>VYZM01023337.1:7024-23132 GCA_013398915.1 Dromas ardeola
TGTAGCATGATCTAAATACCACTAAAATTGCTGACAGGATCTGAAATGATAATGACAGGCCTTAAATCAGGTTCTTACTAAAGAGCTTCATAAGTTTTTGTGTGTCTAGTGCCCCCCTCTCCAACCAGAAATCCCAGTTATAGATTTCAGGCTAGTATTATGTTTTTAAAGCTGTAAGATTCCAAAGAGAAGGGGAAGAAGTTTCTAGCTTGATTTATGCATGTATCCTATGCGTGCATTGTGTATACTTTCTATATTGTGTAGATATTTTTTCAACATTCAGCCTTTGAAACAGGTTGGTTTTTTTGTTGGTTTTTTTTTCAGTTAATATGAGAAACATTAGTATAGGACCACTTTTCTGATTGATTTTTTTTTTCAAAGTTTACTAAAAAAAGTAATTTTTGGGGGTCTTATTATGGACAAACTGAGACTCTAAGCAACTGGCATTTTTCCATTTGCTCATATAGGACATGATATGTTTTGAACACAGGATCCAATCAGACCCACAGTTTAAGGTTACAAAAATTGGAACTCTACAGGTTTTGGTTAAATACATAAAAAAGCATCACTGAAACAACTGACCAGTGTTTTCTCAGCTGGGCACTGTCTAGGAGGTGAGGGACGGAGGTTCAGCCAGCAGGAGAAAGCAGGGAGTAAGAAGATTGAAACATACTTCATTCCTTCTTCTCTTCAAGCATGCTTCCTCCCCAAAGCCTGCTTCGTCTGGGGGCCAGGGAAAAAAGTTGGGTGGTATTGGGGGGTTGCAGCTGAGAAAACCTTCTCTCCATACCTTCCACTAGGTGAGAGGGAAAACAAAGATATTTTGGAGTGGGACAAAAGAAAAGAGAGACACGCAGTGCCTCAGACATGGTATGGATGGGCGACTATTTTCAGAGCAGGAAATACAGAGATATTAGAAGGGAGAAAGTTGATAGGATAGAAAGAAGAAACTAAGCAGCACCTGTGCTTTAGCCAAATCCACTACTGACGGCAGCTCTTCCAGCATAGCATCATGGAACTTGCTGCCTACCTCATGTTTTTCTGTTGGAATGTTTTCACAACAGCATCCAAATCTCCTTGGAGTTTTCTTTTCTTACCACATTTATTTGTAGCTAATTGTAACTAAAGTGTCTTTACAAGAGCTTGTTGTTTCTGTGGGCCTTTTGGCTTGGCCAACTGTCACCTATTTTGTGCCAGAGGAGAATTCATCTTCTCAAATTCTTAAAGCCTCCATTCCTGATGCTGTAGCTGCAGTGTCTGAAGGGGACCTAGAATGAAGTCTGGTACCCCTGGATATCTTTTCAGGTGATATGTAAACCTGAAAAGCCATTTTCTATCAAAAACTGGGATAAAGCAAATACCACAATCTGCATACCAAACCCTCCAGTGTTATCTTTCTGAACACTTATTTATCACAGGAACAGTAGGGAGCTCTAGCTCAATGCAAGATTTTTATAGCACTTGAAAGGACACTTAATCAGTGACTCATTTGTAATTTAATTTTATTATACTTAAAGATACTATAAATACAAATTTAGGACTGAGGCTGCAAGTCTTTATTCATGCAAATAGCTCCATTGCACTCAGAAAGACTGTTTCTGTGATTACAGAATGAGCTCTTAGGTTATTGGGAAGCTACACAGCTGTTAATCAGACAATATCATTTTCATAATAGTTATTCAGAAGAAAGGATCTATAACTGTGTCAAGAGGGAAAGAAAAAAGATTCAAACAGTAGGTGTGTATGAGAAAAATGAAAATCGTACAATAAAAACATTTTGTTACAACATATAAACAAACTTTGGTGTACCTCAACTGCCTTTTGCATGCAAATCTATCTTAGAATTAATTTCCATTTTTCAAATGAGAATCCCTATGCAGATCCAAACAGCCTACTTCTGTTTAATCATCTATAAGAGGAACTTTCTTAACTTTGCCTGGGATATAGAACTTTATTTTTAATGCTTGCCTGTCAGTAAAGCCAGGTCTATATTAAAGAGTTATTATGGCACCAGTGCCAATCCTGGTAGCTGGCATGATTACAGTGGCAGAGGCTCTTCTGGTGTAGACAGTACTTAGATATGTAGCTTTTGGCTAAACGCTGTCTAAGTGATGTCTTTGGCACAGTGGGTGAATTGGTTAGTGAGGTTTCAATAATTCTTTTTCTTACATGCCAAAAAAATTGTTTCCTTTACCATAATTCACTCTTTTAATACAGAATATATTCAAGACCAAAATGTATATTAATTTCATTCATTCTTAGCTGTGTAGAAGTTAGATACTTACATGTACTTAGGTTACACCTATACTGTTAAACCACAGAAGTCCAGGATGTGGCCTTACCACTGGCACGCAATCATCCATAGTGTCCAGCTGTAAGCACAGATCCTGGCAGCTTTTTCCCATGCCAATTGTTGCTTTCCCAGACAATATCCAGGAGCTGCTGGGGGACAGCTTAGGCCAGGTGCCATTCAAGTAGCAGTTGGGGTGCAGCCCCATTGTTTTGGCAGGCAAGAGGTTGTGTGTAATTGAATGGAGGACTCAAAACTGTGCCATACCGGTTGGGCTCAGGCCAGAAAACAGTCTGTTTCCTTTTTTTTGAAACTGATATGCATGTAATCTTAGCTTCCTCATCCAGTGTCTCTCTCATCTCAATAGAGAGAGATAGGCATTGTTTGTATGTGGTTCAAGCTGACTTAATATCATTGTCTTAATTAGAAAGATTACATGACCCATTGACTCTAGAAGGATCCTTATTGATTAAGGTAGAGCAGATGTTACTTTAGTCAAAGTTCGGTGAACTAAATCTTAGGCTGAGTCCCTGATGGAGGCAGACCATGAAGGAAGAGTGTTTTCCAGCTGAAATCTCAGTAGGAGCAGTCTAGGAGCTGCAGGATGAAGAAGAAAGTGGCAAAGGAGGTACTCATGCTGCAGTGTGCTATAGAGAGACTGTAAGGTTTCGTGGGAAGCTGTGAGGCATTTGAAATCTGAGAGGTAATTAATATGCTTGGGGGAAATAAAAATAAGTAACTATATATGTCTAGATAATTGTATATTATTAGGGCTCCCATTTATACAGCAAGTGGGCATATTTAAAATACTATTTGGACATATTTTCATGAGGTTTTAACTGCAACTCGCTCGCGCTGTCCTTAGGCATGAATAAGATTATGTGCTAGGTGAGGTATGGCTTTTGAAAAAGTAAAACATAACGTCATTTCAGTCTCTTGTCATTTTGCAGTGTTATAAGTGGTTTGTTGTGTGGTTGTAAAAGGTGGAAACGTTTTCCAATGGGATATTGAACTTGCTTCTTACTTTTAAAAGCCCCAAATATGATACTACTGAGGCACTGAATCCAACACATTGCATTTCACCTTCTCTACATTATCTCTAACATAAGCATGCATGGATCCACACCACGAGCCCTTATGCAGAGGACTCACAGCATGTGAGATTCATATTGTTTGTACACTCTTTCTAGGGCTATTCCCTTCTATATTCATATTTCACATGTCAGACTTAAAGGACAGACTTCTCAAATCACCTGACAACAGTGAATGACTGGTAAGTAAGCATATAGCTTGTAATTCATGCAAAAGTGTTTTTATGGTGACAGCAAATCTTTATGTGTCCTTTCTGAAGGAGCGTTGTTGACATGGAACCATCAAGATTTGTGGATGACTCTGTGTGCAGTGATTGACAAAGTGCTTGTGCTGCTATTAGTAAATGTAGCTCCTCAATGGCTGCACAGGTATTATCAGAAATACCTTAATATTATGACATATTGCTGTCCATTCTTAAAGCTATGACGTGCCTGGCAGTTGCAGGATAGCAACCGAGTTGTTTCCTCCCTAAGTAATATATTTATGAGTTCTTTCTCATAAATGTCACTCAACCTCAGGCTAGGGGTAGTGACAGGACATCTTGTACAACATGGAAAGTGGCCATGATGGCTTGGATTCACCTTAGAGCTAGCAGACATTGGATAGGAGGGCAAAGATATGCAGTGCTTACTATGCATGTGTTTAACTGGGCAATGGAGCCTTCCAAACTACTGTGAAGGCTGTGAACCCACAGTGCGCACTATTAATCCAGATGGCAACTTCTGTAACATGCTTTTCTGAAGCAGTTTGTAGCAGTCACAATTCTGTATCTTCATAATAGCTGGAAAGAATCTGGAGTCTCTTAAAAATGTTTTATAGTAAGAGAGATTAATGAGATAAACGTAAGAGTTCTACACAAGCTACCCATGTACTCAGCAAAAATTAAGATGGCACGTACGCAGTTGGAACACCTGAATTAACTCCTTTGAGATATAAGAACATGTTCATAGTTGATTGCTACGTTTAACATAATTAGAAATCACTAGGTTTTTTTGGCTATGGTTGGAAGTTTAAACTACATGCATTTACACTAGAAATGAGAAAAAGTTTTTAACAGTGACAGTGGCAGAATAATCAATGTAGTAACTGACTAGTGCGCTAACTTTCTCAATTTTATGGTAGATGCTGCATGACCGAATTTTCAAAGCAAGGCTTTTTTTAAACTGCAGTTCAGGGCTTTTATAGCCAAGTAATAGGTTTCTTGTCTATTGCAGTATGTTATTATATATAAATTTATTTTTCTGTAAATAATATATATGGTCTGAGAATGATCTTTAAATGACCTGATATAGCCTTCTTGATAATTAGCACTTTTAAAACTACAGTTACTACCTGCTGTCCTGGTTCAAAAATTAATTCATGGAAGACGCTTACCTTAACGCCCAAATGGATAATCTCAATGGTTCTTTATGATATCATAATCTGTGAATATCAGCATTGAGGACAGAAAGGCTAGGATAGAGTTCAAGAGCATAATTAGGGGGCAGTTGTCAAGTAGTCTTCTTTCCAAGAAAATCCTGCCCTAATTAATGATCCCTTTGTGTAAATGTTAACAAAATTTCCTACCCCCAAGCTAATGGATTCAGTCCGCTTGAAAGATAGATGAACAGCTATGAAAAGGTTGTCTGAACATACAGAATATAAAAGGTTCTCCAGAGACTTGGAAAATGGATCAGTTGGAAAGCAAATTAATTTGGACAGGTGAACAAAAGATCCTGATAGTTACCATGTACTGAAAAGTAGACGGACACTCTTCAGGGTGAAGCAGCTACTTTCATTCTTGAGGAGTCCCCATACAGAATCAGTGCAAAGCAGGAACCGTGCTGTACACAGGAATAAAAAATTATCTGCTTTCTTTCAGTCTGCAACTCAAAAGAAAGTTTACTCAGTTTACTTCCTAAGGAATATTTTAAACATAATTAGATTTTCTCAGAAATCTTGGTTTTCTTAAGAATGCTGTTGCAGGAATAATTTCATGGAAACATTCTTGAAAAAATACAGAGGCAAATAAATCCTAAGGAGAAATAATGAAATAAAAAAAAAAAAAATGTTGCTACTTTGATATTATTCTTGGCTTTAGGTCAGGGCTATAAATGAAGGTGTGAATTACATCGTTGACAGGTGAGAACCTAAAAGACAAATGTGGGTGGTTAAAAGACCAAGCTCATGGCGGTAAAAATAGTTTCATGACTAGTATCTTGAGTGCCTGTACGATAGTGGGTGGACAGATACATACCATTTCAGATCCACCACTGCAGCACACGAATCAGTTAACTGTGTTTTCTCTTTGTTTGGGTTTGATATCTAAGCATTTCTTTGTGAAATATGAAGCCTCCTTCTAAAAATCTGTACATATGTTTATCAGCTTCAAGCTGAAGAGTCTTAATTCTGCCATCATTTGATGTTCTGAACACCCACTGTAGTTTATATTTTTAAAATTTTATTATATTTGATCTGTATTTTTCTATATATTTTGTGTCAGGACTGTAAAAAAATATTCCCATACATAAAATTCTAGAAAACTCACTGAGATAATAACATGTGGTGAAATGCACATGAATCTTTGTTTAAATCATAGTATCTCAAAGCGCTTTGCAAACACCGATGGAGCCTTGTAGAACATATCAGAAACTTAAAAGTTTTATCATCTCATTTTACAGAGGTGGAAATGGAAATTTTTGACTCATGAGTTCTAGTGCATTTAACTGCAGCAGTTCAGGATATTCACCACTGATTTGTGCTAATACACAAGTGAATACACACTGTGAATGCCAGTGGCCACTGGATGCATCTGCTTCTGCCTGATGCCTGGGTGAAATGGCAGCAGCAAAAAACCATGGTACATGGGCAAGGAATAGGGGAAGTGAGAGTAAACTGCAATAGGTCCCCTTCTCTGGACAATTGAAAGACTAGGACTGTTCTGTACACGGTGAAAGTTCATAGAATGGTTTGAGTTGGAAGGGACCTTAAAGATCATCTTGTTCCAACCTCCCTGCCACAGGGGTTTTGGGATTGCCGTGACCTGGGTGCAGGACCTTGCACTTCGCCTGGTTTAACTTCATGAGGTTTGCATGGGCCCACCTCTCAAGCCTGCCCACGTCCCTCTGGATGGCATCCCTTTCCTCCAGTGTGTCGACTGTGCCACGCAGCTTGGTGTCAGCAAACTTGCTGAGGATGCACTCTATCCTGCTGTCCATGTTGCCAACAAAGATGTTGAACAGCACCAGTTCCAAAGATACTCACCCCACCAAATTGTGCCCCAAGCTGACAATATGAAGAATTCTATCCCTTTCTCCCAACTGAGGATGAAATTCAGGAGATTATATGACCATTTTCCTCTTCCTTAATTTCACCATCTTCCTGAAGACAATACAAATTTCAGTGGATTTGATCTGGATTTGGACTCTGCTGGGTCACCATTCATAATGCCTCAAGCATCTCTTTTTCTAAGACATCCTACAGCCAGAGTTGTACTCTCAACAATATCAGATGCTTACCCTAACTTGTCACCAGCTGTCCTTGGACTCAGGTAGCTGGAGGAGAAGAGGGATTTGAACGTGTCTTAAGCACATAGCCGGAGGCCTCTTCTGGGAAATAATTTAAATAGGTTATAGAATGTTGTATAGGTTATTGAATATATGTCTTTCTATCGTAAATAGAGAGTTCCTAAGCAAGGACCCTTCAAAAACATTATTAATCAGCAGAACAGACAAAAGTAGCGTATTTTAATAAACTCTTAGCTTAGATAAGACAGCTATGTCAACAACAACTAGGTTCTCATATTAGGAGTTTCATCATAACTCTCAGCAGCAACTACACTGTCCTACGCTTGGGAACTATTGGTTTTGTACTCTGACACACTTTGTAATTCACATTTTTAGGGAACTATGTATAACTTTTTACTAGTCAGCATTCAGAAATGGTGGGAACAGACATATAGTTTTTTGCTTTTCTGTTTCTTTTTTTCTGAAAAGGAAAATGTGATGCCTGAAGCATGAAGGTTCTGTAAAGATCATCCAGGCATGGCAAAAATTAATACTGGTGGTGTAGTAAGCACATCTTCCCATATCTGCATGAACCAAGAAGACAGGTTCACCAAAGCCGTTAATTTCTAACTACTTTATTAGTGACATGGAGTGAGTAACTATGAAAATATAGGCATTAAAACAAAAATGTTTTTAAAAAATGATACCAAGCATTTGTACAGTGCTAGAAATGCCTAGCTGAAGAATCAGCAGAAAAACAAAATCCCAAAAGTAACTTTGCATTAGAAATCACAGATACATTCTTCAGAATAAAGTAGTTAAGGTTCAAATCATAATTACATTTTATTTCGGGCCTTTCTCATTTTATTTGAGGTCATTTTCTGACCATTTCTCCTACTTCTGTACTCTGTTTACATATTGAGTTAGATGCAAAATATTTCTTGTCCTAAAGTGCTGAGTAGCATTGTTTTATGATGGAGAACAGATGGGTTCTTCAATCTTTATTTCTTTCTTTCACAGAGCTAGGGTGACCTAAGTTAACTAATATTTGTAAGGCAGTTTAAGATAATTTCATGAGAGTTACACAGCTAGAAATAAAATATTGGATCTGGATCCCTCACATTTGCTGAAGTTCAGAACCATGTCGTGGGTGTGATGAGCACAGTTTGTGACTAGCAACAGCGATGAGCATTTCCAAAGGACAATTTATCCTCCCTATCTGGGAGACCAAATTTAGGACGGGATGTGTCATAAGATTATCTCATCATCTCAATCTACTTCTCATCATTTATTGTAGGAAGCACATATGGAACTGTCCTAGAGTAGCCCGACTTTCTCAATAGTTAGGTGAGATTAATTTGATGTTATGGACTAAATCTGCATCTTTTCACTGATTTTAATGGAGCAACACAGAAATGTGGACTACAAAGTTTTTATCCAGGAGGAGGAAAAGCTCAAATAAAAAATGTAAATGCACATAAAAATTGCAAGTTACAACTTACCAGAATTTAAAAGGAAGATAAAAATGCTTTGAGTCAGTACATTAGCAGTAAGAGGAATTGGTCAATTAGTCAGCTGGTTGGAAAACTAATAAGAAAAAACACTGAGAACACTAGAAATGCCATTGTCTTTTGTACTTTTTCTCTCTTATAAAATTTAACTGGGGCATGTGACTAACAATTGGTACCAATCATATAACAGCGAAAATTTAAGTTATAATAGTAAAAAAAAAAATATGTTAAAATCTTCTTTTGAATAGACTTTGCCTTTAGGGAATTGACTGAAATAATTCAGAGTAGTTAATAGTCATCTTTGAGAAATGAAGAATCACAGAATCACGGAATGTCAGAGTTGGAAGGGACCTCTAGAGATCATCTAGTCCAACTCCCCTGCTAAAGCAGGATTGCCTAGAGCACCTTACTCAGGACTGCATCCAGGTGGGTCTTGAAAGTCTCCAGAGAAGGGGACTCCACAACCTCCCTGGGCAGCCTGTTCCAGTGCTCTGTCACCCTCACCGTAAAAAAGTTTTTCCTCATATTTGATCGGAACTTCCTGTGTTCCAGCTTGTGCCCGTTACCCCTCATCCTGTCACTGGGAACCACTGAAAAGAGCCTGGCTCCATCCTCCTTAAACCCACCCTTGAGATACTTGTAAACATGAATAAGGTCTCCCCTCAGCCTTCTCTTCTCCAGGCTAAAGAATCCCAGCTCTCTCAGCCTTTCCTCATAAGGGAGGTGCTCCAATCCCTCAATCATCTTTGTTGTCCTACGCTGGACTCTCTCCAGTAGTTCGCTGTCTCTCTTGAACCGGGGAGCCCAGAACTGGACGCAGTATTCCAGTTGTGGCCTCACCAGTGCAGAGTAGAGGGGGAGAATGACCTTCCTTGACCTGCTGGCCACACTCTTCCCTATGCAGCCCAGGATTCCGTTGGCCTTCTTGGTGACAAGGGCACATTGCTTGCTCATGGGTAATTTACTGTCTGCCAAGAACCCCAGATCCTTTTCTTCAGAACTGCTTTCCAGCAGGTCCACCCCTAACCTATATTGGACAACTGAAACACCAAAGAACTGGAAAAAGATGTGGTGCCTAACCTTAGGTGGTAAAATGAAATCTGTATACTGAATTTCAAGCTTTGGAATAAGAATCAAGCAATCTATTTGTAAACATTTAGAAGATAATAAGGCAGTATGTAATAGCCAACATATATTTCTTAAGAACAATCATGTTCAATCAACACAACTTCCAACTATTCTTTGTAGAAGAGAGAAAAGTGAAATACGTAGTTTTTCTTGGTTGCTGTAAGGTTTCTAATACAGTTTTAGTTGACATCATAATCAGAGTAAGTTAAATATGGTATGGATGAAACTATTGTAAAGTGTGTGGACAGAGGACCAGAAAAGAAAGTATAGCTGTGTGCTGTGTGCTGTCAAAGACTTTATGAAGCTGGGTTGTGCAGATGTCTGCTCTGGGTCTGGTACTATTTCTTTTTTTAACAATAATTGGAAGTACATTTATTTATTGATAACAAGCTGGAAAAGTTACAAATACATTGGAGGGCAGGAATATAATTCCAAATGACTTGACAAGCTGCATAAATGCTTGAAAAATAGTAAAAAAAAATTAGTAAGAAAGAGAGCAAGATACTACATTTAATAAGAATAATCTCCACCCACAACATGCAGAATGATTGTCTAGGTAGCTCTGCAGAATGTTACCTGGGAGATACTTTAATTCTTAAACTGATCATCAGTCAACAATGTTACACAGTTGTGAAAACCAACATTTTTCCTGCGATACATAAATAGGAAAGTTATATGTAAGAAATAAAATAATCTTTCCACTGCACAGAAATGTTCTTAATTAGACACAATCTAGAGGATTGTGAAAATGATCAGAAGTTTAAAAAAGACAACATACAGGAAAAAAATCTGAAAGGAGTGAATCATTAAGTCTTGATATGAGAGGAGGACTGACAACAGACAAATGTGTAATAAAATTGCTTAGGGAAATATCCTGTTGTCTGTGTGCACAGGGATAAAAAGTTGAAGAATTGGTATGAGTGGCAAGGGAAATTTAGCTGATATGTCTCCAAGGATAGAGAGTTCACAACCCCATCTCTGGGCAGCCAGTTCCAGTGTTTGGCGAACGTCACAATAAAAATGTTTGTTTTTTTGGTTTTTTTTTTTTTTATTTTTGAGTGGAATTTCCTGTATTTCAGTTTATGCACTTTGACATTCCCCTTTACGTTTAAGTCTTTTCACTGGATATTTTTGCTATATATTTTGCTCTGTAAATTATAACTTGTTTCTGGGAAATACAAAACCTCTAGCTTCCAGGACGTAGCAGGAAAGCAACTAAGGACAGAAGATCGACAGAGCTTTATGACTTCATAATAAAATATCTATCAAAAATCCTATTCCACAAGGTAAATTGAAAAGTATTATGTGATATTTCAGTCTCATCTTTCCATTTAAAGTCATTGAGAGTCCAATACTTAATACAGTTTTCACTGGATAGCAAATTTATACTTTAATATTCCTTTGATTTCCTTTGATTTGTGTGTATGAAAACTTTATAATACCTCAAATTTAAGGTATAATAAGGGAGGGTATTATTTTGTACATGATGAAATAACCATTATCTTATTGTCAAATAAGATATTAAGCTATAAAGACTCTTGAATGTGCAGTTTTCCTCTTGATAATAGTTTGTATTTTCTCCTTCTTAAACAATGTTCAACCAAAAAGTCCAACAAGAAAAGCTGCTTTTTAGACTGAAGTAAAAGGTGAGCATATGCACAAATGCACACTCCTGTGTACATTCTCCCTTAAAAACAAAGCAAAACTTAAAAAGTGTAAAACTTAAAAAACATAGTATTTTTTATCTGATTAAAATCACATAAATATTGAAACTTGTTTGTAATGAATCAATGGTCTTTAAAATTTATAAATTTTAGAATATATTGATTGCCTTAATTTTTTAAATACTGAAATGTTTGTGATGCATTTTTTCTATGAGGGTAGTAGAATAAAAAAATATTCAACTTATGTACTTTTATTGCCAAAGAGTATCTGATTTGAATCAATCTGAAATTGAAATATTAAATATTTTATTTCATAAGATGTTCCCAAGCTAAGAGACAAATTAATGGAACTGAAATTTTAGGCCAAGACCACTTGGCTGTGTTATCTTCCTCGTCAATTGACAACAATTCAGAGGTCCTTTTCACATCGCTTTTACTAGTTGTTCCTCAACATGCAACACTTCAGATGTCCCTCTTTTCATTAAAATCTAGCTTTTCCCCTTTTTCTTTTTAAAAAACAGTTTCATAAACAAAAGCGTTTGATTCTTGGAGGGAACATGGCAATAAATTCCTTGTTAGGTTGCTTACAGTTTGCTTTTCTGATTAAACCTCCTTGAGCAAACTGCAAGCATACTCTTAACGTGCTGTTAATTCAGAATGTAAATCATTTCCACAGTCATTATCTTTGCCTCATACTTCTACCTCCTTCATAAAAACTTCCATTCATTGCTTTCTGTATGTTTGTCTTTTCACAATGATTAGGCTGAATAATGGTCTCTGTCCTGGTCACAACTAGTTGTAACTTCTTGCCTATTTGAACTCAATTTACTTCATCTGATGAAGAGGGGCCAATTAGGCAACATTTGGTGCCTGAGTCCTTTGCTGGATCTAATCCCATATTAATGCTAATGATTAATAAAATAATACACTGTCTTGCGTACAGAAGGCCTGCAGAATGCTTAAGCAGTCAAAGATTTAGACAAGTTTAAGTGTTTTATCTACTGCTTTTTTTATAGGAGTCTTTTGCTTCGCCTGGGTATATACCCACGTACTTTAAATTGTGATATTTAAGGCGTGAGTCATAGATTTACTCTTATCTTTCAAGTATGGAGTTGTTAGACTGTGAGCTTCTGAAAAGGGGGAAAAGAATAAAATTTATAGAACTCTTGTACCTGAAATTAGATCTGCTCATCTAATGCATCTTTGAATAATTTATTTTGCAAAAAATGGTGAAATTCATCAGATAATCTGATATGCAACGAATAACTCAATTACCTTGACATGACATAGTATTACATGCGGTTCCAGTTGCTACAGTAAGGCTAGAGAAAGGAAAAACACGCAAATACCCACCTGCCAGTTCTGCAGGAAAGGAATGAATTTTGAAGTTTGCCTTCAGAAAAGGTGGTTACAAGTCTGGAACAATTGCTCTGTGCATCAGAGTAAAAAAGTTTTCAGATGATTTCATCTCATTTGACTCCTGCATATTACTGTGGTAAGGACAACTTCTCTGATGAGAAACCTGACACCTTTTATGACTAGTGGGCGTCTAACTCAGCAGCAGAAACAGATGGAGTCAGGGAAATCACAGCATCTGTCACATAGACAGCTATGAAATGCATAAACATTTTTTGTGAAGGTGAAAATTGGCAGATTAGTCTTCTGGTTGTAATACAAAACCATGAGATCTGAGCTACAAAACTAGGTCCTGGATGAATCACTCTGACAGGTAAAAGTCACCAGTTTCCTCACTTACGCGTACATTCATCCTGTTCTAGATTGGGGCTAAGTACGAGACAGTCAATTACCTGTGGCTAGAGTAGATAGCTGATGGAGAAGTGGGTGTATGATGCTGATAAGTCTAAAGAACAGAAGAGTAAGATGGTCTGGTGTGCTGGAAGATGGAGACTGTCCAGAAGGTGCTTTTTTGGATATTAACAACACTGAGGGCTTCTGATTGTGCTACAGTTAACGTAATTTCTAGGCTTTTACAGAAGCAAGAGATGTTGGGTAGGGAACAGACTGTAGACTTTGTATCACAGTAGACTACATGGCTGGGAAACACGATGCCTACGTCTGGCTTTAACTGCATAAACATTCTGCCAAAGTCTGTGAATGTCAAACAAGATATGGGAGCTTGTTTGTAAAATTCTGCTCCTGATGTCTTGCTATTTCAGGAGCTGACTCGACTCATGGTTTTCAATGCTTTGATACACCGGGATATAATGCTTTCTAACGGACATGGGTAGGTAACAGTGGAAAAAAGTAATTAAAAGAAAACTGTGTCAATGTGACCGTCCATGTTAAGTAAGATAAATTTGAAAAAAAAAAAATTGAGCTT
The DNA here is from genome assembly GCA_013398915.1 of Dromas ardeola. NCBI lineage: Eukaryota > Metazoa > Chordata > Aves > Charadriiformes > Dromadidae > Dromas > Dromas ardeola. Next base: position 20,536 of record VYZM01023337.1, read on the forward strand.
GGAAATAAAAAAGAAAAAAAAAACAAGAAAATGAAATGTATTAGAAGGATGTTTGAAATCAGAACCACTTGGGGGCCTTGTCTGCAAATAAGCCAAGCAATGTATGAAAAAGTCATTTAATTTGGCTGAGGTGAATCAATTAACTGCCAGGAGTTAACTCCAGTAAACCAGATGTAAAAACTGGAGAATGACTAGAGATTCAGCTGATAATAGATCATTTTACTTAGGTAGTGGGTAACCTATATGCTTTAGAAGTCAAATCAAACTGCAATCCTGATGATTAACAAAATGTTGTCAAATGCTGTATGTAATTGAAAATGTAAAAAATTGCTTCGTAATTTTAGACATTTGCACATCATTCACTGTCACTGAAAAATAGTGTCCTTCTCATAGAGAGCTAGCGTACTGAAACCAGTATGGTTTNCGTACTGAAACCAGTATGGTTTTTGTCATGACAGAAAGCACAATGTCCATTTCTACAGCCAATTGCCATGTTGTGAGGTGATCAGTGTGGTATCATAAAAACCACAATTATTTAATTGTCCTTCATAACTCCATTCCACAAGTCAAAAATGGCTTTCAGCTGTGTGTAGAGCAGCGTAAAGCTGGGGCTCAGTCAATCTTCTATCTATTTGGTACACTGTAAAAAAATATGAAAATAAGGTACTTCAAAAGGAAAAAATCATGAGGAGATTGGTAAGTTTTCTGTCCTTTCCTTTAAACCTTTGGAACGATCAGAACAGTAATGTTTAACTAAAAAGTGTAATAATGTAAGGAAATCGTATGTCTGGCAGTCACTTACTACCAAACACCCCAGTTATTTTTCATGGAATTGTGAGGCATTAGCGCCATCTCAGAAGTGAAATTTGAAGTACAGGACTTCTCATAACATTTACGTAATGTCAAATCTGTGGGATAATTGAAATTACACTTTGCAGCTTGTTGGCATCTGATTTTACACTCTCTGAACCACTATCGAATCTCTTCCTTTAAGTAGCATTTCTCATATTGTTATTTCCACCAATTGAGAGTGAGGGTAGGAATACACCAGTGAAGTAACCCAAAATAGGGAATCTCAAGACAAAAGACTGGAGATAAATGCCTCAGGGCAACAAAGTGAAAATGAAGGACTATTCTGGGAAGAGATTACCTTGCCTCAGGATTAAATTCCCTTGGACTGGAAATAAAGTTTCTTGGTTTAAGGCAGATTTACCTCAGCTCAGTAGTCTTCATTATGTAGCCAGAACTGTTTCTTTAAATTAGCTGGGATTTCGCCATAGTATCCTACTTATATGCTTATGCCCTTACTTTGCAAATTGTATTTCTGACTTTCCAAATATACCCTGTTATTTAATTAGTAATTTTGTATCCACTTCTAAAATGTCAGTCTGAAGTTAAATAAAAGGTAATTCTCTGCCCTTGGTATTTAACTGTTTCTTAAACAAAATATGTTATCAATATTCCTTGTGAATGTAATTTCTGCATTAACGACAGTGTGAATATCATGTCTTTTTGCTTTTAGTAAATTAGCCTTTTATTCAAAATACATAATTTCTGCTCAATCATTCTTCAATCTCAAATGTAATGGGATACAAAGGTGAAGTCTACATTATATGAAATCAAGACTATGTTTTGCTTGGATGACCTTTTTAAAATGAAAATTATTACACTTAAGTAGTGCTTGTTGTCCTTTACTGTATTTTGATAATTAACAGTTGACTAAAATTTCGTGCAAAATCTGAGCCCTCAGAATATACTGTCTGCTGAAAGAGCTGGTACGGTTTTCTTGGAACAAGAATCCTCTGCTTGTAAGTTTGCCAGAACCTGGAATCATTAAGTAGAAATTTAGTGCCTTCACTAAAAGATGAACTATAATTGAATAAAGATCAGTTAGAAGATGCTGATAATATTGATGTAGCTTTACATTTAAACTTGACAATTCTTTTCCTCATATCTGAAAATTATGAAATCTGCATAAGACTGCACTTGCCACATTTAAGAACAGTTTCTGAGCATTGTGGTTGTCTTTCAGTCACCTTTACCCAATGGAGTATGCTTCTTGCTTGTAAGAATCAGTGCACCTTCAATACACTAGGTGGGAATATGGCAGATTAAATCCAGCAGAAGGGGAGTTAAGCACGAGATTTTTCAGTTACTCGACTGGATGACCTTTTTTCTGATCTTTTTCTGCCTTTTCTTATCTTCTGATTTGACACTTCAGTGCTGGAGTTCACCTAAAGCACTGTCACTATCTAAAGACTCTGGTGCTTCCACATTCATCTTTAGAACTTCTGCACTGGTTGGTAGGTCTATTTCTCTTTTTGTGACATCATGGCATAATCAAGAGTATGGCAGAACATGGAAAAGAAGATCTCCAAGCTAGGAAAGCAAAGGATACGTAGCCAGATGTCTGAACTANAAATGCTGTATGTAATTGAAAATGTAAAAAATTGCTTCGTAATTTTAGACATTTGCACATCATTCACTGTCACTGAAAAATAGTGTCCTTCTCATAGAGAGCTAGCGTACTGAAACCAGTATGGTTTTTGTCATGACAGAAAGCACAATGTCCATTTCTACAGCCAATTGCCATGTTG
>VYZM01023344.1:0-19294 GCA_013398915.1 Dromas ardeola
CCGGCCCCGCCGCCGTGCTCGGCGCTGCACGGTCGCGGGCTCAGCCGGCTGCGGCAGCACTGAGAAGCCTGACTCATTCCTAGGGCTCGGTGTGCGAGGCGCTGCGAAATAACCCTTTGGGGGTTTTAGTTGTATTTTTTTTTCTTTTCTTTTCTTTTTTTTCCCCCCCTTTCCTGGGAAATAAGCATTTTTATTTTTTTTTCTCCTGAAAAAAACGCGGATTCTTCCCTGCTTTTTTTGCTACTTTCCATTCACAGAGAGCGCAGAGCTCCGGCAGGAAGTAAGCGCCCATGAATGCTTTCGGGAAGCATCAAGAACTTCGTTGCTGAAGGACACCCCCCCACCCCCCCTGCAAAGTCTTTGCCCCGACAGGCTTGCACGGGGCCGGGGGGCGAGGAGGGCAGGGTGCGCGGGGGAGCTGGGCACGTAGTCAGCCCGCTCTCTGATGCGGAGAACATTTTGTACAGAGACAATTCCTACAAATATTGAAATTCACCGCAGAAAAAAAAAAAAAATATCACAAAACAGATGCCGATCTACTCCATCTCCATGGGGGAAAACACACATCTGGAGTGCCTAATTCCCAGTTCTCCCAGCTGGTACCCTCCAGCACATGCTTTTCAGGACCTCAGGGATGATTACGGTCCAGCTCCAGAACCAACTCTTTTGGTGGTTTAACTGGGAGGGAGTGGACCCAGATCCCCTCTTAGAGTGGGAAGCGTAATTTAACTAAGTGGGTTTATAACTCAAAAAGTATATGTCGAGGACTTGGCATCATACACCAATTTAGAATAAGTAAAAAAAATAGATACAACAGTGAACAAACAAAAATAATTCATATCAGAAAGCAGCATGTAATATAATTACTCTGTCTGGACCCACAGTGCTACCAAGCATATACGAAATCCTATAGCTTGAATAAAATTTGTTTTCCTGGCTTCAAAACTGACCCCAGCAATTCCACGTGCCCTTCCTATTTCTGAGAGGTTTCGAAGCAGCACCTGCGGGGCTGGTGAGGGGAAACTGGCTGAGAGCGGAAGGGAGACCTCCGATTTCCCGTGGAGAAACAAGGGAGCTGGTACCACTCATGCCTTCAAGGAAAAGGCCAGTGGCACGTGGTTGCAGAAGACCATGCATACTTTGCAAGAACTTAATTTATGCTCATAATATATTTTCATTTAAATCATAGAAATTCCTCAACAGCTTCTGAAGTCCATGATTTATCAGATATCAGAAAAAGATGCTGAAGTTAATGTCAAACCCCGTAACCTTTACATGTGAAAGTGTCAAAGATTCAAATACACAGATCAAATTTTTTTTTTAAAGATGTGGAAAATCACATCAGATTACAAAGTTCATTATGTACCTACACTACCTCCCTCCATTTCCCTGTTTTGTAACATTTATGGTTTTCTTAAATGTCTCTCTTTTCCTTCCTTCCTTCCTTCCTTCCTTCCTTCCTTCCTTCCTTCCTTCCTTCCTTCCTTCCTTCCTTTCCTTTCCTTTCCTTTCCTTTCCTTTCCTTTCCTTTCCTTTCCTTTCCTTTCCTTTCCTTTCCTTTCCTTTCCTTTCCTTTCCTTTCCTTTCCTTTCTTTCCTTTCTTCTGTCCTGTCCTGTCTGTCTTTCTGTTTGTCTTTCTGTCTGTCTGTCTGGGGGTTGTTCTGTCCTGTCTTTCTGTTTCTCTTTCTGTCTTTCTGTCTTTCTGTCTTCCTGCCTTTCTTTTTTAACCCAATATTTAGGCAGCTTTAACAAGCTTGGTACAGTAAACCCTCCTCAGGTTCCAGGGGCATTAGCTGTCTCACTTTGCATGCAAAACAGCTTCACTTTTTGGGAAGGAGAAGTGATGCCTTGGTTGCTGTCTCCCCCTGAAGATCTCTGGACCTTTAAACTCCAGCTGGGCTCCGTTCTCCAGAAGGGACTGAGGGGCAGCGGGTCCTTTGGTCATGTAAACATGCAGCTTCACGTTCAGGATGAACATGGAAGGGAGATTTCTGCAGTCCCCCGATACTTACCCCTGTGCTCAAATGTTCTGATTTATCACTCTCCTAATAAACAGTGTTCAACACAAACTCACCCCTTCACCCCATATTCTCCCAGTATTTTGAGGGGAGGATAGGTAATGGTTCTGTTCTTCTCTGCCTTTCTGTGTGGTGATGTCAGTAGGCATTGCCATGGGCGATTACAATGCTCATGCTATCAAACTGAGTGAATTTAAAACATAAAAGTGCCACATAGTTAATGTGGCTTTATATGATCCTCAGATTTTTTTTTCAAGGACTTTTTTAAAAAAATGATGTGACTATTTTTTTTCTTTTTCTCCACCTGAAGATCAGGTAATCAAACCACTTTGTCTCCCAAAGTACAGAGTTCAAAGAAACTATACAAACCTCTAAAATGACCTGAACCAATTTTCTCAATTTTCTTTATGTAAAAGTTAAGTGTTTTCAGCAAGAATTTTCCAAACATGATTAAATATAAACATCAGCTAAAATGGATGATATTACAAATATTTGGTTGTAGAAGTTAAAATTACTTACCTGAATTGTTGGAATAATTTGAAAATATAAAATCTACTACATTTGTTTTAAAGTTCAAAGTCAAAAAGATGTTTCAAATAATATCCATTTTAGAATAGTAATAAATCATCAAAAATACACTTTAAATAAAGGTTTTCTCTCTTTTCATAACAACCTTTAAAAATATTTGATTTTTTGTTTTCACAAAAGCAACATTTTACTTTTAACGTTTCCAAATTAGAATAGGTGAGTATACATTTATTTTCTATCAACAACAGAGGTTTCCCCATAGAAAAATTAATAAATCCCTTATTTCTTTTATAATTGAGATCATCTAAATTTTTAGCAATGTACAGCTATTTTGAGAAATTAATGTTTTGAGAGGCTTATTAAATATTGTTATGAAAGGAATTCGAATACCATTTGTTGCTAATTCTAAACTTACCGAATTCTAAAGTATTTTTTGTTCTGGAAAAACACAAATTTGGGAATGTGTATTGAAAGAGGAAGAAAAGAAATTTCTTTCTACATCACTGTTTTCCGATTTTCCATCAGCTTTTTCTTTGTGAAAATTTGTTTTTCAATATTTTTCAATTCCAGTATTTTTAATTCTAGTATTTTTTTTAAATCACAGCGAAAAAGAGAAACAACTTTTACTGACTTACATCTAATAAGGAAAATTCTATTGCATTACTTGAATTGGAATTAAATTGCAATCAAACTCCATTAAAACCAAAAAGAAATTATGTTACATGCTGTATAGAAATCATTTTCATAAAATGAGGTCTGTAATGTTTTGCTGGAAATAATGAATAAGCCAGTGGTGTGGAAATGGATAACAAGCAATTACCAGAATGAGTATAAAGCAGTTGATTAAAATAAGCTGGTAGTGGTGGGCAATACCAAGAAGTGTGATGAATAGGCTAAGACTTTCAGAAAGGATGAGACACAGTGTATTGTTTTGCTTTGTGTAGTTTATCTGTGTTTCGGGAACAGCTGAGGTTCTGCTGGGGATTCACAGTTTGATCTTGCAAGATGTGTTCTACAAAACAGCACGAAACTGCCTTTTCGAAGTACAGATTTTCATAACGCTTCTAAAAAATAGTTTGCTTTGATTATGGTGTTATTGCCGGGTTTTGTTTGTTAACCTGCACCTTCAGTCTCAGTTAGTATGATTTTTAACCAATTTTTCTGGGCTTTTATCCTCAAGAAAAAGCCTGAACTGATGAGACCAACTATTGTTGTAGTAGAGAGATATCAGGCAACTATTGTGAATATGAGTATTTAGAACCTGCAGTAGGCAGAATTTGTTTTAAAATGGTAGCATAAGTTACGGTTTTTTAGAAGTTATGTTTAGCAAGCCAAAAGAGGTTTTATAAACAAAACAATCAGTAGTTATACTGCCTAGAAAATTATTCCTGAAAACATATTTCAGATATCACATCTCATACCAAACTTGGGAAATAATTATTTTCACCCATCATTAGCTGTTTTTTATGTGTGTGAAAGTGGACTATAAATACATACTAAATGTTTTAAAGCTCCTTTTAATGAAGCATAGGCATAATGAGAAATGTGATATATCTGAACACTAAGAATTAATTCCAATATGAAAAAATATTTTCCATATGTACCTTCTTAGATAGATAGTTGGACAAGAACACAAAAAAATTTAAATCATATTTACAAAAAAATAATTCATTAACTTCGACATAATGTTTTAACTCATTCAAGTGAGAGAAAATACTGTCTAATTCATGTAAAATGTATGCAGCCACTGCATAATTGGCAGTGATTAAGGTATCTAAGCCAATTACAGTATGATTGTTTAGTTTATTTTTCTTTCAATCAGAGCCTTTGTTTATAGCAGATAATTTTATGTTTTACAAATTGTATCTTTCCATTATTACAGTAATAAACTATACTGTGGGGCTATTGTTTCTTAGTACAAAGAACCATAACATAATGTTAGGTATTTAAGCACACACATATTTTGCTATATTTGTTTGTGTATGCTTTAGTAATTATCAGTCACAGGAGTGGCCAAGAAACGTGCCATGTGAAGAGCTTGCCTACAACTAACGCATGCCTGTTTGCTCCAATAGTTTCTGAATACTCCAAGGAACGCACATGAGTGAATCCACCACCCATATTTTCTCATCCAGCTCGTAAGGCAAGAGCCAGCAAACTTCATTGGCTTTCTTCAGAAAGCTGACTTTGGGTGTTATTACACAATGGAAGATCAATGGCAAAATGTATACCTACTGTCAAGGAAACAGCTCGCTATCTGTATTTGCATGGTTCCCTCAAAACTTTGGGAGGAACTGGGTCCCCTCTTGCACTCCACTCTCTGCAGCATCATACAGAAAAGCAGTCTTTGCACCAAATTGCTTGCAGTCAGAGCCAGGGAAATGGAAGGATAGAGAAGGGGAAAGATTTGCGAAAAATTGCACTGCAGATCAGTAGAGAAAAAATAGAGCAAGAAGATGGAGATTTATGGAGCCCTGATCCTATGGTCTAGCACAGGGGTAGATAAATGGTGGCATGCGCGCTGCAGATGGTGTCTAAGGTGGTGGGGTCCTGGTGGCATGTTTTATGTCACAGGACTGTCAGCCAGGCTGTGCCGCTGTGGAAGCTGCTAGGTAATCCAAATCTCTAACAGGAGTGACAGTGGGGAAGCAAGCCAGCGGGGTCTGCTGAGATGGGCACTGCCAGCTCATCCCGGGACCCCGCGGCATGCGGCACGAGGTGGGACTCCCGAGGAGCCGGTGCCATCTCCCATCTGTGGTCTCTTGCTGACACTGTTCCTTTCAGCTCGGAGTGCTGAGCCGAGGGGTATCTGTCTTGGCCTCAAGATTAAGATTTTTTTTGGAATGGGGCTCATAGGGGCAGAAATATCGGCCACCCTGAAGTTGGCAATAGCCAATGATTGAGGGATACAGGAGAGAAGGGACCTGTGTTCTATTTTTTTTCCAAGTGTTTTCCCTAATTTGCAGTCATCGCTCATTGGCATTATATTTTACACCTCTTTATAGCAGTATTTGTCATGGGTAAGATTATTTCCTCTTCCTTTCTGCTCTCTTTATTTGTTTTAGTGGCTTTTACATCTGCTTCAGGTAAGCGTCTTTACATCTGTGCATGTACATTCAGTGCATGGCTGTATCTTTTTTTCTTCATGCCTTATTCTTAATCTCTGTTTTCCATCCAGTGTAGGAGAGAAGCAGAGACAAATCTTTAGCTGTGAAAACTGATGTTGTCCGTGGAAGCTTTCAAAGAAAATCCTGTTTGATTTGTACACCAAAATCCCCAGCTTTTTGTGTCATTCAAGTCTTAAAAAATGACTCACAACATGACTTATTTTAGAGTGTAGCTGTGATCAGGAGAGTTGGCCACAGAAAATAGGACTTTACTCAGCTGATCTGGCCCTGAGTAAACATCGTCTTATCTGTTGGTAACAGTGACTAATACAAGATTTTATAAATTTTTCTTCTGTTAGTGTTTCACAGAAAGGGAGCAGACTTTGAATGTAGATAATGCATGGACCAAGTTCTCAAACATGTTCCAGTTGTGGGTTTCCTTCTGTCATGCAGAAAGAACCTACCTTATCCCAGAGCCCACATGGCATTTATCCGGTGGGTGGCCAGTAAGCCTTTTTTGTGCTGCACTTGGGAATTAAGTAAATTTGATCTGGAAATTGCCAGTTCACCCAGAACCCCAGCACGCCATCTGTATACTCACATTTTGGAGAGAAATTGTATATTTTTTCCTGCTTAATGAAAAAGGCAGTAGTATTTGTCATATCGTGCTAGAAAAATTGGTGTATGAGATAGGAATGTACTCAAAGTAATCTATTACTGTAAGTTAATGAACATTTAGCCAATAAATCAAATAGAAATAGGACCACATACAATTTCTGGTGTCAGTCAGTAAAAATAAATGTAATGAAAATTAAGTTGAAGTTATGTAGCATTTGACTGCAGAAAAAACTAATAGTCTAAAACTGCTGGGAGCTGGTAAGAAACTGCTGCCGTAAAGTATCGAAGAAGCATCATGTCATATCAGTCAAATGATGGAGGGGATAAGGAATAGCTGCCATTCAGCAGCTGCAATAAGAAGTTGTGTTTTATTGTTTAGCAATAACTGAGGGTTACATTGTATTTGTATTTGTATTTTGTATTGATTGATTTGTATGGTTCTATCAGATCTGTGCTGTTTATTGATCTATATCGAGAAACAATTGGCTTAATTTACAGCACAGATATATGTCAGGTATTAAAAAACACTTTCTAAAGGCAAGCATATAGTTAAGTGCCAGTATTCTAGCACAGGGTCAGGCAACCACAAGAGGCAAACATCTTTTGGGAATGATCTAATCCTGCTCCAGAGAACTGGGATGGACTAGGTCATTCTGAGATCATCTCCCGTCTAGCTGTATGCATTTCTGATTATGTACCATTCCCGACTACAAAGACAGTAACAGTATATAAGCATCACCAACAGCTGTCACAGAATGCATAACATTTTGGATAACAAAGTCATTTTATATACTATGGAAAAGCACTGGGAACACGGAAATCCTGTAGCTAACTGCTCTCTAACATTTAGTGGCAAGTGTTTAATACTGATCACTCCGCCTACAGTGTCACATCAGTGCAGTGGCCTCTGTTTCTTCCCAGTCAGCTGGTAAATACATAGCAACAATTTGGAAAGGCGAAAACTTGATCTGCCGTACACAATTCCATGGATTAGAAAGTTGGGATAAGAAGGAAGGCAAAACTTTAGAGCAACCAAAACTAGTTAGGAATGACAACAAATTATACCAGCCAGTATAGTTTACCGGTATTTGGCATCCAGTGATGCCACTTACGTGTAAACTTGTCATAAATGACAAACATAAGGTTGGTAAGCGATGTCAATATACTTACTTATCACATCACGTAAAATATCCATGCAGTTTTAATGAGGAACTTTATTAAACAAAGATATATATTTATACATTATATATATATATTACACTCCCTACAAAATTGTCTGTATTATTCTTATCTCTATGAAGTTATACCTGCATAATGTTGAAGGAATATTTGCCTTTATAAGCGGTATGGAGGCTGTTGTGGATTCTTTATCTCATCCTAGTGCTGCAGGGTAGGAACTGATGGCTTCTGGTAAACAATTCTTTAACGTTGCCCATGACATAGGCTCAGAAATGCAGTGCTATTGAATCCAAATTGTCACCGCTATTGATTTTATTATACTGCACATTTGTGTAGACCTCAATATTTCTATAGCAGGCACAAAATACAATGTGTGCTGAAGTCATGTAGACAACAGTGGCTATAAAATGTGGCTGTTCATTGTTTCAAAGGAAAATTATACTTTGCAAATAGTGGGCAGGTGTGTTTTTGGGATAAAAGCACTTCTGCCAGTATTCTGTAGAGTATAATGTGATCTCATTGCCTATGGATTTATATGCATAACTTTTATTAAAATCAACCAATGTTACTTACATAAACGCCCTTGCTTGTCCACAGGAATAATGTAACCCTTAAAGCTGCAATACAGTTTAATCTGTTTAGTAGATGTAATGTAATACTACAGTATGAAAAAGACTTGGGAAACTAATGCTGAGCATGCACTGACTCATTTTAGGAACATTCCAGATTCATAAATACATAAGCTGTTTATTATCCACACATACCAGAAAGCTTCTATCAAATATAATTATGCAGTAGATTATGTACAATGGATGCCTGCCAATATTCCCTACTTGTACGACCACTATTATAGGATGGTCAGTTCTGAGTACGCAGTCTGGCCTTCATCAAGAGGTACTCTCCTTAAGCTGCTTTAGAAAACTAATTTTTTGTTTTCATACCTGCTGCAAGCAATGTGCACTAGTTATTAAAAGCCAACATTGATGTCAGGATGTCACATTTCTGATTTCTGTACCAAGCAGAGGAGGTAAACATGGCATTTCAGGTACCAGGTAATGGCAACAGCCAATTAAAAAAAAAAAAAAAAAAAAGAAAAAAGAGAAAAAAGAACAGCCACACTGGGTCAGAACAAATATCTCTGTAGTGCCGTCTCTGACAGTGGTTAATAATGTATGCCTAGGGGAAGAATTTAAGCGTCATACTATCGGTTCCCTGCTCTACTGTTACTATTTCACGATAAAGTAAATTGTCTGATGCTTAGAACTAGGGATTAAAACCCCAAAGTTCAAGTTCCTAGCCTTGCCTCTGTTATTAGTACTTAAAGCTGAACAAGTAAGAAACAATGTGTGCACCAGCCCAGCCATTGCCAACGTGATTCCCTTATCCCTGTTTTACAGGGTGAAGACTGTGAAGGGTCCTACACAAGGCAGCACTGTCATGATTTATGGCAGTGAAATAAAACCATTATTTATCCCTTCCTAGCTAAGAATATCCCAAACTTTAATGGGAAATTGCATCACCTTTCAAGCGTGGGTGTACATAGGCGCATATGCGTGTACACACACAGCTCAAATATTTTGCCCTGAACAAGATCTAACATCACTGACAAAACCTCAACAGGTATTAAAAAGAGATGACATTAAAAGGCAAAATAATTACCAGAGTGTTAAACTGTATAATTGTGTATTTTGTGATAATGTAAATAAATTGAAATCAGATTTAATAAATGACAAAGTTATGAACAAAATTGTACCAAATACTTGGGCTCCTTCTAAGCTTAGAGACCTGGGAGTGCTGCAGTACTCCATGTCAGGGCAAGACCAGGGTGTGTACAACTCCCTCTTCCTCCTCCTTTCCCTGTTCTCTATGCACCACTTTCCGCAGAAAGTAAACCCAGGTTTCTGGGCTGGACAGGACCTGCGGCACCTTCCCGCCAAGATGGAGAGACAGAACCCAGGGACTTACTGGAGTTCCTCGCTGCAGATCAGCTTAGATGTACTTCTGAAATTTCTAACACCCACCTAACATAACTATTTTATTATTTTTTTATTTCCTAAAAGCTTTGACATGTCAAAATTTACTGCACGTATTTTCTAAGTACTAAGGGAAAAATCAAAGCAGAAGCAAAACCAGAAAGCAATAAAGGAGGTAGGCTTACACAGCCTGCTTCATCCAGCCTGTCCATTATTGGTGTAAGAGCAGCTCTTATTGAAATCTTTCTAAGTGTCCCTGCTTCACTGGTTAAACTTCCCTGATCTGTTTTTATGTCACAACAGAAAACATCAACCAGTTCTACCCTTTGGCACAGTTCAGAAGCGAACCCTCCACACTAATTCTATGACTGAATGTTTCAGTTTATTCTTATATATGGCTCAATTCCAGGAAAGACTAATGCACCAAAATGTAACTTGCAAGGATTTGGATGTCCAGATTTATAATCACAGTGCTGAAAACTCCCACTCTCCTACTGCCTAAATTCAGTACACCAAATTCAGTAATTCAGGTTTCTGCATCTGGGAATACAGCTATTTCCAGAAATGTCCAATAGCGATGTAGTACAAAAGTCATTAAGACAGCAATTTTAAAAATCTATGAAGAACAATAGGCTTCTCATAAGTCTATCTGAAGGCAAAAGTTAGACTGGTTTCTTTCCAAGTATAAGTTTACATATTGTTTCCACAGTCCTTGAAGGCTCTTAACGGTTATGAGTAACAGCTTTGCTGTAACACCTGCCATTCAGAGAAAACCAATTTGTTGCAGTTAAAAACTAAAGGTGTTCTTATATTTATTATATAGTCTGAGTACTTTCCCATACTTAAACTACTGTTTATCAGAGACTAATTATTCAAAGGATTTTATTGCAAGATAAGAATCTTATTGCAATTTTCACTTTTTTATTGCATGAGCATGCAGGTGCTAAAATACAGACATGTTGCATAGGACTGCCTTTTCTCTTGAAACCATGCCTAAAGGAAAACAAAAAGTCATATGGCACCACAGGAAATATTGCTTCCATCAAGGTTCCTTCTCTCAGCTTCAGTGTCTTTAAGAAAATGTGAATCCTTGTCTTTGCTGTTCTAAAAACAGTGTAAAAGGTTGGTATCCCATGACAGATGTTTTTCTTACCATGCTTTGCATCACCAAAGAATGCATTACCTGACCTCTTCTCTTGGCCATACTTCAGTTGACAAAGCAGTATAAGATCAATGTTCCTCTCCAGTGTTGTTAATAAAAAAATTGAGACAGAGTTCTAAACTAGGGAAAACTAGGAAACACGTGAAAACTATTAGATTTGGGGTTTTAGGTAGAGGTGCAGTGGGTTTTGAGGGCCAGACAGTGATCATTCGTACCTAACCTCAATGTACTCTATGAAAACATGGTGAAGCCCTGCAAAACTGCTAAACTCAGTAAAGACACTGCATGAAATTTATGGATAGGAAAATGGAGGCGAAAAGACTAGTGCAAGGCAGAGGCAATGGCGGAAAAAATGGGTTTTGCCACCTTGATCCATGAGCAGGCAGTTCCTGCGACAGGAAAGGGAGCGGCAGGTCTAAAGGACGAGCTAGGACAGGACTCTGCAGGGCTGAGCTGGATCCAGCTGCCAACGTGGGAGGGAAGGGGAGGGAAAGACAGAGGCACCGGAGATCTGTGGCGCTTGGGGACCAGCTTGCCCAGCACGGCTAATAGTGCCATCACACCCCCTTCCTCCCAGCAGTTGTCCCCGTCTTCTGGCATAGGCAAAGCAGGCAGCAAGGACACAAACATTTTGCTGCACCCTTCCTCCCCTTGCCTCCCTCCCCACCCCACCTTTGCCGTTTTGCTGTATACTAGGCTTCTTGAATAAAAGTATTTACTGATATAGCCATGCTCTCCTTCCTCATTGTCTTAGTGATCTCTTGCTACTGTTTTAGCATTTCTCTAGCACATACACATGCTTTCCAGGACATGGAGCATGTTCTTATCCCCCAAACACAAATTATCCCTAAGTATTAGAAACTACAGTATAATGACAACTAAAGCCACTTTCTGAGTGATGGAGGGAAAGGGAAAGGGTACTTGTGTATGTCAAAGACTCTTTCACTTTATACAGGGCCCAGCATTGATGCACTAGAGTAAAAGGAATCATTCTTGAAGAGTTTGGGTTCAGCCTGCCACAAAATTGTGCTCAGGGGAGTCTCAGACTGCAAGGAGGAGCTGAACTCCCATTCATTGAAGGCAACGAAAGTTCAAGGCTCTTGCACCTCCAAAAGAGGCTTAGTGCCTTTTAGGATGGAACCAACAGTTAATTAATAGGGCAATTTGCATTTATAGTTATGATGTTTAAAATGTTTGTCTTTTTTTAAGTAGGAACCACCATAATAAGGGAAGAAGGCACAGAGCTAGCTGGAAATCAGCGGACACTGGGATGCATCAAAAGCGACAGCTTTTTGTATCGGATGTGACAGCTCCTCTAAAAAAACTATTTAAAGTTCAAGGGGAAAAAAGCATGCAAATGGGATGCCTGGTTTTCAAAAGTCCATCCAGCAGCTTGCATGAGCTTCCAGGGGAGCTGCTGGGAACTCAGAGGCTTTCAAGGACTCTAAAGATTTTAAAAAACAGGTCTATTATTTAGATGTCTAACTTGAGGCTCCTGCTTCCAAAGTCACATTTTATATCTCCATAATGGGCTGGGGACTTATTCATGCACCAAAAGAAAGAGATCTGAGGGTAAAGATTATGGACTAATTTCACTTACCCATCAATGACATTTTTGGTGCTCATCATCCAAAATAACAAATTTAAGAGCTCTGCAACAAACTCATTGTTCAGTAATGTTATATCAACTCTTAATGATTCAGCACAGAAAAAACATAGGAATGAAACCAGTAACTGTGGTTATCGCTTATCAGCTGCACAACAAGCAATTTGACTCAGCAAAGTAAGCTGTCAGTGCCGCACACATCAGATTAAGCACACAACTGCCTTTTGCTGCAGGGTAATAACCAATGTACAAACTTGAAATGAAACTACAAAGTGGTTATTCTGAATGCCCATCACGGTACTAAAAGATCAACAAAAATTACTGATGTGAAGTGCCTTTGTCTTCCCATGCACTGGGCTTCGGATATTTGGAAAATGATTTTTAGTTGTTCCATCCTTTAGCAGAAAGGAAAACATACTTTGTTCTTGAAAAAGATGGAGTTCATGTGAGTTGTTGCTAAGTTTACCCATTGCAATGAATCTGTAAAATTATAATTTCAAAGGAAATGAACAAGGTTACTGTGAATTCAGCATTTACTTGGTAGCAAAAGAAACCTAAAAAAGACTCCTGCAGTATATCCATACCAGTTCAGGCATTTGGTATACAGAAGTTGAGCAAGTTGATATCTGTCTTCCAATTGGAAACACTATCACTGGAGATCTATATCATAGCACTTAAAAGCCTGTAGCTGCAAAAGCTGAATCCACGGGTAAACATACGAGAAAAAAATGTATCTGGATAGGCAGGCTCCCACGAGGTAAACAGGTCTGTTGAAGTCCACCGAAGTCAAAGGCTAGACCTTTCCTGTTGCCTCAGAAATATTCGTCAGTCCTAATTAATTGAAATAGGCTTTGGAAGTGCATAAAAATAACTGAAATGGAGGAAAAATGCAAACTTGTCTTCCTTAACCTCAGTTTCCCTATTTGTGTTTTAAGGTACCTGGATTGAAATTGCAATATAAATAAATATTATTATCAAATAAATAAGCACTTTTATATGTAAAGGAGTAAGAATAGATCTCTAAGGTGTATTCTAACACCGCAGATACACAAGTTAACAAGGAATTTGCCATGGTTCCACAAACGTGCCAACTTCACACTCAAGAGCTGGTCATTCCCTGCCACGCTAGCAAAGACCATTTTCATCAAGCAGAGGTACCTTCAAAATGTTATTCCTATAGTTGCAGGTTGTTGTCTGATGGCAACTCTCTGCTTGTGTAGCTATTCTGAAAGACATGCAATAGTCAGATACTACGGAGATGTCCATCTTCCTGAATTCTAGTGATCTAAAATATAGGCAGCTACTCTAAACAAACTAGCTAGTTTCTCTGCATAGTTACTAAAGGCTGGGTGCTTCCAGAGAATTATTCATACTACTGCTCCTAACTATCATTTAAGCCAAGATGACTCATGCTATGAGTATCTATCTCTTTCTAAACTTAACACCTAACTTTTAGATCACCAAATGTAGGTGAGCTGAATGCCCTCTTTGGTGTAGGGGAGTGTACCTTTCCTTAAGGGAACCGCGCCTAACCAAAAAAGCACCATGAATGAACGCTCTGTGCCCGCCAAGTCGGTGAAGGATGAGGTGGGAGTGAAAAGCAACTAGCCCTTTTTTGAGGGGTGGGTAAACTGTAGGATTTAAAACAGGAAACCAGCCTGAGCAGTTTGGCTTTGGAACTTTATCATCACATGCTGGACCCTAAGCCCCCCATACCTGAGGTATCAGTAATAAGACTGTGCTTGGGAGTTTTAAGGGTAAGTTGGACCATGGGAAATTTTTAAAGATGAAAAAAAATTAGGAGACTTCTCATTACCCCAATGCAAAGAAAATATTATTAATGGCTTCAGTCCGAAAATCTTTCAGAGCTGACAATACACAGCTTGAAAAAATGATGCATGATCGTAACTCTAAAAACCAAGTAGTTTTTTTTTAATGCCTAAAATTAGGTTATTCAGAGTAGCCTCTGGGATCCCGTGCCCAAAGCCTTCCATAGTGTTCTGTCCCCTTGCCCTTTCAGCCATCTCCCAATTCTGGGCTGTTTCTGATTTTAATTAAAGGGAAATAATGATACAAGGTATTTTCTTTCATGAACCCTAGAAGGGAGAATGAGAATTAAAAAAGGTAAAGGAATACTTTAAACTCAAGGAAGTAGGGATTATGAATTACAGGAAATATACTATTATATTAAACATTCTTTTAAATCAGCATGGTTTGTTTCTTATCAAAGGCTTGCCTTTAGCTCCTAGTTCCACTAACTACCTTTTGAAATGCATGCCAGGACTCTCCGTTCTTTTTGAGCTTGTTCGTCTTATCCAGGGGTGGGAGATTAATGTTAGAAAACAGGAAAAAATTGCCTCAAAGCGTGCCAAAACCAGTAGTTGAATACCAGCACTCTATGGGCAAAAAGTCTGTACTGACTACATTTTAGGCAGATCCACTGACTGCAATAAGAGTTGGAATGAGTACGACTCAAAAATTGGCTCCATTTAATATAAGAAGGGAACCTCTTTTGATTTGTACCTATTTCCATAAAAAGTGTGAATTACAATAACCTATGTCAATTAGGTTTGTTGATATTTTTGATTGGAACAGGCTTTATCTAAGTAGAGCCTTTAAACAATAGGGCCGCACAGTTCAAGGCTTTTGTCAGCGGTGTAGACACCAGAAGTTCATAAAAGTAATCCCTTCAATCAGGCTTTTTTCATTGAAACTTACAGGGCAACAGTTGGTGATGAGAGACAGTTTTGCAAAATCTGATGATATTGCAAAGTATTGTAGTAATTTAAAACACACAACTTAGGAAACACAAAAATTTTGTACTAAACCATGAGGTCAGTTTCTTTGAGGGTCTGAGTTACTGTGGAAGTTGGTATCACATTTTGTGGCCAGCTTGGGAAAGAATCTGTTTTCAGGTGAGTCTTGCTATATAGTTGGACCAGACTCTCTCTCAGTCCCTTTGATCTAGAAATACCCCTGCAATGTGTAAAGAATAAGAGATTTCTAGATGTTCCACATTTTCAGTTGGGTCAGAAATACCACCAGAGAATCGTTCTTGTGGCATTTTGAGATCTGGTATCTGAGGAAACTAAGAAGCAGAGAAGCTAGAACTAAACAAAAAGCAAGCTGAACACATTTTTCAAGAAAGTAAAAACCATAAACCAATGTAAGTTGAGAAAAACAATAATTAACTTTTATTTCAGTTACATGTAAATTATGTCTACAAACTGAAGTTGGTTTTTATTGTACCCACAGAATCACAGAAAAGTCGAGGTTGGAAAGTACCTTTGGAGGTCATCTGTTCCAACCCCGCTGCTCAAGCAGGGTCATCTAGAGCTAGCTGCCCAGGGTCATGTCCAGATGGCTTCTGAATATCTCCAAGGATGGAAACTCTACAACCTCTCCAGGCAACCTGTGGCATTTGTTCATGAAAATAAATGAATGAAAAGAAAGACCTTGTTCTTGGTTCCGGCCAGGACTTACAAAAGTACATCTCACTTCCGTGAATCAAGGATTCAGGATGGATTTCATTGGCTGCTTCTTTCCCTCTACTTCCCCTTCACACTTGATTGATATTGATGACCTAATGGTCCCGAGACACAGCGAAAACTGATTTTACTGACCTTCACATCTAGTCTAAAGATACTTCTTTCTTAAGAGGGAATATTTGCTCCCACCACACAAAATAATAGTGAGTCTGTGGCTCTGGAGCCACAAATACAGCTTCAGGGCATCATGTGTGGCTCTGATGGAATCCAGAGGAGCTGAGGGAATTCCTCTCTGTGGCTGGGGACCACAGGAGAACTGTGCTTGTTACAAGAGTGATCCCTGTGATCCACAGGGCAGGAACAGCTGAGCAAACATGGCACCAGGGAGGACCCTTCCTCATTTTTTTAAGTGGCCAAAATAAGAAAAAGGACAATGAAGGAGAGAAAAAACCCCAAACTGTAATAAGGGTTTGGAAGTGGGACTGGGGAAAATGAAGATTATGAGTAGAAATGCTTTTTATTCCCTGCCAACATCTACAAAAAAGGTGGGAGTATGATGAGTGAAGTGGTTGAGATCCACAATAAAAGGCTGAGCTTTGCACTACGGCATCTGTGTTTCTTCTCCAAATCAGATGATCAAAGGTCAATGCATTCTACTCTTTGATGGTATTTTTCATAACAGAAACTTGAGGAGGAAAATTCTTATTATCCCCATTTCTATCCCCCTATACAGATCTATTTTGGAACAATCATTAAAAAAACCAAACCAACGCAACAAAAAAACCAATCCATCCTTGAAGTTGGTGGCAAACAAATAATAACAATGTTTTGCTCTCTAGGCTCCCTCTTCTGGCTCTGGACTAGTAGTTTTCTAATCGGCAATGTTCCTGGAATCATATTCATTTCTGTTAACTGAATGATGACTTCAGTGTACAAAGAAATAAAGAGGAAATAGTGAGGAAATAGGAGAAAATCCATTCCTGTCCAAGGGGAGAGCTGAACTGGCATCTCAAGAAAAGTTTAGCATTTTGAAGGTGTGGTGGCAAAAGCAATTTAAAAAGCACAAAAGTACTCTCGTAGTTATTAGTAAATGTACGATATGCTACGAGTGATATGATGTGATGAATGTTTTAGTTGTAGTGGATTAGATCCAGTAAATGAATAAACCAATATCCCTCTGCAGCTTCTGTGGCTTCTTTGTCAATAACAATTGTATTGGGACTGAAATATTTCTGTAGCTTAAATATGTCTTTTTCCACAGTGGCTTAAGTAGACCATAACAAACTGTCTTGAAGCCTAGAAGATGTAAAGCTGGTCTTTGAATTCAGAAATAAATGTATTTTCATTGACAAACATAATCACAAGTAAAGACCTAGTCATATCAATGAAGGAATGGCACAGAGCCACAGCAGACCACAGGTGCATATTTAGCTCAGGCCATGCCAATACATTTTTTCTCGGGCCATAAAACCCAGAAAACAGGCAGTTGCTTGAGGAAAAATGAAGTTTTGAGTGTGGCACCTTCTCTCCACCCCTTTCCCCCCTCCCNCATTTTGTTTTCCTGTTCGCTTTTTCACTTAACACAGCAGCTAAACAACCAAGCTTGCAGGTTTTTTCCCCCAAAAAGTTCTTTCCAGATTTGATAAATCTTAAAGGATTCATAAAAGTGCCTTAGAAAGCTTTTTAAAATGCATCTTATACTGTGGGAAAATTTACAGTTAATCATTGGTCAAGTTTTTGGGAGTGCTGGGTGATTATGTCTCCCACAGGAGTCGTCAGGAGCTGTGGGTACCTCTGAAAATCGGGTCAAAATTATTTCAGGACAGAACTGCCAGATACCAGGTACCAGATTCATTCTTGCTTTTATCATACCACAGCACAATAAATAGCTTACACCGAGGGATTAATTTGGCCAATGTTTGTTGGTTTTTTTTGGTCCCATAGTTGTTGAATCCATCTTTCTAACCTGCTGGAGAACTTTTGTCCTGATCGGGATTGCCAAGCAGTTACAAAGACATCCCACCACTTGGCTTCCAGGCTGCCGGGCTCCCACTGAGATAAACTGAAACCCATCCTGTTGTTTCAGTGGGGGGGACAGGGAGCACAATGACTGCTATAAAAGACATTGATTTAAAAATAAAAGAAAAGACGGGACCCCTCCTTAAAGAGAACCATGAAATATAGACTGAAAGGGAACCTTTTCACTGCAAATTCCCTCTGCATTGCCCGATTTGCTTGCTATTAACTATCTGAGAGCAAATTGTTCTTGACTTAAATGGGTTTCATCCCTGAGATCTGAACAGTACAATTATCTATCCTTTTACCCTCCCCTTCAACCTGTATTTTCCACTGCTGCATGCAGCTATACATGAATGTGTCTATCATAACATATAACAGGGCTCTAATAATAGATTGTTTATTTCTGGATTACAGCAGCTCTGAAAAAAAAGATATACAATGCCTATGAAGAGGAAGTCTAACTTTACTCTCTCAGGGTCTCTGCTATGTTGTTTTATAAACAGTTGAACTGCAACATAGGGGCAGTATGAGTAGTTCCTCTTATGTCTAGGATGTCTAATGCTTTCAACCCCATTAAAATATCATTAATTTTGTTTGAAAAGTTTCCATATCTCCATGGTTTTCAAATAGGCTTTGAAATTTGGCAGCGGTAGTCCTGGAGTCAAAAAAATGCTTTTTGTGAGAACTATGTAGATCTGTTCAAAACTAGCCAAATTATAAGATGTCAAAATCCTGACCTTTTCTGTCTTTCAGATGGCACAGCTTGGTTTTGGCTCTGTGCCAGAGTTCCCTGGGATCTGCTAATGCTGAATGTGCACTTGGCCAACCTCTTAGCCTTGCTGTCAGTACCCGGAACAAATCTTCAAGATAGGACACTCTAAACAGATCCTTCTCCTTATCCTCCTGCCATCATTTTCATGGGGATCCAAAAGACCATTCATTCTGGATCTTTTCTCACTGTGGTGAATGAATTCTCACTGTATTTTCACGCCAATGGCTTGTTAACCTACAACTGCAGAACCTGCAAAAGGATTCTAATTCCTTTGGATGGCCAATATCATCTTGAGGCTTTGCCACTGTATCTCAACAAATCTGTGAAAGGAGCTAGTGAACCTAGTGAAAGGAGCTGCTCCTACAGATGAAGCCTGCTGCGGTTTGTGTAAGGGTCAGAGCTCCTGTCACTTAACAATCACCTTGCTAAAACATGTCAGTGCTATGTTTTACTGTAATTTGTTTTTTAAATTAAGAATATTGTGATTATTTTATTCTCTCTTAAAGTTGTGGTGCAGCCCATAGCACACTGCTGTCGTTGGAGACACCTCCAGGATGATACAGTACAACTGTGTTCAACAGCAGGGTTTATTGTGTAAGGTTGTATCTGAGCTACTCACCCAAATTTCACAATGTGTCCCAGAGCAATGCATAGACATTTCTGTGAATATAGCGTTATAGTAAGTTCATTTGACAAATAAAGGGTATCCACTGAGCAGGAGTAAGAAAAGTTCTTTTTGTTTTGCTTGTTTCTGCTATTATTTGTTGTATCTGCACTTAGAGGCAGGCAGAATTTGAGTGCAATGTAGTATTTTCACATTTTTT
>VYZM01023344.1:20983-40038 GCA_013398915.1 Dromas ardeola
GTTGTATCTGAGCTACTCACCCAAATTTCACAATGTGTCCCAGAGCAATGCATAGACATTTCTGTGAATATAGCGTTATAGTAAGTTCATTTGACAAATAAAGGGTATCCACTGAGCAGGAGTAAGAAAAGTTCTTTTTGTTTTGCTTGTTTCTGCTATTATTTGTTGTATCTGCACTTAGAGGCAGGCAGAATTTGAGTGCAATGTAGTATTTTCACATTTTTTGGTGCAACTGTGATATTATGGACTTCCAGACTTGTGGAATCACACGGAACACAAACGGTTAACAATATTGGCTTTGTTTACATCCAACTCTGCCACAAAATCTCTTCCTCAAACTTATAGTTTCATGTGAGCTTTAAGGCATTTAATGAATACAGACCCTAGAGACAACTTTAATCTAGGCATGAGCTACTCTGTTCTGCCAGCTTGGTCCCAAGTAAATCTCTGTTGATTTACATCTCCGGATGTTGTCGGGGGACATAATCATTTATGGAGTGCCATAAGTTAACACAGATCCTGCTATGAAAAGCTTAAAATGTACAAGGCATAAAGAAGTAAATTATTATCCAGAACAATTACACAGCGGTTTGGCTATTACAGAAGGCGTCTCTAAATGGATATCAATACTTTATGACTTGTCTAGCCTTGAACCCCTCAGAGATTTGGAAGTGGCTGGGGCTGTCCAGTGCGATCCACTTTCACTCAGTTCTTCTCAGCTGCTTTTCTGAACCACAAACTGGTTTTTCTGCATGGGGGTGTTAGCTTTCTTAGTATGGGCATCTCTAAAAGCAAGGGGTTAACATATGGATGCTTTGGCCTGCACTCAACACTCCGTATTCTTTAAATGAAAAAAAATCCAAAACATTTTGTGTCTTTTATGCATTTCAACATCGTTTAAAGGCTGGAAATAAGGAGGAGCTAGAAGAATATAATATGTGAATACTGATCTCGAGCAACACTCCTTGAATTACTGCCAATAGGCACAGTATCAAAACCAATGCAATTAAATTCATGATAGGAAGTGTAAGCCTACAGATGTAGAACTGATGACTATAGATGTAGAACTGATGAAAAGGCAAAAAGATACGTGGACATCTTCCTGTCCAGGCAATTAACCAAGTGACATATCTTATTCTGAGTCATTACAAGATGATGGAGTGTAAGAAGTGCTACAGATAACTAGGTCTTAGGCGTAATTTCCCACACCAAGTATACACTGTTTTCATGCCCAGGGATGAGGCATGCTGAATAGAGAAAGTGAGAAAAGTCCTTTGATGGTGATGTTTAAGACTATGAAGAAAATAGCCTGAAGAGAGCTTGCACGGGGAATGAAGAGGATGTGAACAGAAAACAAAGCACAGGAGATGATAACTGATGAAAAAGGGTACTGGATTTGGGCATTACAGGCACTGGTCGAAGGTTTAGAAGTTGGAAAGAGGAGATGTGTTTTGCCATGGGAATGAGGACAACAGCATCTGGAAGAACAGCTGATTAGACAATTGAAGGAGAGAAAAGGAAGAAAAATATATTATGATGATTTTAGAAGCTTTTGAATGTTAAAGCAGCTGATAACAAACTAAGCAGACATTGCCCTGTTTGATGATTATCAGATCTTCCTCTCCCACCTCCATACACTGTAATATCCATTCACAGAGACATTCCCTTCTCTTTGGTGTTGCTCTGAGAACTGAACTTTAAGCTGACTGTGTCCATGGCTCAGGTCCGAGTCACAGTGAGTCCAGCTTGGGGAACCCTGAGAACTGCTACTGCAACAATTCACACAGGCGATCTTGCCTCAAGAGCAGGTTTAAAGGTGGAAAAGTATCAGATTTGCAAACTATGACCAAATTTAGTAGCTTAAGATTCTTCCCAACTAGGCATTGCTTGTCATTGTCGAACACTATGTATGAAGGGAGGTTTAGTCTTGATTTCTTATGCCCTGAGGTAGGAAGTTTGCACACTCTTATCACAGGGTTGGCTTGTATAGCCACAAATGTTAACGAACAAACAACTAATGAACAATCCTTTTGTAAAATCCAACTGCAGAGTCTTGCAACTACCTTCTGCAGTGTTGAATTCCACTCTGACTGCACACTGCTGAAGGAAATATTTCCTTTTCTTTGTCAGAAATGCACTGCCTTTACATTCTTCATTTTTTGGTCTACCGTTGCACACCTGGGGACAGCAGATGGGCTGTGTGTTTCTGTGGAATCCCTGAGAATTCTCAATGTTTCAGTCAGGTGCCTTTCAACTTTTTGTTTTCTTTAGAATTAAAATCATATTCATCTTTATAAGCTTTGCGTGTACCTGAGACCATTTATTCTCTGTTATCCATTCTTTCACTCTGTACTAGAGGACCATAAAGGTAAGTTGATACACAAAGGACACCTTACCAGAACTGAGCATATCTTTGCCAGTTTTTTACTCAGTATCTTGGACAACAGACAAGTTCTGTCACAACTTGTAACAATGAGGTAAAACAGCATTACATTTAATAGCCCTAACACCCAAATGACCATTGCTAACATTAGTTGCTGACAAGAAATAGAAATACATTTTATTGCAATTCTATTGCAACGAATCAGAGCCTATCAGCAGATAAAAGATGTTTTTAAAGCATAACTTCTCACATATTTATCCAAAAAAGTTTTGATCTCTCCTATTCAATCATCTTCAGCCATGGTACAAAAATTCAGTGAGAAATTGCAGCTGGAATTTCAACCCCCCATAATACTCATCCATTTTTGCCTTTTTCTAATGAAAATAATGGCTTGGAAAACCAAGATTATTTTATTTCCTTTTTCAGGTCTTATCAAACCCTTTTGAAAGCTATTTTGAATTGGCTTTCAAAATAGTCAATTACATCTCCTATTCCTCCAGTTGGTGTTTAACTTTTGAAAACGAAAATTTACTTCCTCTTTCATGGCATGAGTTCTAAGTGTATCAAATAACACCATTGCCCGTAGCAGCAACTGGCATATCTTACTATTTTTTATCACTCTGAAGAGCACCTGTTCATTATTACTTTGATTTTATCCTTTAAGAAATTTTTAATCCAGACAAACCGTTTGCCCAGTGATCCATGATTATGTGACTTCCTTATTAATTTCTTATCAAAGCTTTCTGAAATCCACACAAATTACATCTCCCAGGTTGTTTTTATCTACATATTTACAACCTACCCAAATCCTGTCAAGTTATATTATGTTTACTCAAACTTTGCAGTTTCTGTAGGACTGTGAGGAGGCTGGGTAGTCATGTTGTTCCAAAACCCTTCTTAGATAATTTTTCTAACATGCATACTAATAAAATAACAGCAATGCAGCAGCTTTTAAGTTTCTAAATATGACTTCTACTCTGAGAAGTATATTGTTTATATTGTTAAAATCTCAGCTTTTTCACAATGTAATTTCTTAACATTTCCCATTCTCACCCACGTCAGTGAGTAATATCATCTAAATTGTTTAGGTTGCTCCAGAATACCTTCCAGGATGAAATGTACTCAGATTATTATCTATGTGCTTTTGTGATAGTACTATTCTAGAATTTTCTGCTCTGATATTCATATAAAATATTTTACCTGACTTCTCAATTTGGTTAACTTATACCTGTTGACATGTTCTAGGTCTACAGTTAAGCTAGGATAACACTGGAACGTAAGACTGCGAGCGATGGTGCTGAAGGACAGTTATTTCGGTGGGGGTTTCTCTAGTTTCTTGGTTAATGCTGAGACAATACTAAGGGAGACATGCTGTATCTTTTAAAGAAGAGGTAAGTAGATATCTTGACCATCAATCCTATGACATCTTGTAAAAATAGGGTTATAACAACCTGATTTTTTAGCCAAGCTCTGATTGAGACCACTGTCCTATATTCTGACTGTTCTCTGCTACCATTAGTGCAAAACTGGGTTTTAACACATCTGAATTACAGATTTTAAGGACTGAATTGGGCACAGGGATTGTGTTTCACCTCTGATACATCACAAGCCATATCTTTTTACCCTTACTACCAGTCTACTAAATGTCACTCATCCTGCGCTGAACGTAATACCTTGTGTTTGACTATACTGTAATTTTCACTAAAACTTCTGTTCTTTATTTAGATACATCAAGAGATGGGAAATCAGTTATTTCTTTTGCACAAGATTAACCCAAGCTAACAGACTGTCCTAAAGCTTTCTACTGGCATCCATTAACTGAAGATTTTGTTCATCTATGCTACCCATCGCTTGTTGGGTTTGGGGTTTTTTTGCTCCATTTCCTTTCAAGACTGTCTGACCAAGATCAAGCAGCTAGATAAATCCCAGCACTGCAAAACAGATGATCCATTTTCAAAAAATCAGTAAAATTTCACTTACAAGAAAAACAGCACATGACAATTCTGAAATTTTCATTTATGATTCAGTTTGTTCATCAGCAGGCTACTGAGTACATTGTGCAAATCTACAATTTGTTAGGGTAGGAAAAGCTATGAGGAACATATTTTAAAATTTTTTACAAATTAAGTGATTCATAAAAACTTAGAGATATTTGCCAATGTTTTCTGAAATTTGCTATTATTAGAGGAGGGCCAAAATAAAGCAAGGAAAAAAGAAGAAAGAAAGAAAGAAAGAAAGAAAGAAAGAAAGAAAGAAAGAAAGAAAGAAAGAAAGAAAGAAAGAAAGAAAGAAAGAAAGAAAGAAAGAAAGAAAGAAAGAAAGAAAGAAAGAAAGAAAGAAAGAAAGAACTGTCTAATTTCTATGTTCAGGCATCTACCATTGACTCAGACAGATACCCAGATGCCATCAGCTGCATCTGTAATTTATTGCAGATAAGTGTTCGAACAAATGAGAAGCTAGCTGCTTTCTTCCAAGAACTGTGAACATAAAGATAACATTCTGTTTGCTGCATAAACAGCAAGGAAATATCATTAAACTGGTCTGTAAAAGAACTTTAGCAAAGTCATTTATGGCACTCAATAGTAACTTAACCCTTTGTGAATTTCCTAGCTGATGTAATTGAACTAGATAAAGGATGAATTGGGCTCATTAAATAAAATTGTTGAGAAAGTGGGGCTCATCTTATCAGATACCTTAACAATTCTATGCCACAACCACAATACTTTCCTTTTTTTCTTTTTCTCTCTCTTTCCTTCTTTTATTTTTCTCTTTCTCCTCTTACACACACACACAATTGTGTATTAAACTAGGGTCCTGAAAACTGTAAAAACTCATCTGTAAGAAACAAAAAAAAACAACAAAAGAAAAACCCAAAAAAGAAAGAGAAAAAAGAATAGAGGACCTAGAAACAGAGGTGGGATCTGCAGAAGATTTTATGAATACTCTAGGGAAATTAATTGTAATTTTTTTTATAGATTAAAAATTTACTTGGAAATTCTCCATTGAATGAATTAGCTAAGTGCATGAGTCTTAAAATTTGGCTTCTAAAATTTGTCTGGAAAAACTGACGCAATATGTGGTATGGTTACAGTAAAGCAGAGCTAACATCTGAATTCCACAGTTACTCTCCCAGCTTTTTGGTGGGGAAATTAATTAACAAATATCCTGGCCCATTTGATTTGCTTTCAAGCATCTGAGCATTTGAAGCACTTCCTGCTATTCACCCAAAGCTCCTTCTAATAGAATACCTTTTTTTTAAAAAAAAAAAAAAAAGTTAACCATTATATACTTAGAAAATCAACATATGTTTCTAAAAACAATCTTATTCATACATTTTATAGATTTCTATGAAAGTGTGCATTGTGACCTGGACCATGAGAAATGTCAGGCTTTATAGCCTTAAAACAAACTTAATGGAAAACTGCCTGTAAGAGGCACCTATGTTCCAAAATGTAGGTTGAAATATGGATATAATTATTTGTGACCAATCACAGAGACTTTGTGAGAGTGAATGCAATTGTTAAAATGTTGGTTTAGATTATTAAACAAGTAAATGGGTATAGATTTCAAACACAGCATATTGTATTCCAGTTTACCTTTGAGGGGAGTGCCACACACAAATTTGAAATAATACAGGAGCTTGGTAAAGATGTAAGTGACCTTCTGATTTAATGATTGCAATCCAGATGTCCACAGAGCATTGCTCCTATCAAGCTCTCAGAAGAAAGAGAACTTTCATAGGATTTCCATGTTGAAAATTTTGGCTGAAGTCGAAAGGATACTGCCTATCATGCCAACAGCTGGGGCGATTAGCACAGTTATTAGAAATCAAAAGTCCCATTTTTTGTCTTTCTTCAAATGGGTGACTGAATTGTATAATCCAAATGATGAGTCTCCTCTTTAATCATGATGTTCTTTTAAGAAATAAATAATAATGATGACCTAACTGGGGATTAAATGAAGGTCTTTTGGCTGCTATTCTGTCAACCAAAGCATTAAAGCATCTGCATGATCTAATGTTTGTTTTGTTGATATCATTCACCAAGCCTATAACTTCAGATGCAGTCTGCAAGAGACAGCCTGATGCCTCAGCATAGCCTGCTTGGGTAAATAAAAAAAAACCCCAACAACATAAATAAACCTTTTTAAGAGAGTTTAGGCCTCCTCTCCTACCTTGCTTATTAAGTGCAATTAGGCAGAGGTTCTCAAGGCTGTCCACAGTTGAATGTTGATTTGGATGAAAGTAGGATGTGAATTAAGGGCAAAATTATTTTTCCTCATATTCTTGCCATTTGGACAGGAATAAGTTTAACTAGAACAACTCTTTGTATGCGCAGAATTAAACTAATGAATGAAAACAATAAAATTAAGAAAATATATTAAGTCATATTTTACTTTATATACGGGGTAGATAAAAACTATTCATGTGGGTTGTGTAAGAGTTTCACTGATTAGCAGTGTCTTCCTACGCGTGGCATCTTAGTTACATGCTTCTACCACGCAAGGGTCACCACAGAGTCATTTAGGCATAGCAGAGCTCTGTATGGACAAACCACGAGCAACAGAGAAGCCTTCTTCAAAAACCTCTTTTGAATGGGCCCTAGCTGAAGATCTGGGCTAGAAGAAGGAAGGAACCAAAACTGCCAGTCAGCTGCTGACTTCTGTCTTCTTAAATAATGGCCACCATACCATGTGTGGTTCATGATGCCTGTAAAATTGGGACTTCCCCTGCACACCATAAGGCTGGAGTTGGTTTTACCATTATACTGTGCCTTGGTACAAGCAGGTTCAGCCATGGCCATTTCATGTGACACTAGGGGTATAATTCCCTGCTAATCAGTCATATGTGGTGGAAGAGAAAGGAGCTCAGACTTCTTTAGCCCTTCCTGGGAAAGCTGTGTCTGACACGACCACTTACAACCCAAGCACTTTGAGAGACAATCATCAGCATCTCATTTGTGCTGAACTCTATTATACTCACCTCTACTGGTATCAGAGGATCTCAAATACAAATGGGAATCGGACTTGCTATTTCTTTTGCACCCTGCAGCACAACTGGCCCTAGTTCCTATTGAGATCTTATTTGTCCTACTCCTTCTCTGCTACTTTTTTCCTTCTGTCTCACAGGAGTCTGGATTAGTCAGCCAGGACAAATCTAATCTTGCGACACTGCTGTGATTAGTTTGGCAAGCTACAAACCATTCCCGAGCATTGCAATCTTGGTTAATAAAACCCTCTCTGTTTTCCACAGACTAGCCAAAGGAAAGTAAGAGCCAGCCAGCCTGTAGAGCCAGCAGAGGAAAGCTGGTGTCCAAGAACGGCTAAGGGGTTTGTGTGCCATGCACTATACCTACAGTCTTCCAGCAACTGAACTGCGGCATCAGGGTTAGAAATTATTTTTGTTTACCTATGGCTGTTCTTTTTGCTTGACCTGCATGTATGCCTTTACCTTAAAAACAGAGATAGAAGAATCTCACCTATAGTTTCTGATAACATGAAAATATTTTATTGAGGAAAAAAAATGTATTTGTACTATTAGGACATGTTCAGCTGAAGTTATACCTCACAGAGGAATTTATACAAACGCTGGGAGGAGGAAGAGGACAGCAACATGTGGAATAAATCAATGTCAAGTCAAAACACTTTTTTTAAAAATCTCTGTATGCATGAGATTATTTATTGGGCTTTATAAAGAAGCCCTTTTCCTCTGCTCTCTTCCCCTTAAGGGTTAAGTCATTTCCTCAAGGATTGTCAGGAAGATGCTTCCTTCCCTTTACAGCTGAACCCTCTATCAAGGGCAGCCTTGTTCTGGGAGAGTGGCACTACAAGTTTACCCAGTCAGCATCTTACACCCCTTCCTGACCTATCTAGACCTAGTTCTCTTTCACAGAGCTCACAAGAACAGTCCCATAAGGAAAAAAGCTCCCCTTGCAGAAAGGTCTGCACAGCGGTAGACATAAAAATCAGCATAAGATACAGCGTTATCTTTTACAATATTCAACAATTTTCTGCTAAACAGGAACACAGAAGAAAGCTTAAGACATACATTGGTTAGACAACCCTAACAGCAAGCAAGAGCATTGACAAAATGGGCAAACTCACTCTACCCACCAGATACTTGCAAGATCTTCCAGATTTCAGAGACCCTGGACTCAACCATCAAGAACCCACTTCCTTCCCTTCAAAACTGAACTAAGTTCACAAGAAGAATTTCCTTCCCTTCTAGTGTGACTCCCTATCCTCTAAGGCAAAGCCTTTTTATAGCAGCAGCTGCAATTGCATGCAGCTGGTCGGCTTCCTGCCCCTCCTATAGGGGCTGCATTAACTCCTTCTCTGCCTCTTGGTGTTTGTGGACTGTACACAGCTCCTGATTCCCCTGCTCTTGATAGCTGTCTGAGCCCTCACAAACTCTCACTGCACCACCACTTTGTTATCTCCTAGCTAAAGACTACAAGCATATCCCTTTGTAATTTAACTTGCTTGATTAAACAAGCAACTTTTCCCATTGAATTTACTCCTTGCTTTTTAAAAGCTGAACTGGGGATAAAAGGCATTAATGATGGAGGCTTTGACTACGTAATGATGCTTTCCAGAAAGGCGCTGGCACCTGGCTGCAATGTGTTGATACCTCCCAGAGTGCTTCTGTGAGGCTGGGACTCCGGAGGCACCCGGCAGGGTCAGTTCAGTTCAGTCAAATCACTGACATGCATATGCATGCTCATGTATACATCTGGAACATTATTCTACAATATATCATTCAAGGAACAGAGTATCTTCAAATGTGCTATTAAGGGTCATTAAAACCCAAGCTGTGGAAAGACTGACATTTTCAAGGGAAACTGTTTATAAATCGGCTAAAGTATATATCTGAGAAATGTCTTCACTTGTTAAAAAAAAAAGTACCCCTCTATTTTTTCGTGTTCTGATTCTGCTTAAATTTCCAAACCCACCAGTTCACTTTTGGGCAGAAAATACGGGGCATTTTAATCTGGTGATCAATTTATTTTTAAAGGCATAACTAACTGAAAAAAAAGAGTGGTAGGCAAGGATCTGTTTTTTAAAATTATAACACTGTCAGTAAGGAAACAGCCAACAACTGCCATATCCTCACACTCATACCTCTGATCTTGGTACTGCAAGCAGTCGCACATCTGATATCTCCTATGAACGTGAACAGTGCAAACTCTCCCCCAGAGTGGCCTTTGTGCATGCAATTCCAGGAAGCCTGAGTTAATTTTTCACACTAATAGCTCCAAAAATCTGGCCCTGAGTGTCTGCAAAATGGGTGACTGTATCAAAACATATAACTTATATTAATAAAAAATTATTTTTTGAAGACACAAGCTCTTAAAAGGACCTATTAAATTTTCACAATTACATAATAAAACCAAATTTGAATTTGTTATTAGACACTGCAATCTATACTTTATTGCACCTAAAAGGAAAAAAAAAAAAGGCTAAAAATAACACTTAATTATCTGCTGGTTATTTCCAGACACACAAAGTGCTGAGGTTTTGTCCTTGTTAAGAAGATTATCTTCGCTTTTTCCTCTGGAATGCATGTAAAACAGCTCTTGCCTTGCTGCAAGCTTTAGGAAAGAAGTTCCCTGCAAAATTACCTGTTGTCTGGGGACTTATATTTTGCAATAAGCTGCTGAAATTGCATTTTAATAAGGAGTCTTGACCTGTGCTGTGTATTTCCCTTCAAGGCTCTACAAGCCATTTTTCTTACGGGGGTCCTGACCTGAGAAGCTCAACCTGGATAACCACAGCCAGAGGGGGATAAAATGCAACACCTAGGAGATTTCAGTAAACAGTAAAACCATTCCAACTTAATCTGTGCTAAAATGCTTGGAATGTGAGAGCCACCGATGATGCCCCTTGTCTGTGTGTCTGACTGAATCCTTTCTTTTCTTGGAGGAAAGCAGAGCCTGGGAACTAGGCCAAATGCCTGCCACTTACCTTAAATTGATCAGCCACTTTAAGATTAAAAACACTGAAAACTGCAACACCACGAAAACAAGGCTTCCTTCACATTAAATGCAAAATGCAACATTGGGCTTGCTGTGATCTTTTTTCCATTTTACTCAGTGTAGACTTTTTTTCCATTTCTGCTCAAAGGTAGAAGCCAATAGTTACAGCATCTTGGCCAAGTATTCATTAAGGTTTATAAAAAAGAAATTTATGGTTATTTAGGAGTTGGCACAAAAGCACGTTGTTGCTGGAGAAGAAATATAGTTTTGAAACAGTGTGAAACATTGGAGGTCTTATTTCAAGTAAAAGCTAAATTCTATCTTTGCCTGTTGTATTTAGAGAAGTACTGAAGATTGTGCTTGGGATAATCAGTAGGTAAATTTCTCAGTGGTTTTGTGTACCGTAAATACATAGTCAATTCAAGAATTTACTTTGTTCTGCAAGGATTATTTCATTGTTGCAACAGAGATAAGCGTACAGATAAAATAATGGAACAAAGTCATCATTCATTGAAGCAGGTGCATCTACATGAAACGAGGGTTTTTCTGTGTCTGTCTTTTCTGGAAGAACTGATTAAAAGTACAGTACCAAGGGCCTATTTGACAGAAAAAAATTCAGGCTTGATCCACACTCAAATATGGATATACCCAGACCATGGTATTGGCAAAAATCTCCTAGCAAAAATGGTACTTTGGCTTGTAGATTTAATATCACTTCCTCAATTTAAACAAGTCAATCAAAGAACACACATTTAAATGAAAATTATTGTGTCTGTATCTGGATTTTTCTTTGTATGGAGGTAGCAAGAAATACTTTCTCTCTAACACGTGTTGGCAGAAGTGCCAGTATGAAACCTGGTGTCCTGTAATTTCAGCTGTAATTTCAGTGCTGCATGGCTTAATTAAATTACTTGAAGTGTTTTTCTCCGGTATTTCTTGATGCAGCCGTAAAAATCACCATCATGTAACATAACAGTTATTCACATAACATCACGATGCCGTTGCTCTGCGCCTGCAGTCAGTCCTGTGGGAGCGAGCGAGCTCGTGCCGGGTGGACTGTGGTGTCCATGCAAGCTCCCCAGGGACCACCCTGAGCGTTCACTCGGGGGCCCAGGGTGAAGGCGAGGGGGAGTGCGCTCCTGCTCTGCTGCTGCTGCGTGCCTGCCAGCAGCTGGATTTTCTCCCTTCTCTCTTAGGAGAGTCATTTGCTTGTTTTTAATCCTTTTCTTCTCATTTTAAGGTCAGATCAAGCAGAAAAGACACATGACTTTCTGGCCGTGCATGTCTTAGAAGCTGTAAGATGCTGGCCCTCCAATGGGTTGGCTTAATTAGGGGGAGGTCAGCCAGCGAAAGAAGGCCAAAAGTAAAACAGAATAATATACTCCCTTGGAGGCAGATAAGATTGGTTAAAAGAAGAAAAGCTCATGTTAGATTTACAAAACCTAATGCTCAACAGTGTCTGATTTTAGATTTGTCTCTACGTATTTCTGCATCTGCAGCAACATCTGGAGTCACCGAGCAGTATGGCCACGGCACAGGAAGACGGACAGTTCTGATCGAAGGCCTGGAGATCTGTACTCATAACTGCACAGCTATTTGGGAGCAGGAGGAGTAGAGACATCTCTCCTCTGAACCTTGAGGAATTATGTTGGTGCCTTCTTGTTTCTCAGGATTAGGCCCCCTACATGAAAAAAGCAGAAAGCAACAGAAAGCAATCGTTGCTCCAAAGAATTTATAAGACAAACTTATAATGGAAGCATCAAATTATTTTTGAAAATGCAGCCAGTAACTTTGGAGACATTTTTTTGTCTTCCACCAAGAAGATAAATCCACTTGCAGATTTATAGGCTGCATAGAATGTCACTGGTGAGAAAGCGTCACCTGAAAGACATAAGGCGATGAAGAATACATACCACTGGTGTGTGGAGATCCCTCAGAAAAAGCATAAGGACATTGGGTTAGTCAATGGTCTCACTAAATCCGTGGCCAAAGGTATATGGCTGTGGAAAATATAGAACAGTGGGTGAATATGGGAAGATACTGTTCATGGGAGCATTGCTTTTGGAAATCTGTGCTTTGGGAAATTCCTGAACCGCATGATGCCTTTTCATCATAGACTTGCTGTAAATGCTTTTTGAAGTGATTTAGACTTTTGGTATTTAAAGTGTCCTTGGACAACGAGCTGTAGGATGAAACTCCGTGCTTTATATTCCTCTTGTTTGTTTTAAATCTGCTGTCTGAGAATTTTGTCTGGTGATTCCTTATTCTTGAGATAGGTGTAAATGCACGAGTTACTGTTTCTAGTCATCCTCTCCTTTCACCACCCTCTGAATTTCTACTCTGTCCTCCATAAATTGTTCTTTTCTAGGTCTAAAAGTCCTAACCTGTGCAATCTCTCTGTGGATAGAAGCCTTTCTCTACCTCTGATTGTATATTGTATCCCTGTGGCTCTTCTAGTTCTTCCATAAATGTTTAGAAAAGGCTTCGCAGAGTGGTAAACAATACTTATTTTTTTTGGCACAAAATGATAATATAATAGCATAATGTTGTTTTCCCACTTTATTCTTGCTTTCTTTCCCAACATGTATTTTCTTTTTTTGAGCATTCTTAGGCAGGGAACCGATGTCTTCAGGGAACTAACAAAAATGGGCCAAAGATTTCTCTTTTCAGTGCCATTTTTAGTGCACAGTTACTTTATCAAGTTGTATCACAAGAGCTTTCTTTTCTCCTCTGTGTAGTACAACTCCCTAGAGACTCTGCAAGTAGTGAAGACCAACTGTCTACTCATACCTCTGTCCCCTGATTGCTAACTACTTTTTTATTTGTGGAATGACCTTCCTCCAATGGCATTTATAATAATTTCTGTTGATGAGCATTGTCAAAGACTTTTTGGAAATCCACCGAAGCTGTATAAACCATCAGTGGTTTTCTAAAAGAGAGTCCTGCAAAAATCTTCAATGGCTTGGAGAGGCGTGATTTTTCTGCAAAAGATGTGTCAAAGCCTCTTCTAATCCCTTCTAGTATCTATTAATTCAATATTTTTTATATTTTTATACCATTTTTCTGGTATAGAAGGAAAAGTTGTTCAAAGCTTTACTAAACTCCCTTTAAAAATTGAAGTATATTAGCCAGCTTTAGTTCCTTTAATTTAGTTTGGTATTGGTTGAACTTAAGTGATTACATAGCTAAATAGCACGTCTCATAGTTCAGAAACTTCAAATTTGAGTTCCTTTAGAACATCTGGTTCTGGTGATTTGTTCATGTTTGTTGGATAGATTTGTTTGAAACCTCTTCTGCTGACATGTCAATTTGATACAGTGCCTCAAACTCTTCACTTCTGAAGAAAGGCTGCGTGGATTCTCCCTAAGGGTTTTTGTGAAGAATATCGATACAATAACTCATTTAGCAACTTTGCCATGGCTGTATCTTTCTCAAGTGCGCCTTTTAAATTGTGATCACCTATTTGGCACGATCTGACAGGCTTCCTGTTTCTGATATGTTTGAAAAAGTTTTTATTAGTAGTTATTGTCCACTCAGTTAGTTACTCCTCAGAATATTATCTGGCCTGTTTTATTACGGCTTTACAGTTAATTTGCTTAATCTTATATACTCAAGATTTTCCTTACCTGAACACAACTTCTACTTTTTGAAGGATCAACTACTCTCTTTAAAATGGTAATATTCTCCTCTACTGTTTAAATATGATGATTTTTGGGGGAGGGTCAGTTGGGCTTTTTTGTGTGACTGTTTAAAAGTCTTTTTGGATTGATATTATTCATTGACTTTGAGATTATAATATGATGCCAGTAAACAATCTCCATGCCACATGCAAATACTTTACCCATTTAGATTACAATTTTAATTTGATTTTAAAAAGTGCTCTCAATTTAATGAAATGAAACGTTACTGAAGAGGGTAGCATACTTTGACTCTTACTGTAACAAGGATCCTGAATTAAAACATGTTGTTATCCCTCCTACCCTGCAGGTTCTTCATTGGTCCCCCTTGCACTGCTTAGGACTACACTAAGAGTTGCCTTTGCTCTTATGAATTGCCAACTAGTTGGTCTAGGAGGGCAACAAAAAATTCAGTCTCTGCACTGCAGCCTTTCAAGGTATTTACTCATGGGCATAAATGAACTCTCCAGTTATTACTGTGCTTTTTGCTCAGCTGGCTCCCTTGTCTCCCTTCGCATGTCACAGTCATTGTCAGTCTCTGAGCTGGGTGACTGGTGGTGTAGCCCTTATGTTACACCCTTAATATTTCACTGTCTCATCACCAGTTTCTGTCTACTACCTGCTATTTTAATATCTTCATTTATCACCTAGTATTCCAGTTCATCCAGCTATTTTTAGACTTGTAGCATGTATGTTGAAATCCATATAAGTTTCCTGTCAGCCTGCTTGTCTGTTTTTAGATCCTCTGCTTAAACAAGACTTTTCTTGGACCTGTTCTTCTTGTGCCCTTCTTCAGTTTTATCAAATTCTGTTCTATCTTTTATTCCAGGATACAGGGTTTTATAACTTCATATCTAGAGGATGCAGCATTCCGAAATCTTCCTCACCTGCCAGCTTTCCTTCAAACTTAAAAAATTTCCATTTGACCTTTTCTATTTTTAGTGTCAGCAGCCTGATTCCATTTTGGTTTACATGAAGTTCATCCTTCCTGCTCTATTTATTCAAAAATTTTCCCTCATAAATCAATCCCTTCTTTCCTTTATTACATTCATGGTCATGCACTGAAACTTAGTTTTCTGTTTTTCCTGGTTGCATTGATGGTGAGATAGATCTACTGCCACAATGCCCAGCATCTCAGTGGGAAGCACAAGAGTTGCTTTCCAGATACCGTATGACCTGTATTTGAAATCCATGTATTTCTTTTCATCTACAATGTTCAACCGCTACACTTTAAAAACTACTAAAACCTAACAGATCAGATTTTAAACTCTGTAATTTTTTCTTTCACAAAGCTAAATTGTATGGTCTTAGCATATGTCAAAATCTGACCAATCTTGGAGCCTACAAGTTCTCCCTGAAATTAAATGTTAAAACACAAATTATTCTGAGGACTGGCTAAGGTGTAGAATAAAAATATATTTTTGTAGGTTTTAAAATTTGTTAAAGTCAAAAATTGAATTTAGTCTAAGTAATATCCTAAATCAGAGATAAAAACTTTGAAAGCAGAGATCACTGAGAGGTGTAGTTGGAACTTCTAGATTCTGAGTAGCTAAACTGCAAGTTCACCTAGAGACCCTTCGGAAGTTTAAACTGAAAATACTTGCATCCAACAGGGAACACTGTGTAGGTGAATATGCAAACATAATGTCCCAGTGGACTTTTGTCTTTGCCCCTTGCACTATTAAAAATGGGACTAATGCAATATTTTTGAAGGCACAAATGTTAGTTAGGTACCTGTTGACCACTGAAAGTTAATGGGAGTTGTATCACATATGTCTCTTGAGCCTTTGACATCCTTCTTTTTAGCCTCCTAAGTGACTGATGTGCTTTTGAAAATGTTACCCAGAGGGTGTTTTTTGTTTAAATAAGATCATCTTTGAAAAAAGTGACAATTCAATTGAATTCTGAAATTAATCCTGAGATTATAATTCTGAAATTATAATCCTGAAATTATAATCCTGAGATGTAAACAGGAATACAAGGATCCAGGGGCTCAGGAAAAGTAAAGGACTTGGAGATCCAAGGAAAATGGAAAAATAGCTCTTTCATTTTCAGACCACATCATTTTTCTATCAGCAACTTCAATTTTTAGTGATTGACAAGGACCCTGTGAATTGTTCTTTGCAATTGGATCTATGTACAGCAAGTTATCTTCAAAGAAGCAATCATAGAAATGATTGAAAAAATGTTCTTTGCTCAAATTAGGAAAATGCACCTGCTAAAACAAAACTCCAGAAACAATAAAGCATGGCTTTAGTTTACATACCAGAAAGGTAAGCAGGAATTGTTCAGGATTCATTGCAGTATTTCATACCCTAAGTGCCCTGAATATATTAACTGCTGCACAGCACAGTTTGTCTACTGTTTGTGGTATACACAGGACAAATGACTGTCAAATGTTTTAAAGTTCTTACTTAAAAAAGCAAGCACTACAAATAAGAGTCCTTTTTTTAAAAAAACAACAACAAAAAAGGTCACATTTTAGAATTGAATTTAAAAGGAAAAGGAGAACAAACGTTGTTTCTATAGCTCTTAATACAGAGTAAAACAGCAAATGACCTGCAGTTTCTGGATCATTTTCCATGGGCAGAAGTGAATGTCTGTGGGTTCTGGACTAGACTTTTTGGACTTAACCTTAGACTTAAGCTAAGAGATCAAACTGAACTCACAGTCCCAGAAAGACTTAGATCTCTCTAGAGGGCAATTTAGACCTTAGATGAATGGAACTGCCTCTACAGGTAAGAACCAAGATTAAACAAGAGCAATTAAGCTTGTCATTCAGTTGTTTCAGTTATGTGTCAGAAGTCAGCTGGTTTGAACTCGGGCCCAATATCTAACATAAATGTCCATCCACCTGGCTCATGTTAAGAATAGAGAGCTCTCTATCAGTGTCCATTGTGCACAGCCCTTCCCCTATGGGCTGAATGCCCAGCCCTGTATATCCTAACCTGCAAGTGCCATTGCATTTCTTGCGTAGGAAATGAAGGGCCTGGACCAAAGTCTTTTCTATCTGTCTCATGACTGGAAGCTGCTGAAGTTCTTGCTGCCTCCAGAATTCGAGAACTTTTCTTTCACAATTGGTCAAGCATCTTGGGCAGGCTGAATGCACTAAATCATCAGACTGGGATTGTTTTACCTTGAAAGATTTGTTTGATAGCCTAGCCTGAGGTCAACAATGGTCCGTTACAATAGGATTTCCATTTTTCATTTTCGCTCCCCTTCCTCTCTTCCCCTGCATACAATACTGTAGACATTTTACAAAGAGACAACGGCAGGATGTAATAGATATATCTGTTTCAGACTAGGCCATGTGAGAGGCTGGTCATAAGAAGTACTGAATGACTTCGTTGCCATAATATTGAATAGGTATTTTAGTCTCCAAGCAGAACAGAAGGGTTCATGCCTTTCAAAATACCATGCCAAGAAGCTTTAGCTGAGATCTTGAAAGGAATTAATACTCTAAATTCTCATTCAAATTTTATAGCCAATTAATACTTTTAACATTTATAGTAAGTTTTTTTCTATATCCAAGATAGTTCTTTATTTTGAGTGTGATTCAATGAGTGAAGATATGGAATAAAAAATCTACCCATTTTTCTCATTTTTTCTATTGAAGATAAAAAATGTATGAGCCTTCATGGTGTTAGTTGACTAATACTTAGTTTGGTACTCTGCCTTTTATGTTACTTCAAATATCCTCACACACCTCTTTTTCTCATATAGTCACAGGTTTCTCCCTTCCTCTTTTTCTAAATGCTTACCATTAGTGGTTACCACACCAACATTTTTCTCTTTAAAAAGTCCAAAAATACATCTAAGGAGGGGGTGGGTAAAAGAAAGATTGAGAGTAACTCCTGATGACTTGATATTTTTCTTATCAGTAAAGCCTACACTTTACTCATGTTTTCTCTCAGGAAACAAATGTTCAGCCCCTGTGTTTAGTTGTGATGGATGCCTATGGAGGCCAACAGGACACAGCTCATAATAAAACCTATGTATTAAAAAACAAATATTTTCCCTTGCATTGTTTTAATTAAATTAATTAAAAAAAGGTTAGGTAGCAATATTATTCTCCCATGCCATTACCTTTTGAATCCTGAAATTTGGAACAAAAAGATGAGGTGGTCCTATGTTACAAACATTTAATTGCAAAATTCCAGTAGCTGTCACCTTTAACATCTTCCCTATGTGAGCTGTGGACAGGAAGGAAGGTTGAATACAGGAAAAGAGTCAGGCAAGCTGCTGAGACCTCTTTGCTTTTATCCCTGTTCAAAGTTAGCTTAAAGAAAAGGAGTGCCCTGTACTTGCCTTGAGAAGAAGGTAAAGATAGCTAAAAGCGAATTTGCTATATGTAAGAAACCATTTTTTTTTTATTAAACTCATCACTCCGGAGATAGTGATGAATCTAATTTTCTTCCTATTTTGGAGAAAGAGGACCAGGAAATTAATGAAGGTAGGAAAGCTCCCTTGGCCCCCTTCAAAAACAATCCCCCCCCAAACAGGGTAAAGCTGGGGCTGTCCTGTGTTTTTCACAAATGTCGTTTTTGCTGACATATGTCTAGCCTAGTGTGATTATGCCATGTTTCACTGAATTAATCAGTTAGATTGCCCTGAATCATAATAAGAATTGACAGCCTACTCTGTTGTCTTTGTACAGGCTTCAAAATGTAGCAATGAGCACCACTCAGAAGCCGTGGGTTGAAATCACACGCAGATTTTGGACAGTCAGGAACATGCACAATTGAACATACAGAATGAACTTTCAGAATGAATCTGAACAGTAAAAGAATTCTTCCCAACACTGAACAGAGTTCTAGACACTCATGAGGTGAATGTCATTCTCTAGGTAGGGCAAAACCAAAGCAATACCAATGGCAAACCAAAGCAATACCAGAGAGAAGTCAGAAAAATATTTTGTCTACTTTTTAACTCATGCCTCTTCCAAAGTAATATAAAAGCAGGTCATAGCAGATTCAAAAGTAGATATGAGCAAACATTTGGACACAGTACAAATTTTTGCTT
>VYZM01023347.1:13642-29874 GCA_013398915.1 Dromas ardeola
ACGATGCTAAACAAATGCAGCCCTTTGAATACGTAATACGTAGGGTTACCTAGTTAAGTCAGCTTTTCTAATGGAGGTGATTGGATCATGCCTGCTTCCTACCTTGCTGTGGAAAATACACATCTTTAAACAAGAAAATGGTTCTAACACTTTAATTTCTAAATGCTGCTGCAGTGCAATATCAGGCATGAGGCAGCAACTCATCACTTTGTACTCACTTGCTCCTCTGTGAGGTAGAGTGCATACTTTGTGATCAATCATTATAGGGTTTCTTTTTTTCTGCCTGTAATGTAAAAGAAAAAACTATCCGCTCCTGCTTCCCCAATTATTAGAATTTGCAATGTTTGTGTAATCTCAGAGAGGAGAATGGAATAAATTACCTGACTAAAATGTAGAGTTTGAGAGTCATCTCTTGTTTGTTTGGGCTGTCCATGCTTGGACAGTTTCTTCCTTAATTTTTGTTGACTTTTTGACAAAAAAAAGTATTTTTGTATGAAAGTGGACAACCTTCAAACTGGCCAGTCAGCCTTAATCCTGTCCTGTTTTCCTCTTGTTCATCAGTCTAACCACTAACCACAATCATTTCAGCTACAAAGCAGATTTATGAGAACATCTTCAGAATGAAAATCCTTGTGAGACAAAAAGTCTTCCCAGGATAAATTATGTCACAGATAATGGAACAGAAAGCTGAGAAAAGTCAGTAAATCTTCAACAAAATGCCATAGATTTACAGCTCTGAAATAGTCTACAGGGACTTGAGCCACATATGTGTGTGGGGTTTTTTTGTTTGTTTTTTTTTTTTTCAGGAGAAAGTGAGAGCTGTGTCAATTATTCAAACAAATTCTGATTTCCTTTTCTTACCGCTTTTTCTGATTTCTTTAACTCT
Organism: Dromas ardeola; assembly: GCA_013398915.1. Classification (NCBI taxonomy): domain Eukaryota; kingdom Metazoa; phylum Chordata; class Aves; order Charadriiformes; family Dromadidae; genus Dromas; species Dromas ardeola. Next base: position 14,529 of record VYZM01023347.1, read on the forward strand.
GAGGTGATGCAAGACAAAATGGGAGGGGAAAATAGTTCCTTTGAGTTGTGTTAAAAGGTTGTTACACTTAACACTGTATGTGATATTTTTCTGTGTTTAAAATCATGCCTGTATGGATTGTAATCTGTTCTGTACCAGTTCTCAGATAGACTACATTCAGATTTGTTGGCTACCCTTTGTGCTGTAGAATAAATAATTCCATGTAAGACTAAATGATAAGAAAAAGTTGTTCAATTATGTTAACCTACTCCCTGTCCTTCTAATGCAGTTTTGTCTTTTGTTGCAGTGATCCTCAGTATTGCTTCTGGTAATCCTCTTCCCAATGGAAGAGTACTATTTTCAGTACCAGAGTACAATTTTCAGTGTTTTTGTCATGTTTAGGCTTCCTATTATTTTCTATGACCAACCACTCTGCTCAAAAGATACACTGATGATGTGTACTTTTTCATGCATATAGAGAGAGGAAAAATACCATTCGTTAAACCCTATGCTTTATGGCAGTAGGTTACTCAGCTGAATTTAATAGTGGTAATAGAATGACTAAGCAAAAAAAGTGCGTAAAGATACTTTGGTTTGGGATCGTTATGCCAGCAAATGAATAAAACATGACACTTCCATATGTCTAACATGCTGACAACATGTCAACTTCTTAAATAGGCATCTAATGAAATCAGTAAGACACTGTTGGCTACAGCAGTAGGTTTAATGGCCAGACCCTGTCAAAATTAGTAGAACTTACTGCTACTTCTATCCATTTACTTTTTACAATAAATGTAAAACGAAAGTGGCTGCTATCATTCTGAATGCTATAAATAGAGATGTGACAGCAACTTGGCAGGTCTCAGAATTTATTGTTCTAAAATAGTGGAACAATTTTATTACAAATTTAATTACCAAGCAAATATTGGGCAATGTGAAACTTAGAAAGTTGTTATAAGATTATTTTTTTTCAGTTTCTGGTTTTCTTTTACAGAAAGCCTTAATCAAGTTGCAGGTAGGTCTGGTTTCTTCTAGCCAAAGAACAGTCAATAATGAAAAATGAATTCTTTCCTTATTTAGAGATATGCGGGTTAAGAGAAATCCATTGTCAGTAGAAAATGTGAATCCCTGTCTATTGTTGACTTGCCTACATGCTTTTGCAACATTCTGGCACTAAGGCTGTCTTGTTGCAGTAATGATTTAAAACATCTTTAGAGCATGGAATGACTTCTTTTTTTTTCTGCACCTTAAGTGTTTCAGAAAACATATTGGCCAGAGCACTTTAAATTTACTGCTATCAGTGAGACAGGAGAGACAATGACATACTTATTAAAGAAAATGGTGTTCAAATTTTGTACTTTTCAGTAAGTGCTTTCTGTAATTCCTTTCTTCTTGCAAGTGGTCAAGGGTGAGAAGAGGGTTTCCGATCTTCTGCAGTTTTGAAATTCATGCTAGTCCAGCATGATTTAGGATTTTAGAATTAAATGGTTTGAGTTTACTAACTTGTAATTGAGCTGTTGGATTTCATTCACTAAACACACTGTGGCCAAACAGCAGACCTGTATTTTGCTTGGGTATTTGATGGTCTGAAAAATAACCTGCCTTGTGAAATGGAAAATTGAGGTCAAGCCTTTTATGTGCCTCATTCAAAAGCGTTTTTCACTCCAAAGAACTTGAATTGAGACATGTCTTGATACTCTGGGCAGTTTGTCTAGAGCAAAAGATTATGGTTAATGATTTTTCAACCTTATATCAAATATATTTTTGTGTTAAATTGTCCCTGTGAATATCCTAATCTGAAAGCATGTGTAGCAGTGATACTTGTTGTAAAATTTCTACTTCTTGTTCAAAAGGTCTGTCTGAAAATCTCTACATCTCATTCACAAAGTTTGCCTTCGCTGTCTGAAAAGATCAGATAATACTGGTTGGGTACCATGTCTCTGCACCATTCCCCTTGAGCACCAAATACAAGGTTGCAAAAAGACTGATCTACTGAATGTTGTCTACATCATCTCTTTAGACATCAGAGGGAATGTTTTTAGGGGTCTGTAATGGTCTTTCTTCTCCATTCTAGTACTATATTCAGAGTAGTTTTACACATTTTCTTTCATTATAAAAGATTTATCTGGATAGATAAGGGGATACTTACATTGTGTAAAAACTGCCTTCAGTTCCATGTATGACTATAGTAAGGAAAGAAAAATGAAAATAATCAGTCCTGTTAACTTCATGTTTTGGAATAGTTGTCACTGACAGAGCTCCTCTTCTAGATGATACTCACTACGCTGATGGGGTTTGGTACCAGTGTACTCGGTCTCTTGTCCTTAAACTGTTTACGGTGTGACTGAGCCAGTCTCTTCTCTGGCTGTGCAATTTTCTTTCTCAAGAATGATTCTCTGTCCCCTGTTCAGGAAAATGGGTTCTTGTGATCCAAATGCTGATAGCAATATAACTTCAATTGCTTATCTTTTTGAGGTAAAGATTTTCTTGGGAGCTCTAATAAATGGTCCATTTAATTTTTATCTCTTTGAAGACTAGAATGTTTGGTTGAGACAAATATGTCAACCATGTTTGAAGTAAGAGTCACTAAAGCCAAATGCCTAAGGTATTAGTGGCAGTTTATGCTATAAATTGATGCAGGTTACACCAAACCATGTATGTTTTATTGGTAGCATTTATACCATTGCCTGTTTTTAAAAAGTATTTGGATTTCTGCATAAACAAATAGCTTCCATGAAAATTGATTCTGGTGGTTTAGAAAAGTTGTTTTTCTCCCTTTGAGATTTACTGACATGTGCCAGAAGCCCTTATGAAGGGCTAAGGTACAAACTGTTCACGTTCATACATAGGTTGTCCATGTACTTCAGGTATAGAATTTGAGAAATCAGTTCTCTCTTTGGAGAGTTCATATGTTTTTGCATCAGTAGGCATAAATGCTCTGATGAGTGTATTGCTTATAATAAAAAAAAAAAAAAAAAGCGTATAGCCCTGTAATGGAAAGATTCCTGTTAAAAAGTGTGAAGACTGACTTTCCATATTTCTGGAGAATAAGATAAGATAAAGTGATTTTACAGTGATTTATGCACCTTGAGGAAAAGCAGAAGTTTACAAGGTAGCATTAATGTGTTACCTAGCAACCAGCAACTCATTAGAGCTTCAAAACCAATTTGTGTATCATTTTGTGCTCAAAATTTTTGCAAATGAGCGTTCTGTAGCAGAACTAGTTAAACCATTTTTGCTAGTGTCTTGGACTTAGAGATCTGTGTAGTTTTATCCTTGTTGTGTCATTGTTTTCTTACTGCCTCTGGCAACTTTTATTGTGATCCTAGGGAAGCACTTTATTCTAAATGCTGGCACCCTTATCCCTATGTTTTCAAAAGCGCAAAGAGGCTTTTTCTTCTGCTTTTGAGGAATTACAGTAAAATGAATTTGACCAAACCTTTCAATTTTTGTATACACACTGTTTATTAAAAAAAAGTCTTGGTAATGAAGTGCTTTTTCTAATCCGCAGGCTTTTATTCTTGAGCCAGACAGCAGATCAATATATGCCTTAGTTGTTTGCAAATCAGTGTATTAACGACACTCAATTGTATATTTATTATCACCGGTGCAGTGACTACCACTACAGAAATGCCCAGAAGAAATATCTAGCATTGGGCAAGGAAGATCAAATGTCACTGTTCAGAAAGGGGGCATACTTGAGAAACTACTTAAGGCATTGTCTCTCCTGTCCCATACAGCATTGTAGTGGCCTTTGTGTACTTTCATGAATTTCTTCACCGTTTCAGGTGTTTATTTAAATGACTGCTTTTAGACTGCATGATGAGTGATGGATTTAAACCTTCTGCAAACTGAAGCTAAATATTATTTCCTCAGCAAAGAACAAAGCTAGAGCTCAACACAAATGAGTAGTAGGGACAGTCTCAAATTGTTTATATCCACCAACAGAACTAGCCAGAGGCAAAACATTCTTAATTTCTAGTAAATAAATAGTTCTTAAAGCTTAAAGGGGAAAACATTCTCAGAGAGGATAAAAGCCAGTTCTGGAGATATGACAATCACTGTGATGCTCCACAGAACATGCATTTAAAATCATTTTCTGATATAGAAATGGCACTTCCAGAAGAAACTGCTTTCTGCCCTTTCTGACAATATACTGACTGTAGGAGGAACAGGGAAATTTAAACTTAAAAATTACAAGTTAATCATCTTACCAAAGACAGAATATTCTACACCCAAATAGAGGGATTTGCAATTCCACAGGAAATCCATGAGGGACTTTGCTGCTTATGCTGCTGCTTCTTAAAGGATGCAGATATCAAGCAGTACAGGCATGTAAAATACTTACTGGGTAAAGTAAGTCACATCCTACACAGACAAGTTTACTGTGCATCAGTTGCCTCATGGGAAGGGTCAATGACATGCCATTACCCTTTGTTACCCGAAGCTTCTGTGCTGTGGAGCTGCTGATGTGCAGATACGCTTGTCTAGTTTTCTCTGAAATGCTTTGGATTTTACGAACATGGACATAGTGTTTATTTGGATTGCAAAAATAAGTTACTCCTTAAAGCTGTGGTGCCGTTGATTTTAAACTTTATTGCTATCCTACATTTACAAGAGATAAATTTAACATCTTGATAAGGAAGCTATATATCCGAGTACACTGAGCATCCAGAAATGACATCCAACTACCAAATTGCTTTTGTTATGTCCAATGGCATACATATTCAGAAGCATAAATATAGATAGAACAGCAGTAAATTTTCTATCTTGCTTTTTATGATATGTAAAATATTACAGTTGCCATATGTGACTGTCAGACTTTCCAGCCATATGTACAATTATTGGAAATGAACAGCAGCTTTAATGACTAAACTTCTTGGATACTTGCTTGCTGGCAAAATTGTATAAATAAACCAGATTGAGCCCACTCCTCCTCATGGGGGGGTTGGGAGGGGAGAGTGGGAATCCCCAAACTAAAAATTGATTATACTGTTTTTTTTTCTCTAAACTGAGGAAGTAATTCAACAGGAGTTCAGAAATCAGGCACAATAAGTCGGAGAAGCTTTGACAATAGTGCCATCAAACACTGAACAGTTGTCAAGAAGTTAGAAAAGTTTGAGACAGCTTGGCAGGGTATTTGAAAGTTTAATAGCAAATGGCATCAAACTCTTCTGAGACTCATGTTAAAAAGAATGAGTGCTTCAATTGAGTGATTAAGTATTCTTGCTAATTTCAAAAAGACCAAAATTTTACCTATAATCCAAGTAGACATAAACCACAGTGAGGTATTTGAAGAGAATGGGCGTGTTTTCCTCATGAGAAGACTTGTTTATTGTTACCTGTTATCATGGTGTTGAAACTGAACCTATGAAGCCTCCTGTGTACCTAGTGCCTTTTTAAAAAACTCAGACATTCAATATTGGTAATGAACCCTCATAGCATAGGCTTAGCTTATTTTGAAGCTCTGTTGGACTAGTTAGAACAAATGTTGATTACACCTGAACTGAGACTTGAATGGAGAAACTTAGTGGCTAGCCTTTTGTTTTTAAAAATAAGTAATAAGATTTGAAAATAATTTTTAAACTTTGAATTTCATAAAGTTTAATTAGGAGGGATTTACAAACCTTTAAAAGAGATTAAGGTAACTAAAACTCAGTTCCATATTTCTAAAGAAAAATAATTCTGACTAATAAAGAACTTCAGTCAGGAACTTGAGAGAAACGCTTTGCTAATAATGTAACTTTCATATGTGTAAGAGCTGTGGTAAGTTAGTTCGAAGTCAACTATAAAGCTTGCACGTTCATTGTCTCCTCAGCAAATGCCTTTCACAAGCATCAAACCAGTTTAAAAACATAACAGTGCTTGTTTGTGTATGGGACAGTTTGGTCCGCAGATTATCATATTATCTAATTTTAGAATTCAAAACACAAATCAACTTTCCCATTTAAGAGTAAGGAATGTTTAGTCCTGTAGGCAGAGGAATGCTTCAGCTGGAGTATGAAATAGCTAAATCAAAATTGTGTGCGAGTAAATTAGTGTGTCATCCTCAAAAGAGGACAGTTGGCTTTGTCACTAGTTATAATTTGTCATTAATACTTGAGCACTGTGTCATCCTGAAGTGGTATCTGTGACACCGTTTAGAAAGTGTTTATTAGTGGACATAGAAGAGAGAGGCAGGACAGACTGCATGAATTAGAGGATGTGGCTGTCATTTGACTGAAGGTGGACAGTTTTTACTGTAGCATGCAAGTCTGCTTAGCATTGCCTGCAGTTCTTAGGTCTGGAAAAATATATGGTTATAATTAAGCCCCTTCCAAGGAACTACCAATTGCAGTGCAGAGGTTTTTCTGTAATATCCAAGTCTGTGCTTTACTGTCCTACCATTTGTAACAAGATGTTGCTCTCTGTTCTTTGAAATAACAAGTATTTGTGAAATGGATTTAGAAAAGATCCATTATCACTAAATCCATATTTTCTTTTAAAGTCTTTGACCTTCGGAACTGCTACTTTATTACAGGGGACTGTGCTTTTCCAGTAGACATGTTCTCTTTAATGGAAGCACAGTATTTATGTGGCTGGTATGTGCAAGGGAATAATAGCCTGGTGTGGACACTCGTTTCTGTTTTGCAGGTGTCCTATGAGGTTAGCTATTTCATTATCCTTCAACCGTATGACTGAATTTTCTCACAGACTAGCTGCCCTCAACCCCCTTTCTCCTTCCTTGAAGGTGTTGCTATGCTTCCAACCACTGTATCTTTAATCTCCTTGTTATATTAACAGTCTGTAGCTAGCCCAGTCACTTGAAATCTGAGTTTTCTGGGACAGCGTGATTTTGATAATGTAGATGCATAATAATTCTGCCTCATCTTACATACTGTTAGTGCTGTTTGATCCTGAAACTCAAACGAGAGTTTAGCTTTATTTTCCTGGTCACGATTTAACTAGAGATTAATCAGGTGGAGCAAGACTTTTTTCCACTTCCATTTATTAATTTTTGTATCTATTAATTTTGTTTTTCCATTTTTTTGATGTGTATTCTGGAGAATGCATTTCTTGCATGCCTGCAGAAGATAGTGACTCATCTGAATTTTCTCTTCAAAACACTTAAACTGCCTTGTCAAAGTGTTAGACGAAAGATAAAGTTCTTTTGTTCCATTAAATATTACATAGCTGCTGAAGAAGGAACAATGGATGCATTGTATTGGGTTTTTGTATTTGTATTTTGTTGTTTTGTTTTTGGTATTCACTGATAGAAGGTGGACTAAAAAGTTTAGATTGAATGTTCTGGGAAATGCGTGCCCGAAAGAAAATTAGGCAAGTAAATGTGTACTTTGTTTCTCTCTGTAATAGCGGCTTATAAATACACCAGCGTAATGATGGGAAGAAAGCAGACTACTAAAACACTTTAAACATGATTTAGTTATATAGTACACTCTTTTTGGTTTTCTAGCTTTTATGGGGAATACACTTAAACTGAATTTTGAGGAAGAAAACCAAAACCTTAGTAGTTGTAGAATAGCTTTGTTTAATTTTTTTAAGCCTTGTCAGGTTCAGTATTTTTGGTTCAGAAATATTTATTTGCTAAGCTTTATGTAGGATATTTCTAAAGCAAGCCTTCTTTATGGGAGATAATTTCAAAACACTTTCTATGTACAGTGAGCATCAGTTTCTAGCTACATAAACTGACAATTGCGTATGTGAGGATAGTACTTAAACAGGCTTCTGGATATTAGTTTGTTCAGCTAACAAATCAGTTTTGCCCTGCACTCCTAATTGTCCTGATGACCTCTTACGATGCAGTAACGTGTAATAATTAGGTGAACCTGGTACGATATGATGCTTTCTGTTCTCGTTCTGTTGTCGATGGAATACTTGTGCTGTAGCTAAGCCATTGACATGGCTGGCCATGTTGTTTTTGTGGGACATCCTTTCTCTGTGTTTTCATGTACATGTTGCAGTGCATCTGAGAAAGAAATAATCAAAGAATCATTGAATAGTTTGGGTTGGAAGGGACCTTTAAAGGTCGTCTAGTCCACCCCCCCTGCAATGAGCAGGGACATCTTCAACTAGACCAGGTTTCTCAGAGCCCTGTCAAACCTGACCTTGAATGTTTCCAGGGATGGGGCATCTACCACCTCTCTGGGCAACCTGTTCCAGTGTTTCACCACCCTCATTGTAACAAATTTCTGCCTTATATATAGTTTAAATCTTCCCTGTTTTAGTTTAAAGCCATTACCCTTATATGTTATGTGCTTCTGCTGTTGTACTCGTGTTACTGTTTTGTGTTGTACTTAATGAAATAAAGCATCTGGCTTTCAGCAGTAATTTCAAGAACAAATAGTATATATAAAGAACTTTTTTTTTTTCAATGTCTCTCTAAAAGTAGGTGTTCATAAATATTTTGGGGGGGCCTTACATTCTTTGTAACCAAGAACTTTTCAAACTATTTTAAAAACGAAGTGATACAAATGCTGCTGTAAAGAATGGTTATTATGGAGGCAAATCCAACTATAATTCCCTGCCTAGAAGTGCTAATGCTGCTTGGTTTTCTGTGTTTTTCTTTCCTACTAATGCTTTTTTTGTTAGTGTTGAGACTAGAGTCGAATGGTTGACAGATAAAACAGAGCCTCTTTTATAAAATTGCTGCAGTGGGGAGATTCCAGGATAGATCTAGTTTGGAAACAACAGTTTGACTGTTAACAAGCCCAAATAAAGTGTGTAACTCATGCATTGCAGCTGGCAATAGGTCTCAGTAATTATGTAGCTATTTTCCCAACAGTGATAACCCTGTCAGTAGGGCTGCAGCCCATTTTTGGTGTTGATTTCCTACAGGGGCATGTTTATGTTGGAGACTATGCGCAAACTGCTGTGTGGACATCAAATTATTCTATTGGTTTGAGGATTAATGAGGTTAAATTAGCTCAGTCATTTACTGCACATTTTATTGAGGTTCAAGCTGTTCAGATTGTTGCAGTTAATATAAGTAGCCCAGAATGTTGCCAGTTAAATGTAAGTTACCCATCAGGGATCCACAGTTCATTACTGGAAGGAAAAGGACAGCTTTACTTGGTGATAAACTTGAACTTGATGGGAATATGCTTTTCTCCACGTTATTTGAGAGGCAAAACTGGAGAAAGATTCATCGTAAAACAGCACAGCATGATACCTCGATAATACATTTAGGGGGATGTATTGCTCTCTCTATACCTGTTCTACAAATGGAAGGATTGGTGTTTTTTAAAAGACTCCTTCAGGCCTTTGATTTGCATAAAAATAGTCTGCCATTCATTAATGAAAAAAAAAGTTAGAATCTAAAGGGGAAAGTGAAGAGCTAGGAGGAATATCTCTGCTTAAAAACTAAACCCACTGCAGAGGAGAATTTCTGTGAAGATACCTGCTGTGTCATTGTCTCCTCTTAGATCAGAAGCTGTCGCACACAGAGTGGTCCATAATATAGAGGTTTTCTCTGAGGGTCTCATAAGTCTGTCACAAAATATCTTTGATATAGGTATTATATTTAAATGTGCTTCAGAAATCGAGAAAAGTTTGGGAACACCTACTGAAGCCCCAGTTCAGGAAAAGTTATGGCAAAAAACTAATGAGAATAATTTTTGATCTAGAATAAATGCTTGGTTTTTATTTTAGGTTACAGAAACTTCATCTAACTGTCAATGGATTTTTGTACCTTGTCATGTAAACAGGTAATGCTGTGGCTACCGTGGTATGTCTGGAATGCTGCTGAAAGTAATAATAAGTTAAATAGGTTTGGCTCATAGCTTTCATGATCTGAGGAGAGCCTGTTTTACCTGTCTTGTTTTCAGTGCTCTCCAGATTAGAGGAGTATTGCTCTAATCACTGGGGGGATGTAATGCAAATTTATTTGGTAGGGGAATCTTCTCACTGAAAGAAACTTCAGTGGGCTGTGGATCTTTCAGCAGTACTAAAGGTGTACCTCTTGGGAGCCATGGCGGAAAATCACATCTAACTCTAGTTAAGACAGGCAAGTAAAGTACTATTTAGTAACTTAAGGCAAATGTTTGCTTTGTTTTAAAGTCAACAGATCCTTTTAAGTCATCCTAAGTAATTGAACCAAATACTTTTTTTCTGAGAAAAACTAAAGTGCCATCTTACTCCCAAAGGCTGTGAATACGTATGCTTTATAAGAAATCAAATGCAATGTGTCAACAGCCTTTTTTGGTGGGGGAGGAGTAGGCTGAGTTGGGGGAGAGCTGTGCAAAAGCAGAGTAGGAAGCCAAGTCCAGTAGGGCAGCACTTTTCAAAACTGTCGACTGGATTTTACTGAAATTTACCCTCATCCTGAATGCAAATGTGACCTCATGCTCTCTAAGTTACAAACAAAGTAGCTGCTTGTGTATCTAGATAGTAGGATAAGGCTGGTAGTTCTGTGGTCATAGCCATAAACAGGGTCTCTCTAGGTAGGTGCCTTGCTAATTGAAATTACTAGAAAACTCTATTTGTAATTTCCTAATACAAAAAAAATATCAAAAGGAATGATTTCCAAGTCAGCTAGTCTGTAAAGATGTTTAACGAACATTATTATATGTTTTTATCAGGCTATCAATCTAAACAAACTTCTGATACCTAGAAATCACAAAATTGTTGGGGCTGTTGTATGCAGCCAAATCTTAGTTAGTTTTTCTGTTGTCTGTAATCCTATATGCTTCAGTAGGGCCAGTCATTTCAAGTAAGGAAGATTTGGTTCATTAGGCTCAAGGTAAAAACCTGACAAATATGAAGTATGACCCCACAGCAATTGAGATTTTTTTGACAAAATGAGTTTGAAAGAGCAAGACCATGTATTATAAAGTATTTTGCTGTACTTAGCTTGATAGTTGCTGAAAGTCTAGAGTACTTGTTCCTTTGTCTTTTCTGGGCAGTGTCCCATTTTTACCCTATTCTCATTAGTTTGGATACCTTGAAGGATTTTACCAGCCCCCCCCTTACCCTCAGGTTTCACAGGTACACTGTCAGTCATTTACCCTTGCTGCCTGACTCCCGAGAGCTTCAGGACCTCTTCCCTTGCATGTTTTTGTGCTCAAGGCAGCCAGCTAGTGTCTGTCAGAAGAGTTGGTCCCTCGTTGGGAACACCTGGAAGAGACATTCTTTCTGTCTTCATCTTAGATAAAAATGTTTCACTTCAAAGTAGAATGGATTCCTCTTTTCTCCCCTTAGATCTTTTCAAAAATATTACTTTTACAAATTTGATCGTAACACTTTTTAAGCAAAGTTGCACTATATAATACACTGCATAAATAAATAAAACATAGATTATGGAATGGGTTCAATATTAAGGAGAGATTCCTGAGCATCCCACGTTGGGTGAATCTCTCTCTTTTCTAGATTCTTGGCTGCTGTAAAATGGCACAGTACTATAATTTAGTGGAGTTATGTTGGATGTGTCGAATTGACTCTTTGACCTGTATAAATCTATATTTAGCTCGTAAACAGAAAGCCAGAATAATACTGTATTTAAGACCTTCAATTTTCCTAAGCACTGTTTTTGTTGGCACTTTCTGAGTGCTTGCTCTTCCTTTTGAATGCCCAAAGAAAATTGTCCTTTTTTTTTTTTTTTTTAAATATAGCATATTTGCTTTTCCACTTACATGCATGTAAAACAAAAAACATTCAGGAACTTGTATTTGTTCTCCTTGGGAGTTTATCACTCCAACAGGATAGTTGATGCAGCTAGTGACAACAACAAAACAGGTACATTTGTGTCTCAGTTCAGATGAAGCTAGTTCAGGAAGTAAACTTCAGCACAAAGCATCATTATGATGAAAATTGTTATGTTGATGAGACTGATGGGTTAAGAGGCAAAGTCTGCTGAAGACAATTTTTCTCTTGACTAATCTTTTGTCACTAACTAGGTGATGCTTATATTGAAGCTGCTGTGAGTTATGTCTAACTCTTCCAGTTGGAGCGGGATGTGTGTGTCCCCTACTCTAGTAAATCTTCAGGATCTCTTATGTGTTGCACCTCATCAACTCAGAGTGCTTCTGCACTAGGAAAGAGCATGGGAGCAGATGTCCCACAGAATGGAGATACTAAAGAGCTGATCAGGAGCTTTCTCATTAAGCAGGATGTATCTTGGGTGGGTAAATACAATTTCATCAAAATGGGCGCCTGTTTCTTATGTTCTGTTTCAGTGAAACTTCAAATAGGGAAACCCTACACCCCTTCTGTTTCCAAACTCTCAAACTTAGAATGAGGAATGGAAGGGGAAGAGATAAAAAAGCCTTGCATGTCAGACCTCCAGTTAATGTTCTGATTTATTAAACTAGACTCTTAAACTTTATTCCTGGATATATGTGAGGAGAAGCTAAGCATACAAACTCTTGGCTGTTTTATAGTCTGACTTTCTCTTCCTTTTAAAACAACCTCTGAATTTCATTGATTTCATCCCATATAAATCAGGAAAAGATTAAATCTGGAAAAAAATAATGGAATGATAGAACAGCTCTGTCAAAAGCTCAGGAACACTTTAGAACTTCTGCTACGAGTTTCCAAAGTTGTTTACAGGAATTGGGGAGGGGGTGGTGTGGTGTTAAATTTTTTTGGTTTTATTCTAACTTTAGGGAGACAGCTGTTTATCTGAGTGGGGTAAGCTGAAAGAACTTTGTGGTACATCCTTGTGCTAAGGGCCATAAGAATATGCAATGTCCTGAAACAGTTTCACGTTGGGAGCAGTAGAACTATTGTGTCTTCCCAGTGTTTGATGCCTGATAGAAGTTTTCTTCTGCACATGTTCCAAGCCCAGCAGAAGTCATTTATATGCCGTTATTTAGTGCAATATCAAGCCTAAGGTGACATCTCAGCAATGCTTTCTAGCTCAGAATCAGTATTGTGCTTTCCATGTTCATGTAACTCCTGACTGGCTTAGGGTATAGACAATGTTCATTTTTTGCTTGCTTGTATAATGTTGTCCTGTCAGCTTGACCAAAATTCATGACCTTTGCAAGGCTTGCATAGTGGTTGTTACTCTGCTGAAAAAATGCAAGATGTGTAAAGCTTGTAGAAATTTGGAGTACAGGAAAGGTGATCTCTGGGAAAACTCACATTACTCTTCAATGCAGCAGGTCCGGACAACTGCCAAGTCCTTGTGTTGTTCTTGTTTGCTTGTTGGTGTTAAAATTCAGCTTGCTTTAGAGACTTTCCATCCCTAATTATTGAGTAACCGTCAATCTGCAATGCCTAGCTGATTACATCAATAGCTTGAAGCTGATTTCAAAACCAATTGTAGCTTGCCAAGTAAAGAAAAAGATGCACTACTATTTTAGAAGTCCTTACCATATGCAGTTAATCCTCTCTCTAAGCTTGTTTGCCTATCTGCAAAGAAGGACTCAGAATTTCAGGGGTGCCATACCGTCTTACTGAGTTTTTCACTTTGGGCAGTGGCTTATAGCAAGCATACAAAATAAGTTTGTAGTTCTGTAGCAAGTTGTCCTACTTTTTGACTTTGAAAATAACCATTACTGGTCAGAGTAATTCACTTGTCATTGTTGCACTGAAATTGGGCATGTCCACTGCAACAGAATGGCTGTGTTTTTCCATGTGTCAAAATTAATTTAGAAAAACATTATTAACCTGAAGAAGAAACTTTTAATACTTGACTTGGGAAACCTTGTTTAAAGGTAATACTTGACAATTCTAACATCAATTACCATTCCTTGTACTTGGAATGATTCTGCAGTGGATTTGAAGGCAGAGAAAGCCAGGTTCTAAACAAGTTGGAATTTGTAATAGTGTCTTTTTTTCTACAATAGAGAAAAGCAATGAGATATGATTTTTTTTTTTTATTGTGATTGTCTTGGCACATAGAAATCATCCGGCTTCACTCATGTACTGCACAAACTTTTATTCTTGGCTACTGGGAAATGGCATCTAAGAATTTGGTTCAAATTTCATCGTGTTTTTTTGATGACCTGTGTGTAGTGTCAATCACATAGCAGGATGCAGAACTAGGTTTGTGTGTCATAAGGATCTTCCTGAAACTGCTTACAAATTTGATGTTGTTGCCTATGCACAATATGTTTTTGCTGCTTGTCTGTAATCACATGCATTGATGGTGTGAAAAACTTTACACTTTTTTATTTTTTTAAATTAAATACCTCACTGAAATGGTTATGACTGAATGTCCCTATAGTAGGCTCACTTCTGAACACAGAAGGTTCAGTCCTTGATCGGCAGAGATCACCCTTTGGAGAAAGGCGAGGTGGAAAAGTAATCAAATCCATCGCATATATTTTTAGAAATTATAATGTAACTCTGATGTATTCATTCACATTTTTCTGATAGAATAAGTTAGCTACTCTTCAGCTACTCCTCGAAGTGGGTTTTCTGGAGGTGCTGAGATGTCACTCAGGGAAACTTCCTGTCACCACATCTTATGCATAAGTGCCCTCATGTATGCCAGACATGGGGGAGAAAAAAGCACCTAGCAAGTGTGCAAGCCTGACAATGTGGTAGTAAAAGGAGAGGGTGAAATAAGCAACACAAACCAAGTAAGAAAGATTTAGCAGTGAAGGCTAAGTAGGAGCAGGTGGTGAAAGATCGACAGTTATTCTGGAACCAGAAAAGTGATAGCTTCCTACAGGAGAGATGTGAGGTGAGCTGGGAGCAGGTAGTTGTGGCACGAGAGAACGGATCTACAAAGGACTTGAAGGAAAGTTGAGGTGTGGGACTAAGAACAAAGAATTTTGTGGAATGGTGTTTTCTTTCAAAGGAAAAAGTTGAACAAATTTATGAAGAGAACAGCAAACAAGGCCTACTCCTATTTTTAAACTAATCAAATAGCTCTGTGACATCAAACATACTTCAACAGATGAAAATAATTTTAGCCAGAAATAGAAATGAAGAAGATTCCAGATAGCAATAAAATGGAATCTCTAAAAATTAGTGAGTCACAGTACAGAGGAGGACATGAATGTTCTATTTAGGTAAAAGTTCCTTTTTTTTTCCTCAAAGATTACTAATGTGACTTTCTTGTCAAGCAGATCTCTGTCTCGTTTGAGGGAACTGCATTTTCCCTTTGCATTTCATTCTTTAGTTAGGTAAAAATGTGATTTGTGGGAAAGGTCATTTTAGTAAAAATTAGCCTTTTCCTTAGTATTTGTGCCCTGGAGAATACTTTTTAAAACACTGTCCCATTTTAATATCTCGACATACTAAATGGGGACAGGCAGGTGTTAGTGCATATAGAATTCTTTGTATTATAGCATAATTTGAAATGCTTACCACTTTGAAAAGGAGAAGGTGAAGAAAACTGGCTTCAGGTGGTGACTCATCTGCTTTATCTTTGCATTAAAAATAGAGAATTGCAGAGCTGGCAAATCATAGAATCATA
>VYZM01023348.1:1762-21434 GCA_013398915.1 Dromas ardeola
TTTTTTTTTTTTTTTTTTTTTTTTTTTTTTTTTTTTTTTTTTTTTTTTTTTTTAAACTGAAGTCAATATAAACCTTGTTCAAAATGTTATGAAAAAATGTACATGTTTATACAAGGCAGGCTGCAGCAGAGCGCTGGCGTTCCACGCAGACATTGGGGTAGGGAGACGCTGGATTCTTGCACCTGGTTTTTGCCCTTCCACCCCCTCCCACGGAAACAGAAGTGCCCCGGTGAGCTCAACAACCCCCTCCTGTTCCCTCCTCCCTCGGGACGTGGAGTACGGCCCAAAGCGAGCGCCGCAATCCAGCCCTGGGGAAAAGCAGGGATTAGAAACGCCCTCTTTTCTTTCCATCGGAAACGGTAACCCCTCTGGGCCAGGCCAAAGAGATGCTGCTCTGTACAGGTGGAGTTGGGAGACGTCAGCTCATCATGTCGTTGCTGTTCACACCGTAGGTGGAGTTCTTCATGGAGTCGTTCACCTCTCGCCTGAACGCCGACAGGTTTTGCGTAAACCTAAAGGAAAAGGCAGAGCGGCGCATTAGAGCAGGGGGCTGCCCCCTTCCGCCTGCGTTTGGCTCTCCGTGAGGCTGCCACGAGGACCACGGACTCCCCAGGCTGTGCTCCGGCATCAAGCTGGGGGTTCAGCACGGGCTCCGAAAGCCCTGGAATGGGCTCCAAAAGCCTCAGAATGGGCTCCGAAAGCCCTGGGATGGGCTCCAAATGCCCCAGGACGGGCTCCGAAAGCCCTGGAATGGGATCCAAAAGCCTCAGAATGGGCTCCGAAAGCCCTGGGATGGGCTCCAAATGCCCCAGGACGGGCTCCGAAAACCCTGGGATGGGCTCCGAAAGCCCCAGGACGGGCTCAGCCCCACAAAGGGGTCTCCGACCCACACTGACCTGTCCCTGTTCTTGGTTAGGAGGTTGCGTTCGATGCCTTCCATGAGGTTCTCAAAGCAGAGGTGCATTGCCTGCTGTTTCTCCGGAGGCTGGCTGTTCACTATACTGTTCCTCAAGTCAGAGAAATACTGGGGGAGACAAGAGAAGGACGGGTTCATTTTCAGAGGAGGTTTGTTTTCAGAGGAACAGCTACCTTGGCTTTGGGACAGGGCATGCAGAAGATGAAGAGGGACAAAAAGCGTTACAGCTCTTCAAGTGACTTCTAGTGCCCTTACGAATGAAAGTTAACAGGATTCCTTAGCGCCATGGCTGCCGCGGGGGGGGCTGGACACCCCTCGACACACAATCTCTCCGGTCGCGGTTTCCCAACCACCTGCCCTGACACCATTCTGCTCCCTTCAGCCCAAAGGCTCCAGCAGCATTCAAGCCCAGACGGCTCCTCCAGCTGCGATGGGGAGGTGGGACACCTACCTTTTCGTTGAGCAGTATCAAGCCCAGCAGGGGCCGAGACATTGACCACTGGTTCCTGCAGTCCTCAAAGATGATGATGTTCAGCACTGTTGACAGCATCTGGAAGAGGGAGAGCGAGGTTTAAAACCAGCCCTTCCATCCCAGCGCTCCCCTCGCCACCGCACCGTGCTGGCTCAGGAGCAACCATTCTCCTTCCACGCTTCCAGTGGTGGAGCCGCAGAGCTCTGGGCACCACGGGACCAGAGGAGGGCCTGAAGCCCCCACGAACTGGTGGAGAACCTCACTGAAGGCACACGGAGGAGGTGCTGAAAGCTGTTCGGGTATTTATTCCTGACACATTCCATCCTGCCCCAAGGCAGCCAGGGGAAGATTGTCTCATCTGCACTTAAGGAAGGTAATAACAAGTGCTTCAATGCAGACAGCACAAGCTTTGGTGTCCTGGGGAGCTTCCTCTAGGCCACATTCCCTTCCACAGCCTCCCTAGGCTAAAGCCAGTATCTAACCTAGCTGGTTCGGCAGATGCAGTTTCTCTTTTTATCCTCGGAAAACACAGCTTCTAGCCCCCAAAAAAGCCTGCTTTTCTTTGCATTTGATCTACCAGCAAGGGTGGAACAATATTCCCTGCTTTCACGTGGGAGTCATGCTGACACTTTGACAAGTACCAGCGAGCGAGGTTGGGTAACGCCATCAGAAATGCACCGAGCGCTGCTCTTCAAAGCAGCACGGCCAGGTGAGAGGCGTATAAAAGCGTTTTGCGATAAGGTATGGATATCCAGATCCCAACGCAGGGCCCTCTGGAGCACCAAAACCTCTGCGAGCAGAGTCATCTGTCATTAAGTGACACAGAGGTACCTAAACTACATGGTACGTGTAGGTATATGCTGAGCTAGGCCTGATCTAAGCAAGGAAATTGTCTCAGCTCACTATTAATCCTCTGCCATCGCACACGCTCCTGACCCGGAGAGAAGATAAATCCCAGCAAGCTCCGCGTCTGTCGGAGGTGTTGGGGCTGGAGGCAGGAGACAGATGGCAGATGCGCTACCAGCATGTAAAACTCGATTATCAAATTCGCCCTGCAGAGGCCATTCGGAAGGCAGGCGTGGAGGCCGCCAAGGCAGCACGTGCTCCAACAGGCTGCGAACCCAACTTCCACGCGATCCCAACGCGAACGCCACAGCAGAGATTGTCCCCGCATCCTAAAGTCTACGCAGAGCCTTGTTATGCGTGGGGACCCCACGGTGCCTGCTCTGCTGCGAGTGCACCTGTACCACTGAATTGTTCCAGGGATTTAAACAAACCCTGATTATTTTTTTTTTTTATAGCAGCAGAAGAGCACGCGCTCTCTGGATGAAGGTATGTTTCTTGGCTTCATTTCTATGAACTGCCAGCACCGCCCATAACTGTATTTCTCTTAAAAAAACAAACAAACAAGCAAGCTAATTTTTGACTACTTCCTTTCATATCTGAAATGCAAAACCAGTGTTCCTTGCACAGGGAGAACCACAGCCCTGAAGGAGGGCTTTGAATCAGACCTACCGTACGATGAATGTGTAGGAGAGATGCAACGCTAGCAAAAAATCCTTTTTTGCTCTGGAAAAGCCCGGGGCTCTAGAGCAGGGAGCATGCAGCCTCCAGATTACATCATGCTAAGAAAATTCAGGACTTATCGGGGAGTTTCCCCGTGCCATGCCACAACAAGGCCCTCCGCCTTCGGTCTTTACCTGCTGAATCATCTCCGGGTGCTGCTGCATAATGTGCAGGAACCGGTCGCTCTCCTGGGTCAGAGGTGTGGTCCTCTTCTTGGTGCTGCGAGACAGTTGCTTGAAGAGATAGGTGACAATGTGGTCCAAACAGGAGCAGCAGCCTGTGCAAACCATGGTGTCTGCAGGAAAAAAAAGGGGGAAGATACTGGGACACTGTCGGCGTTTTCCTCACTCAGATGCACCTGGGCAGGCTCCCAGGGAAACACCATAATTTATCTTGGGTCCTTTTAGGGACTTTGTAAGCAAGAACCACCTAAACGGGTCAGCAATTCCCTCACTGACATATTCACTATCTCTAATGTTCCAGCTTTAACAGAGGTGAAACTCCTCCACCCATTCATATGGTGCATCTTATCTGTTATCCTGAAATACTACGCATTTAAAGTGACCAAAATCTTTCCCCACTTCCGTATGAAAGCCCTAAGAGCACAACAGAGAACAGAAGTAGTTACCTAGTGCAGTGAGGCCTTCTGAAATGGAAGAGAGAATATACATGATTACATGAGGCTCCAGACTGGCTATAAAATTCATGTGGTCCTGGGTAAGAACTTCCAGCAAGGAATAGTACGACTGGCTGAGCTTGGGATAATCCTGCAGAGAAAAGAAGAGAGGAAGACTTTTAAGGCCTCGTAGCTAGCCCGTAACCAGCAGTTATGGCTTTCTGCTCGACCCAACCCACTCATTAATCACCTGAAAAGTGCTTACTGAATCTCCTGGAAAGAGAACAAACCAACCTCTCTCACAGCATAACTCATGGGCCAACATATTTTCCACCCTTCTCCCCCACCAAAAGCCTTCCAAACAGGCTCCAACAACAATGGTCCAGCAGGTTCCCAACGCTGTTGTATCAAAACATCTTTCCCCACCGCTTCGCTCTTTTCCGAAGGGGGGAGCGTTAGCTGACTAATGCCTGGAGATGCAGAGATAGCACTGGCTCTCCAGGTGTCCGTGCAGAGTGCCAGATCACATAAAAGTCGACGTGCGCAGCGCTGGGCTCAGCAGCCTGCTCAGCAGTCAGTGCCACAAACCCCTCCACAGCCCCCCAGCCTTGGGGGGGGACGCGACTCTGCTGGGAGTCCTGTAAAGTGTCCCCACCTTCAGAGTTGCATTTGAGCTGCACGTCTCAAAAGCAGGGGTTTGGCCACCAGTATATTAAATCAAGAACGTGCTGAATGCCGTCACAGCGACGGCAACAACTTCTTTCAGGTCCTGCTATGGTAAGAAGACAGAGAAGGCTTGGAGGAGTATCTGCTGCCCTCTCTCCTCGGTATTTTGCCACGCAGGACTGTGCTGAAAGGGTCTCAAAGCTCTGCCACATAACGGGTTTCTGTATACGAGGTCGGGACAGGAGCAAGACTCTGTAGGGTGGATGTCTTCAGTAAGCAGGTTGCACTGTAATTGCTGATGCATCGAGATCGCTGCCCACAGGCAACGCAGGGAAGAACAATCCTTCACTCGCAGGAAGTGTTTTTCAGAGAGAGGAGGAATTATTTTGGTAATTGTTCTGCTGAGACTTGGAGAGCTGAGCAGCGGGGCTGCCCAGCAGGCCCTTGGGTGGGGGGGTTACAGCCTTCACACAGGACCTGCCGCTGCACATTCCAGGAGCTGTAATTTCCTGCTGGCCTGTGCCTATAGCTGGGGCTGCAGGAAGTGGCACAAGTTCATTTGTCTCTGTGATTAAAGTATTCCTTTACTGTATAATCTTCCAACCCTGTCTTCCCTAGCCATGTGTTTACACTGCTAATCACAGGTGTCGGCTTACCAGAAGGTCACTGTGAGGGATGGAAAGCAGAAGCTTGATAAAAGTTTGCAAGGCATTGTCCAGTGCATCATCCCCGTAGAGACGGAAGACCCCAAAGTTGACGTAGCTCCCACTCAGTGCGGCCTTCAGCATAGAGAAGCAGATGGAAATCCCCTTCAGCTTCAAGGCATAGACTTGATCCTTTGGGACCTCCCCAAGCGTTAGGATACGATTTCCTGCATGAGCACAGAAGCGGACTCAGTATTTCAGCATCTACATCCAAACCTTTTTCTCCCCCAGAGTGCAGGAAAAACATCAGTAGAGCCGTAAGGAGTGACTGAAGTCAGCCACAAGCACCAATGACTTATTCCCCAGCTGAAGGTTAAAGGAAACCGTTACAACTTAAAAGTGTGGCTCTACTAGGAAATACGGGAGAACGCAATTGCATGTAATTTCGCAGTGGAAACAGGACAGTGTAAGGACAGGATTGCTCTCCAGGTTTGCCCACGTCACCTTGCACACTCACAAGGGGCTCAGCTGGGCTCCTGCTCCTCACTATCATTTCCTTCCTCATTCGCAAGGCAGACACCCTGCCCCTTCTCCTTGCTTGCCTACCCAGCACTTCAAGGAGCAGCATCTCCCTGTATCTAAGCATGCATTCGGCAAGCGATTTGGCACCGCTTCCCAGCCTGGGCTCGCTCTCCCAGCTGGCAAGTGCCCCAACCCTCGCTTCCCAAGCAAGCGGAGGAGTCAAGGACAGAGGGAAGCTGCCCGGATCCCACCTGCTGGATACTCACCATACGTAGTTATCATTTTACTTGTTTCTCGGAAGAGCAGGATGCCATTCGGTGAGGACACATCAAACTGCAGCCGTTGGGATCTAGCAGAAAGAAAGGGAATAAATTGGAGCTCAAACATATCTGGGAATAAAAACAAAGCTAACCCTCCAGGCACCTCCTTGCACTGCTGTCCTCCCAGAGCTGCTCCCCGGAGTTCAACAAAATGCCCTGGTGTGGTAGAAAATACCGCTGTTCATCACCAAAGCCAGACAGGACACAGCCACTTAGGGCCAGACGAGCTCTGCCGTCAGAGAAGAAAGGGCCTATATTCCGCAGACGTTAGGAATATTACAAGATCGAGGCTGGAAATCCTGTCTTGGCAATAGTCACTAGGCTACTGCACACAAACACAGAGAACATCTTGGAAGCCGCACTGTAGGGCAGGCTGACTGGCTCCTATTCATAACGTGACCAAGAATTCAGAGCTTGGCATTTTTTCCCCTACAGTGAATAGATCTTACAATTGAAGGGCAGCGAGTTGTCCGGTTCACCTCTGAAATAAATGAGCGGACGTATTCCAGTAAGGATTGTCCTATGGCAAAGATGCCGCTCGGATGTGGCAGTCCGACAGCATGGAGTTTCAGCTCTCAGATGACTGTGCCTGAACCTTGTGTCCCTTCCACTCGGCTGTAACAGCGGTCCCTTCCTACAGGGCTGCGTTCCGATGGCTCCAAGCCAGAGCAGCATCTTGGCAACCTTCCACTGCCAGATTAGACAGCTTCTGAATTATCTGAATAGCGTCAGAGGTACCTCTCTGCCGGCAAAAAAGAGCTGATGCTCTAAAGCAAAAGTTGTCATCTGGCTGCCAGACAGAACAACGCTCATTTTAAACCCAGGTTTTAAAAATTAAACATGAGTTGCCTGCCTCCATTTTATAGCGCTGTCCTTGAAAACAGACGCTGAACAAATTCAATGTTTATTGATCGCGTCTCTGGCTCTGGCTGAGTCATGACACGACTGATATCTGAACTGCTAGATTTTTTTTTTTTTCTTCCTGACTGAAACAATGCTAAGTTCCCCCCTGTCCCCTTGGCAGCCTTTATAGCATAAATAGACCAAAGTTGAGAAAACACAACTGGACACCAGCACCCACACAACGGCACAAAACCCTGCCAGCTTTCAGCTGCTGGAGGCTCGTACCTATTATGTACCAACTCGGCCATCAGTTTGAGGACGGGCGTAGTGCAGGCTGGGTCATGGTACCAGAGCTCGATTGCCCGCTGTAGGATTGGCATGTAGGATGGGTAGCTGCAAGGTGAAAGCTAAGGAACTTTGTTGCTTTGCACGAAGAGAAAAGGTCACAACTTCTGCCAAAAAGGTATATTTTGCGTAGTGCACTCGAACCTCGCAAAGGAGCTTGCTTAACAAGGTTAAACAGTGATGCTGCTCGCTGGGGTCTGCTTTATCACAGAAAAAAATTAATAAAAAAAAAAAATCTTAAGTCTGTCGAAGGAATTGCATACACACTTCTTCTGCGAGGGCAAAGCAGAACTAAAACAGTTTTGAATGAAAGGGAAGGCGGATAAAGATCCGTCACCGCAACAGACAGCTGACCTTCACCAGCCAAAGAGAAATCTGGAGCCCAGATACCGTGCTCTTTGAGCAGCTACGCTCTCACCGAGAGGACAAAGATACCAACTGCTGCTGGCTTTAGCAGGCAAGAGGAAAGCTTTTGTTGCTGCTGAGACACATGCATCCCATTAAAGGCCTTTGTGCTTTACAGGTCAAATCTCTTTAGGTCCAATCGGAAAAACCCCAACAGTTCAGCTTTCAGCGGATTTCTAGGTTGATTTGGTTGCAGACAGACCAAGTCAAATCTATTTTAGGGCTCAGAGACAGGACACCAAGTACTATAAAAGTGAAGAGAAACCCCAGTCAGGATTTAGCAGGGAAAATAGGCCATTTGTATGCAGTCAGCCAGAGTTCTGCCCTCTGACAGACGGGATGACTCAAGTTTTAGGGCAACAGAAGGATACATCCACTCAAACAGCATCATGAAGCTGGTCTTGGCATTGAAGGCAAAGGCTATTCCCCTCAAGTCTCTCACCAAACCAACCAAAGTTCTCTGTATTGCAAAAGAAAAGATACATTAGAACATCATGCACATACGGATCTCTCCCGCCCTGGCTCCACCAGCCCAGAGCCGCTTCCCTTCCTCCCATCCCAATGGCAATACAGCCTTTCCGTGCTGGATGCCAATCCCAGGTTAGACAGTTCTTCCTTTTCAATGCCAGCAGCCCTCTTTAATTTGAGCCAGTGCCGTGACAGTACTGGGGTATTTCATTCCCAGCAGAAGGAAAGCTTCAATTGCGAACTACACCTTGACCCCAAGGGATACAAGGCACACCGCCGCCCCCCCATATACTGGGGAAAAAAAAGCACCTATCGCTCCAGTATTGACTCATCTCGTTCAGAGGGCAGAATGGCTCTCCCTCTGCAGGAGTTACTTGTTCCCTCCTGCCTGTCTGAACTGAAAATGTCAAAGCCCTTAAGGGAAAGAGCAGGGAGAGCATGAATAACAGGGAAGATCCTGCCCAACTTACTTTTGCCTCTTGTTCATTGAAGGTATTTGTGCTGAACATCTGTGCCACAGTCTCAAAGGCAGCTGTGAGGGGAAGCATGAACTGCTCATACTGATCCTCATCTTCCCCTGGAAAAAAAANACTCCCTCTTCCCCAAAAAAAAAAAAAAAAAAAAAAAAAAAAAAGAAATCAGGAGGAAATAAACTGCACATCCCTGCAGTACTGACTGTGCCAGACATTCAGACATTGCTCACCCACGGAGCTAGAGGCAGGGAGACCACAGGTTTCCAGGAAGGTGACCTATCACTGCCAATATCTAACTTTGCAAAAAGACTTAGAACAAACCCCGCCACCTCAGGAAAACATTTGGAATACGATGAAGGAAAAATCTGGCCCTAGCCTTGGTGGTGCGCACCTCTGGACTACCTGTACCGAGCAACAAGACATCAAACCCACTCCTGACATTCTTTCCCCTCCTTTTTCTTATCCCATTTGTCTTCTCCCATTCCAGCATCCTTTCCTGCAGGAGCTTACAGCTCCCTGAAAAGCAGGGCCCAGCCTACTGCAGAGCCCAGCATCCAAACTACAAAGTCACCATTTTGCCCTGGTTCCCAGGAAAAGGCCCAAGTACCTAAATCCACCATGAGAAGACGCCCAAGTGCAGTGTAGAACGTAGTCCGACATCTCATGTCAGTCAGGTTGGACTGATTGTTAATGCCCAGGAAGGAAAAGTGCTCACTCTGCAAACGGAAGAGAAGAGATTGGTGAAAGATGGGTTAAGAGAGGTTTTGGGCCCCTCGCTTTCACGAAAGACATTGAGATTCTGGAGGAAGTCCAGAGAAGGGCAACGGAGCTGGTGAGGGGTTGGGAGAACAAGTCTTATGGAGAGCGGCTGAGGGAGCTGGGGGTGTTCAGCCTGGAGAAAAGGAGGCTGAGGGGAGACCTTCTCGCTCTCTGCAACTCCCTGAAAGGAGGGTGTAGTGAGAGGGGGGTCGGCCTCTTCTCCCAAGGAACGGGCGATGGGACAAGAGGGAACGGCCTCAAGTTGCACCAGGGGAGGTTTAGGTTGGGTATCGGGAAATATTTTTACACTGAAAGGGTTGTTAAGCATTGGAAGAGGCTGCCCAGGGAAGTGGTGGAGTCGCCATCCCTGGAGGGATTTAAAAGCCAGGCAGACGTGGTGCCGAGGGACGTGGGTTAGTGGGGGTTTGGGCAGTGTTGGGCTGATGGTTGGACTTGATGATCTTAAAGGTCCCTTCCAACCTGGACGATTCTATGATGGCCTATCAAGGGCTGAGGATCCCTCATTCCCCTGTCTAATTCTCAGCCTGCGTAGGGATGAGCAGCAGCGAGCTGCAGGGTTATCATGCAACCGCTTCACATCTGCCAACCATCTCGGAGAACAGGCCACCAGAGGGCAACAGGCACCGCGCCTGCACGCCCCGGAGCAGCCTCCTATCTGCTGGCAAAGATAACAGCTATCATCTTTCATCTTGGAATTCCCCAGGGACCAGAAGAACAAGGAAGTCTTGCTTTGCCTCCGGAGCAGAGAAGCAATCTGCCCCCCTTCCTCATGGGGACCCTTCAGGCATTAAGGTTGCTGAAAACCAGACAGATCCCCAGTTGCTCTGCCCACGTTCTCCGCAGAAACAGTAGCCCCAGACAACGCAGTTTGAATGCAGCTTCTGGGCCAAACACAGGAGGTGAGGACTGCCTGCAAAACAGCCCCCAGCTCACGGAATACAGCGCGCCTCATTCAACCAGTCAATGCAAACCTGGATGTGGTGCTGGGAGTCCTATCGCTACAGCAGCGCAGCATCAAATGACCACACGCTCCCAAAGGCAAGACAGAAACCTGATACTTTGCTGCTGGCCTCTAGTTGCCGATTCCAACATTTTTGATTTCAAGTTAGCATCCCAGATGGGCCCAGGGAGTACCATACTGGTAGAGACTAAGGAACAAGACGGCTATCCTGTCCGCTGCAAGTGATGGCACTTCTTCCAAATCAGCGCTTTCAGAATGAAAGCTGGGGCACTGAAATGCTGTTGTATTTTGCATTAAATTGCATAAGCAGTGCTCACTGCTGTCTGCCTGCACGCGCAGCAGCATCGGCTGTCTCCTGCCTTTCACTCTGGAGATGGCTGTCTTTCAGCGTTGAGTAAAGAGATCCCCACATTTAACCCTTTGGGGATGAAAGGTCCCACATAATTACAGCCCCTCAAAGTTGAAGGGCAGGCTTTGAACAATGATGGAAGACAGATCCCATTTTCGAGGATGGAGACAGGTAAACTTCAAAAGTGTGTCCAGGTGTTAAAATTAAGGGATGATCTCAGCTGCACAAAAGGCAGACGGAGGAGTTTGCTCCTAGATGAAAAGCAGAAAGCGAAAGGACTTACCGTGTGATTGTTCAGCATGAACTGTACGGCGCTCAGTTTCACCAGCTTTCTAACACTACTGTATGTGAAGGGGGTGTTAAGGAAGCAGTAGAGTCAGCAGAAAAACTTCTTGCAATGCTTGCAAAGCACTTTCCAGGGCAAAACTGGAAGGGAACTTACTATATTATTCAGTATGTTCTAGCTTCCCTTCCACTTATTTCAAGAGCAACCAAGTTGCAGACATCTCTACTACCATAGAGACCTGCAGTGACTATTTTTATTTACTTTGTCAGGAAGAACAAGACGATGACCATAAGCCAGATTGTGACTGTAAACAAATTAACCATGGAAGGTACTCGACAAAGGAATTATGATCCAAAATTATACCCCCCTTCAATATTATAGCCACCTACTGCAATTCAGCAGCTACATAAGACATTGGCCAAGCACTCGCACTCTGCTCTTCTCACTACCCCAAAGACGAAGCGGTTCAGGAATCTGTTACAGGCAGAGTGCTCCTGTTCCAGCCGAGCATCTGGGTCACTCTTCCCCCATCCTGAGGTTTAAGTGTCCTGCGCACCCACCAGCTCTTCTGCAAAGGATATCCAATGGAGAGGTCATTGAGCAGCTGCAGCGTCTTGGAGGTGATAGGCTCGCATCGACCCCAGTACTTCAAGTTGGTGATGCTAGGGAAGAGGACAACAGAGACGGATCAGAGGGGTTTGCTCGGCTTCCCCTTTGCTGTGTGGCGGATTCTTACAGTTTATAAGTCACCCAACATCATCAGCTCCACCCTCCACCGAAACCACAGACATCACAAGCCACAAAATATCGGTATAAAATTACTGTACTTACATTTGGTTGACTAGAAAATTATCCTTCAGATAATCTTCACTACTTGGGTCCCAAGCTACACTGGCCCATACCCAGGCCCTTGGAATTCTGTGGCACTCCAGGGCTGGTTTCTGCAGCAAGGGTAAGAGAATTCTGCGGCAGTGACTACATGCAGACGTATGCAATTCTGCACCTGCACCATCCACTGTCAGCTGCAGAATTCTAGTAGCCCTTGCTTCTTCCAGGAGAGCCATTTCACCCCTTGGGGATGATGCGCAGCTGGGGCGCGTGAGGATAGGCAAAGCCCCGTACAGGTAAAGATGGGGGCGATGCTAAAGAAGTCGAGGGGGAGCTAGCGGCTGCACGTCGCCAGGCGCACGGCACTGGGCGTCAGCATGGAAGCTACTGAATTGGTTCAAAATGCCAACGGAGGCTGCCAAAGACATGACAAAAAGCCAGTCGACAGTTTTGGTCCAGAGGAGAGCTGCCAAGGAACAGGCCGAACAGGGTGCCTACCAGAGTGGAAGAATTTTAAGAAAAGGATTTGCGCTACTCTGGTACTGAACAGCACAATTTGCAGAGAAAACCTTTGAAGGAGCAGAGCCCTCCCCATAGAGCTTTCGTGGCTGGTGATTGCCAATAGTCAAGTCATAGAGCACGAGTGCTTGAGGCTGTCCCCTCTCTGACTCTGGTTTTACTAAGCAGGCACTGGGAAGAGAATCCATTATCTTGGTGTACGGCTTATTTTTGTGGCTCCACGGTGGATAAATCAATCCTGGATATTGTGCGTGAGTTAAGCCCTGATAAAAGCCTGTAATTCTCTCGAGTAGCCAGATGTTACTAGTTTTAGACTGAACAACACTCCCTCATATTGCAGTTTTGCTGGTTACACCTTCAAATAAACCCTGGAATCTCTGATGCCTGCGAGCAGGAACACTTACATTTTTCCTATGAAGACGCTCAGGACCATAGTCTCATCATTCAACCCCAGGACCTCTGAGAGACGGCGGTACAGCTGGAGGGGAAAAAAAAAGAACACCAATTTAAAAGCTGTCAACAAAACAAGTAATGATCAAGGATTATTCGTTTTTCACTTGTTCTGCCTTCGTGGCACACGTGCCTGGGAGGGCTTTCCCAGATCAGTCGAACAATGCACAGAGATGCTTGTGATCTGATCCAGATCAATACTTCCCCTAACCACTGCTACCTCTTTTCTATCGCTAGTCATAGCCAGACAGAAGCTGGGCACTTGCTTTTTGTAGGGAAAGAAGACGTAAGAACTCTGCTCTTCCACCTGCACCAACACACAGTATCTTAGTGAATTTGTCTGGAACTCTAAGCCCCTCATCACCTCACTGCTCTGAAGTCTCCAGGCTGCGGAAAGAAGGGCATAAGTTACTGGAAAGGAAGAGAACCTAATTCTGGAGTAACCATGTTCCCATTCTTTACATTCATTCATTTAAAAAAGGTATTTTGCATCTCTTAAAGATGCACCAAGGCATTCGAAGTCCAGTACGTCTACAATTGCCTTGTGATGAAGAGAATGGATGTTTATCTTCACTTCAGAGCCGAGGAAGCAAGGCTCAGATGCTGAGCTCAGGCTCCTCGTAGGTGTTCAAGGTGGTGCGACTCGCACACTTTCACAGGTCTGTAGGCTTAAGGGACTCACTTGAAGTCACAGCGGAAACCTGGCAGGTAACAAAACTGAACCCAGGCCTCAAGCTCCAGGCTGTGATAGTCACTGGCTCCTTCCTGATGCATACAGAACACGGTATTTCAAAAATCTATTTCAAAAAGCGCAGGGTTTGCAATGTTAACACTGGACACGTATGTAGAAAACACAGCAGAGAGGTCTGTTAAATATTTTCAGCTATAAGGAAGAGAAAACAAGTAATGCCACTTGCTTTCATTTAAAAAGGGAAGCTCTTACTGGACTTTGTATCACCAAAGAGACATAACCAAGGGGACTGATTACCTTGGAAGACTTCTGCACCTGATCTCCAATATAGATCTTCCGGAACTGCTCAAAGAAGCTCAGCATGGCGAGCTCCAGCTTCTCATTCCCAGCCTGCGCCAGACGAGAGTCCGTCAGGTTCATCAGCTGCAGCACTCTGCAGAGACGTGGGGAAAAAACACACCTTGCTGATGGATGCTGGGAGAAATGAGGGATTTCTGGCACATGATCTTGTTTCCAGGCTGCGTGCAACAGGATATTTTTTACTTTTTGTGGGGCATTGCTATTTTGGGTCAAGAACTAACAAAACTGATAACAAAACACTGACTAAAGCACATTCCTCTACTGTGCAAGGCCGTTATAAGGCTTCTATATCCCTTTTAACAGGGATACAAGACCTCGGTTTTAATTTGCTGCAGAAGTGACTTTCGAGTGCTTTCGCACACTTACCCAGTGACTGGTCCATCACGTTCTCAAACCCACCTGCGAAACCACTACCCGTTCCCCTCACAAGAGCCAGACTCTAAACAACATTCCCACTTCAGTTTGGCTTTTGCCGTGAGCCCTGCGGAAACAACGCTGTGACCGGTGCACGGGCTCAAGGAGCAGATCTTGCTGGCAAGGAAGGGCTGGAGGGATTTTACGGATTTTAGGGTAAGTAACACACATGCAGCAGAACAGGGGGGCAAAAGCAACGGTATTCTTTATGGCAAGTGTCACAAAACACAGAGTGGGAAAGAAGATAAAACATAAACAGACTTCTATGAATGTCTACCATATATGCTGGCGCTAAAGGTTGCTGAAATACATATGGGGTCTCATGATTTCCTCTTCAGTAACTCATCAGCTACACGAGAAGCCAGTGCTCGATGTTATTTACTGGCTCACCAACAGGCCAGCTTCCAAACGCTCACACTATAGCTCCTGTACTACGCCAGCTTCAAGCAGAGCAATTAGGCTCTGGACCGCAAAGCGTTCAGCGTGACTCAAGGTCATTCACCAGTATAAGCGACGTGTTCTCACATCCATCAAATAAAGCTTGCGCTGGAGAGGATTTATAATCCCGAAAATCCAGCACGCGTTATAAGTATAAAGACAGTATAACGTTTTAATAGTTGTAGACAGAACTACTACAATATTCAGTGTATTTATGGACAAAACCCACTTGGGCTTATTAATTAGGAAAGAGACTTTTCCCCCCACCCCAGCAAAGAACCATCATGCATTTAGCTCTACTCCAATGCATGCATTTAAGCCCAGTGTAATTCCCCTCTTACATGCTCTTCCCCTCTCATTCTCGTTCTTACAACCCAAGATTTCCCAATTTAGCTAAGCCCCAGCAGAAGTTTGCTGACTGGCTCTAACCAGTGCCGCCAATCTCTTCTTTCAGGATGGCCAAGTGCCGCCAACCTCTTCTTTCAAGATGGCCAATTCCACGCTATTCTTTTCAGTGAAAAGAGGGGAAGAACATGATGGCAGCTTCACAATAGCAAATATTTTGTTGACTTCAAGAGTGGTACAGCTAGAAAACAGTCAGCATCCCTACCGACAAACCAACTCGCCATCCATCGCATCCTGCTCATCCGTGCTGGCGAACGAGACCCTACCACCAATCACTGCCCCGATAATATAGACGAGCCACGTCAGGCGCCCTGAAACCAACAGAGGACATCAGAACCGAGCACGTCACACATTACACGGCGGAAGCTGAGGAAATCTGCATTATGTTTTGGCAAAGACAGGATTCACAAGGAGTATCTTTTTGCTTTAGTGCCCATCTATACCACAATTACTCAATTTTCCACTTGGTGGAGAAAAGGCATGACTTTAGTAGTAAAGAAACAAGAATGCCAGGTCTGCCTGGAAGATTTTCATTATTTAAAGCTAGTCCACTGCAGAAAGCCACTTTCTTGCAAAACTGTATTTTATGGATTTAAACACATGCAGATGCCAGCAGGCAGCGTTTATTCTTTCAAGTACATGTGGCTGGTGGAGAAGTCAACATCATATGGAGTTTTGCCCACTCACCAAAACAAAAAGTGTACCGTGTTAGATCAGACAATACTGTTTCAGAAGGAAGAGGAATAGTTTCCAAACTTGTGTGGATGTGCCCAATTCCTCCACAAAGGCCAGCTAAGCTACTAGAGAGGGGGCATAACACACCTGAACCTCCAAAGGAACTGCTTCTTTATGGCCAGTGTTAAGCAATTCCTAACCCAACCAGCTGGGCAAGTACAAAACCTCCACGCTGAACCCACCCAGTGCTGCGGACAGACACCAGTGGCACCAGCTGAAAACCCCACTCCCAGTTACTCATTACCAACCACCAGCTGGAGGTTTCTGCCACATCGCCAGCAGGAAGGTTCAAATGAGCGCTCCATATCCTGCCTCAGACAAAAGAGGGATGAGGCAGGCAGCGCTGGACACCTGTGGATGGGGGAACACCATCATAACTTGTCTCTGAAAGACTGGGCAAGGACATACACTAAATTTCCCCCCAGAAAGGAATGGAGTCCATTGTAGGACAGTGATAACTTCATCCAGCACTGCTGTGTGTGTTGGGAGTGCCTGTCCACAGCCAAAAATATTCTATAATATACGGGCACCTCCCCAAGGGAACGTTTGTGAGATCTGCCTCCCCGTTTACGGATTTCACCAGGAATGCAGGCTTCTGAAATGGTACTTTTGAGAATGGGCAACCTACTTGCAAGCTTGTTCTCCAAACACGCTCACCTTCCTGTACTGCAACGTCCATGGGGCTGGCGGTGGCACTCTGCAGCAGCTCCTGGTAGGACTGGGCTGACTGGTCGAAGAGCTGCACCAGCAGAGCGCAGGTCTTCTCATACTCGCACCGGCCGATGGTGGAGAGCTGGTCTAGCTGCTGCTGCACCAGGCCAGTATCATCCAGTGGATCCTCCAAACCATCCCTAAGCAGCAAGAACGTAGATTAGGAAAGGACTCAAAACGCAGAGATGGCCTAACACGTAACATAAGCTTATTTCTATTATGCTTTCCCAGGCATACAGCAATTCCAACGGCTGAAGTCTCTGCCTCTACTATTTGTCCGGATGGAGCGCTACACAGACCGACACAATCATCCGATCATTACTGCGGCCGTAAATCAGAAAAACAGCAGTGGTTCAGGTGGAAAGGCCGTCAGGACCTGGGATGAGTAAGCTCTTCTTACGTCTCTAACATTTATCCACGTCTTTGAACACAATGTGCAGTGCCAAGAACAAGGTCTCTGTCTGGTTGTCTTTGTATAACAAAGCTCTCCATCTTTCTCAATGCTTTAGTTACCTTTTCTCCTAAATATACTAACCTCAACACTAAGTTTATTGCGAACTCCAGAACTAGCTAAACCTGCTGTTCCTCCCTTGCATTGCTAGACACCTAAAAAGGGATAAACTGATCAGTCTTCCTTTAGAGAGGCATTATTCTTCTGCATTTGACCATTTGTTTTCATCAAATACAAACACACATAAGGTGGAACTCAGCCCACACAAATCCAGGCACTGCAAAAGAGTCCTGTAGGCTGCCCCTACACTCAAAGGAAGACTAAAAAAAAAAGATACTTTTAGGTATAATTTGTGCCATCCTACAGCGGAGATCCAAAAATTAAGTGAATCGCACTTTGCATACTTATTCATCTCTGCTATGATGGCAGTTCAGAGTGTAAAGGGGATGCTGGTGTATGGTGCTAGGTAAGATGAATTCTACCCACAATATGTCAGAGAACACTCAGATCGATCTCAGACATCTGAGATTGAGAAAGGTCTTAAAAAAAACCCACCCCAGCTTAAAAAAAAACACCTATAAGTATCTTTTTATAAGAGAGAGAATATGTGATTTAAGTAAACCTCCCTTAGAAATCCTTCGCTGACTCACAAAACTTCCCGCAGTCATGGCCATTTTTAAAAGAAAACTCAGCAGACGCACGCGGTAGAGCCTTCTGCAGAAGACTCTGGTGCCAACAAGCAGAGGCGCTGCCGTTTCTCTGCCTTCCTCACCTCAGTATGATGTGCACAGACTCCAGCCTGGACGTGATGTAAGCTTTTGTGACCTCTGGCGTGTACGTTTCGAGCATGTGAGGCTCCGTGGCTTTCACGTAGGGCACTGACGCTGCCAGACGCTGCCACAAGCTCAGGAGATAGTGAACGCTGTTCGGCGCAAACTCCCAGTGCTACCAGGAGCCGAGAGACAGAAGAGGAAAGAAAACCCGCCTCGATTATTTTACCCGTATTATTTTGACTCACGCAGCCCCAGATACGGCAACATATAAGCGCTTTAATGATCCGGTTGCCAATTTTAACAATGAATTTCAGTTCACACCTGAATTCAGTGGGCATTATCAGCACTCAGTAAAGACTGAAAGATAATCCCAAGTTATTTTTTTTTTATATTGTATATATGTATTTTTTATATTCTATATATATGTACCTGCCACACGTACTTGTATTTATATTTTTTACATTATTGTCTGTGTAGCCGAGCCAAAGTCTTTGGTCCCAAACTACTGCCGAGCTCATACCGTAGTGTGCTGCAGACAGCTTCCCAAACAGAACG
This sequence comes from Dromas ardeola, assembly GCA_013398915.1. Taxonomy (NCBI): domain Eukaryota; kingdom Metazoa; phylum Chordata; class Aves; order Charadriiformes; family Dromadidae; genus Dromas; species Dromas ardeola. Next base: position 19,725 of record VYZM01023348.1, read on the forward strand.
TACAGTTCAAAGCTTTTTTCCAGATAAAATTTAAAATTTAACAAACAAAGGCATTGTGGAAGCTACACAATTTTTTTTAACCATATTCTGCGCAGGGGTGTAGTTACAAGCTGTACACCAGTGGAAAACTCGGTGGGAACATGGCATGATATTCACATTACGAGCAATCCCTGCAACTCCATTTTAATAGTGAAGTGATACATAATTCTAAAAATAAGCCTTATTTAACAAGGTTTTTGTTTTTTGTTTTTTCCCCCCCTGCTAGGACATGGAAAGATTCTGGAGGCATAGCAACCCTGCCTTCCCCCACATACTGCTCCTGTTCCATTCAGTAGGAATTCACAAAATAATCAATGCTACACCGCAGGATTCTGTCACAGAGTCTGCAGGGTTTTTTGGTAAAAATAACGTACAGCAAATTAAGGGGCAAAGAACAGACAAGAGGGTTATAATTTTATTTCAAGAGGAGACGAGGGGCACGAACGCCCACGGAGGGTAAGTAAAACCATTTTGTACCTGCAGGCTGGTCACGGTGAAGTTGGCAATGAGTCTGATGACCTCGGGGTAGTTCTCCACCTTCACCAGCTCTCCCAGCTGGTAATTGCTTTTCAACCGGGCCAGCAACCGGCAGAACTCATGGTAGTTGTTTGGGTCTGACAGACTCTGAGAGGAGAAAGAGGAGAACAACTGAGAAACCGCGCTATTTCACAACATGTGGCAGACAGCTACAAGAGGCGCAGATTGATGGTGGAACGGTAGGAAAAGGAAAAGAGCAGCAAGGTGTTGCCCCCTTTTCCCCAGTGCCACAATGGGACATGTACGTTAGAAAGTCTTTTTGGTCAAGAAATTTGACGCAGAGGAAGCAGAGACACAATTCCACTGACTGCATCTGAAATACCTGTGGGTTTTCCAGTATTCGTTTAACTCCATCAACGAGATGAGATAGAAACTTTGCTCTTTCCGCATTGTTGAAGAGGGATCTGCGTACAGAGGCTATCTGCACTAAGCAGGATAAAACCTAAAAGGGGCAAAGAGAATAAACAGAACGGGAGGGATTAGAACAATAAAATGGACAGTACATTTCCTTTTCGTGACGCAACAAATCGTTTAAGCCTGATGCTCCTTTGCATGCTACACAACAGCTCCTTCACTTCAAAAGAGGATTTGAAACTGCAGCCATCATCTTTGCAATTCTGTGTAGTCCATGTAAAAGCGTAGAAGCAAATTAGAGCAGGGATAAAAACCAAAGGAACAACATCTCCATGCGGGCAGTCAAAGAGGTGTTCCAAACTCTCCTCCCAAAGACGCTGGGATTTTTTCAGGTGGAGAACGCAGATCGCCTAAGACTGGAAATACACTCAGAGTGGCGGGGAAAGCTGGTAAACTTAACACAGGCTTGGAAAAGCATCGCAGAAGACTGGCAAGAAAAAAAAAATTAAGTTGTTCTTAACACAGACCTCTGAAATTTAAATGGAGAGTAAATTGCCAGGGTGCAGCTTAGTAACATGCTGGTGAATAGGTTTTGAAGAGCAGTGGCAGTCAGGTATGAGCAGCACCCTGCAGTCCTTATCCGGAGGCAAAACCCCATCCCTCTGAGCAGCCTAAGGACTACCTTGCTAAGCCTCTCATTCTTGCTGGCTCTTGCATTTACTGATCAAAGAGGCAGGACAATTAAAGGCGTAATTGCTTCAGATTTCTATTCAGTACCAA
>VYZM01023348.1:21441-33284 GCA_013398915.1 Dromas ardeola
AAAAAAAAAAAAAAAAGCGCTTCACACTTAAAATCTCTCATGAATATTTGAGGCTCTAAATTCAGAATTAGCAAGTAACCCTTCAACATAATGAACAGTGCTGAGAGTCTCAGTGGAAAAAAATACTTCTGAAGGACCCTTCCCTCCCTAGCCAGAGGGCATGTTTTCATTGTAGCATTAATTATGAAAAATATTTATCCGATAGATAAATGCCTGGCGGGCAACTTTTTTCAAGAAGAAATAATCCAACTTTTAGTTCAGTTGTGCTATCGGCCATTTCATCCGACTGGGACACGGCCTAGTTTTAAAGTGTGGAAGGAGAAATTACATTCCTCAGTCTTGCTCCCAAGACTCGCTACCTACTGGCATCATGGTTTTAGGATCAACTGAGCCGCACAATGGAAATAACAGGAGCTACAGCCCTCAAAACGTGCTTGCTGGCAGGGCAAGACTCTTAAGCTATGCAAGGACGAAGAAGTAGGTTGGACTTTCAGCAAACAAGCTGCTCTTAGGTCAAATCCAAAACCTGCAGAGCTTCAAAACTCTGGGCAACAGCCCCAGAGCAGCTCCCCTCTGTCGCTCCAGCACAAGGCAGTGCCATCGCAGTGAGGGTATCTGTCTGAAGTCAGCCTACGGCATTTTGACCAACAGTAATTCTCCCAGATGAATCCTACAAACACTTTTCTGGTAGTGGAGTCTGTAGGAAAATAAACACTAAACTTACCAGAGGAGAAAACGAAGGAGGGATGGAATGATAGAGATCAAAAAACAACTGAAGGGTCGAAGAATCCAAAAATGCTGAAACAGAACAGAGCGTTTTACTGAGAACACCTCCATTTACTGCTTTCCATAGGTCTAATGCTTATCTTATCAGCAATGGCATGTGGACTTGTCACATGAAGTACCACACAATGGGAAAATTTCCAAAGGATTTTACATTTTTACACAATTGCCTTTCCCAGAAACAAAGTAAACCCAGTAGTACTTGGTACTATGACAAAATTACAGGGAAATATTTTAAGAACGCAATCTGTGAAACCGCCTGCAAAATGACTGGTGAGAACAGCAAGGACACTGAGGACAGGTGCCGAGTTATTTGTTATTTATATTTCTTTGAAAAAAATTCACTGTTCCTTGAATCGGCAGGTGTAAGACTGAAAGGGCAGAGAAGTGTTTTTATAGCTCATGATAACCAACCCAAGCGCAGTTCGCATTTGTAATCGCGCTAAGGCAAGGCTGGAATTTACATCTGGCATTGTATGCAAAAGTTTATTCGTTAAATACAGTGAGGGTTTTTGCAAGTCAGCCGCGCTGTCAAGCTGGTGTGCTGTAGAATAGCCCTCTTCCTCCAGCAAGATTACCTGATCTCCAACTGGTTGGGATCTGCACAGTGCAAAGATCATCTGAGGACTCGTCTGTTGATGTGCCAATGAAATCAAAGTTCAGGCAATTATGCGTGAGCTTAAGGAGCTGCATGAGCAGACCATGCTGGCTTTCATCGTTTAGATTCAGGTTCTTCCCAGAAGCCTATGAAACACAGCGGATTAAAAAAGTAAGAAGAAAAAAAAAAAAAATCAAGGTGACAGCTGAGTTTGAGGTAGCGATTCAACTTTAAACAGCATGTCACAATCGTAAGGATCGTATGCCATAAGCACCAACCCCAGCTATCACGCACTTTTACAGACAGCATGTGTGTTTACATGCTCAGTCTTTACACAAGAGGGATAAATAGACAGTGCTTTCTTTTTCACTCGGCTTGTACTGCACGGGAGAAAAGCATCCGGGCTTGCCAGCTTGCAATTATACTGTGAGATTCCGGAGATAAGGAAGTTCTTATTAAGGTTAAACACAAGAATACATTTTCTGCCTGACAAGCACTTAGCAGCAGGGAATCTTGTTGCTCCACCTAACCCTCATATGGAAATGAGCACATTCACTTTCGTTGCACAGATGATCTGTTTAAACCCTGCTCCAGTTACATCGCTCTGCTACGGGCAGGGAAAACATGGATGCTCTCAAGTAACACAAAGAACTCGATGGTCACAAAATGCCAGGTCATTTCACCGCAGTTTAGATGTAACACTCAGGTCTGTACTCCAGGGACAAAAATCTTTTGTATTATCGCTCTGTACTTAAAACAAAACTAACTTCTTCCAGCTTAAGTCTATTGCAAATAACACATTGCACCGTGCCAAGGCCAGTGGTCGCAGGAATGTCTTCCTCACTCTCTCCCCTGTATCACAAAGACACATTCTTCTGCGGCTGCCTAAATGCCCCCGTTTTACGGACAGGGATACAGGCGTGAGCACTGGTTTCTTGCAGCCCAAATCCTCCCCACTCAAAAGGATCACCTTGGAAACTTCTGCTTTATACACAGAAGCTTGAGACAGCTACTATTAGACAAAAAAAAAAAAAGACATAACTTGGGTAGTAGGTGTTTAATCACAGGAAAACAAGGACGTTGCATGAGACAACAGAAAACATTACAGCCTGTCTTAAACCACAGCATCTCAAGAAACAAAAGCAAGACGATTAAGAGTTAGGGTGGGAAAAGTAGAAGATTCCTCCTGAGACAGAGACTAGAAAGACAGGGTATATGTCCCCCTGGCCATGCAGCAATATTAGAGTGGGCAAGAGCTCAGCCAGAGCTACGTGTAAAGGACAAGCAGTGAGAGTGCAGCTCTGGGGACACCAGGTTAAGCAGCTCTGGTTTATGCCTCCTGGCCGAGTACCAACACCAGCTGAATTGTCTCATAGAATCACAGCATGGTTTGGGTTGGAAGGGACCTTAAAGCCCACCCAGTGGGTTGGAAAGGACCTTAAAGTCCACCCAGTGCCACCCCCTGCCCTGGGCAGGGACACCTCCCACCAGCCCAGGTTGCTCCAAGCCCCGTCCAACCTGGCCTTGAACCCCTCCAGGGATGGGGCAGCCACAGCTGCTCTGGGCAACCTGGGCCAGGGGCTCACCGCCCTCACAGCAAAGAGTTTCCTCCCCAGATCTCATCTCAATCTCCCCTCTTTCAGTGTCAAACCCTTCCCCCTCGTCCCATGGCTCCCCTCCCTGATCCAGAGTCCCTCCCCGTGTTTCCTGGAGCCCCTTGAGGGACTGGAAGGGGCTCCAAGGTCTCCCCGGAGCCTTCTCTTCCCCACGCTGAACCCGCCCAGCTCTCTCAGCCTGTCCCCACAGCAGAGGGGCTCCAGCCCTCCCAGCATCTCCGGGGCCTCCTCTGTCCCGCTCCAACAAGTCTGGGCAGTGATAAGGACCCTGTCCTGCCTGCACCACCCCAGGAGCTTCTTTTCACAAAACCAGAGGAATCCTTCTATTTCTGAGACCTCTAATTGACCATCAAATGCACCTAAAATAAGCCAATGAATTCAAAAGTTACCCGAGCTGTTACGGTTCAGGAGGAGGGGTGCCTGGGAAAGGATGACTGTACAAGCCTTGCTTCCTTTAGAAACCAGGAGGATAAAAAAAAGATCAAATTACACCCACGTACCCACCTTTATTACTGACAGAACCAGAGCTGCTCATTTTGAAATACCTTTAAAATAAAATTTCCTTTTCACTCTTTGTGCTATTTGTCAACTTTGACACTTCACTCAGCTGGAAGGATAAAAGTTGAACTAATCAAATCTGTGCTACTGCTGCTCAGTTTATTGGGGCAGACTTTCTCATAAAGGGCTACTCTTCAAAGCACTGTTAGAACTCCAGATTAGCCTTTTAGAAAAGAAACCTGACGTAGAATCAAGAATTTTCTTCAGACAATCTACTCGCTTACAAAATATACATGTGCTACTTCAGCTGAAAGAAAAACTGCTTTTTGGGGGGTAAAAACCAACCCTACCACCACAGCATTGCTGCCATGTCTCCCAAAATAAGTATTTTAAAGCAATTTATCTCAAGTGTGATGATTAGCACAAAATAAAAACCTGAGGAACACAAGACAATCTAATATTTATCATGTGTTAAAATATCAAGGACAATCTTTAGTCTCAATCTACTAAACGTATCTTCACTAGCATTTTTTTCTCTCATCATGTGGGTTTTAAACGGAGGTTAAAAGAGAGACAAGGACTTAGTTTACAGGAAACCTCTCTGCCAGTACTGTAAATCAAAGATATTTAAAATGTAAAACAAACACTTCATCTCTTTCCTGATGCGTTAAGACATTAAAGTCTAACCCAAGCCTTGTGGTGCAGGCACAGACGTTCAATCAAAATTGTTGAAAAGAGTCATATTTTTGTATTTGTGACTTTTTTTTTTTCTCCTTAATACAAACCTAACTTGAAGCTTTCCTGAAAAAGACGACCAGAACATAGCTTTTAGAACATCAGCGCTTGTTCCAGAAGAGTTACATCAGAGGGAGCTTCAGCCCAAACTCTGTCACCCCAACATACAGCCCCAAAAGAGATAACAAACGAAGGTTTCCTTACCTGTTTCAGTAAATTGCATGACAGCGTGAAAATATCAAATAAGGATGAATCTCGGAAGGAAGAGGCTATTTTCCTGTGCTTGGTCAGTGGATGAGTAGTATCCGCCTGAGCAGAGAGAAAACCAGCGCTTAGAAGTGACGGGCAGAGGTGGAACAAGAGCAGCAGAAGCCACAGGAACCCTGTTAAGCACTGGGACATCAAGGTTTCCCTCCCCAGAGCAATGTTACACCAGGGAGATGCGCTGCTACTGCAGAACAGTGGGTCTTCCACGGCTCAAATCATATTTCTGGCTGATGAAAGGACTTTCCACCTTCACTACTTACACTGCAGTTTCACTCTACCCCTGCCAGAAAGCAGGGTTTACTCTCAAGTTCATTGAAATCTCTTCCAAAGCACGATCAGCCGTATTTTTGACAGCACTTATATCATTTTAGAAACTTGAACGCTGCTTTCTAAAGTGCTCCGAACTCCTAAGGAGTTAAATCCTACCTGAAGCCGCTGGCAGACACATGGACAACTACTAGCAATTATAATTCCCCTCCTGAACCTGCACAGATGAGAAGAAAACTAGAAGGAGATTTAACCAGTGACAGCCAGTTTGAACTTTGCCGTATCCATTATAAATTCCAGTTGCGGACCTCTCACCGTATCAGAATAAAAAGCTGATATATGCGCCAAGAGGCAAATACACATATATCGCTTTATAGTGGATAATAAAGTCTCCAATTGATTCAACCAATGCATTCTAGCACGGGCGAGGTGAGCGGCAGCGCGGGTTACGTCACTTTGTAAAGTACTTTCTAGGAAAGGGAGAAAAGTGAAGTGATACTTCAGATCTTTGCCATTTATTTGCACACAGGCCGGCAAAATTCCGCTTGCCCCGGATAAGTTATTTGATGGGCAGTTGGTTATCACAGTGCATCCAAGATAAAGCCTTACTGCAGTCCCACGCAGAGGCGCACAACTTAAATCTCCATTTCCTTTATGCTTTTGTTACTGTTCCTCTTTTATCCTTAAATCTGCACACATCTCAGCCAGTATTGCAGGAACCAGTACAGCTCTAACCACTGCAGACCTCACTTTAGCTTATTAACCTTCGCAACGACCCCATGGAGGATGCAAACACTCTTATCTCTCATATTATAGCTGAGAAAAAGACGCCCAGCATCACCAGTAGCTGGCGGCAGATCAGAGCTGGACCTGAATTTGTCAGGTGCTCTAATGACTGAATTATCGTTCCTCAGCTCATGCTATTAGATTTCAGGGTCTTTAAGAAAGTGAGCATTATTTACTCTCTCCACGGTTATTTATTACAAATGTTATGTATTTCTGGGCTTGTGGCAAATGAGCATTTCCTTTTTCTTCACTTGAATCAGTGAACTCCTACACTAGAGCGGACGCTCGGTACCTCCGGGCACGCCTGTGCAGTACTTACAGGACAAAAAGGGATACTTCAAAACAGTTACCAGCACTCTTATTTTATTCATATTTGGAACAAAAGCTTTAGTAAACAGAGCTCTAGAGAACTCAGCTCTCATTCAATGTAATTGGAAGTTTAAATAGTTATTAAAAAAAAGCCTGAAGAGAAGCCCCAGAAGGGGTTTTTGGGTGATTTTTTTGCTATGTCCACGCACACGACCCCACTCTGATGAGCGGGCATGTCGACAGATTTATTATTTTGCAAGTAACGGCAGTTTTAGACTTTCCAAGATGAGTCACTGAATCCAGCCCTGTGCGATTGCTGGCACAAAGCGCGTTTAGGAACGAGTAGTAAACGGTGGCAGATTTAATACCCAAGACATCAGGAAGAGGTTTTTTTTGATTAAAGTGTTTAAACTTCGTTGCTTATTTTAGTATGAACCTGTAGAGGCTCTGGAACCGGGATGGGTGACGGTGTCTGTGCTGACCATTCTCCCGCAAGCAGAAGCTGTAGCCCTGCACAAAGATCCTGACAGACACATACTAATTTCTAGAGAAAAACAGACTTGTTTTCATCTTTGATACAAGGAAGTGAAGGACCGGCCCTCTGCGGAGACGGAGCGAGGACTGTACAGAAGTCTGGGTAAGGAAATGGCAACCATAACAAGGCACGGCTTAAGATTGAGGAGGAGAACTATGGTTTAGGATTTACTCATCAGGCCAGGCTTGAAGAATGAAAGTGAATTTGGGATCTGAGATGTATGCAGAAGCCATTCAGATTACAGCACGGGGCTCGGGAAGTTCAGAAGTGCTGAACTTCATCAAGTCCAGCAGAAGAAATTGGTGCTCTGCTCTGGCCAGGACAAAGCCTTCTCCTCCATTTCCAGTTCTGAAAACAATTAGTGGTCATCCTTCAAATCCCACTCAAGGATCTCTCGGGTCCAATGCCTGGATTAGTCAATATACCAGCAAAAATGAAAGGTTACTTTCCCTAGTAAGATATTAAAAATAAAAAAAAACTTAAGGTACACCTGGTCCTCTTAACAAAATTAGAGACATTTATACACGTGGCAACCCTCACGCTGCCTTAAGACAGTGGTAACCATCAAGGGTGCTACAGCAAAGTCTGCCTGACTGGTTAAGAAAGGGATGTAAATTTGGATAGCACCAAGTAAAGCTGCTTGCTCTAGCTCTTCCAAAACAAATACCGAGCGGCAGCATAACGTTAGAGGGCTCTACAACGAACTAATTAACCTGGAAAGACTTCTGCACCGACACCTTGCTGCAGCTGGCACAACTGGGTGCCGCATTAGCGCACCATGGACTCGGCGTGCCCAGTGTTTCTTCTGCCAGCAAGGGGATCGGCACTCAGCCCCGATAAACCGGCAGAATTTGAGAACTACCTGCTGGGAACGCTGCAAAATTTAGTACTGAATGAAAAGGACCCTTTAAAAATCTGCGCAATTTGAGACATCCTCTTTGTTTTCCTCTTCCCCATCATACGGAGGAGGGCACGCTCCATTCACTTCTTGGCGCAAGAACGCGGTGAGCTGAAATAATGTACGGGGACAGACACCAGAAGGAGGTGCCAGGGATGTCCTCACACCCGGGGCTTTGTCCTCACTAGGTCGGCTTGGCCAGTTGCTCTTTCCCTTTTCATCTCAGAAGATTACATCAAAATATGAAAGAAGATGGAAAATGCCAGTGAAACGAAACAACTCCTCAGGACAGGAGGTTTCTGCATCTTACCACAAAAATACATGACCGTGTAAAAATAACCAAAAAAAAAAAAAAAGAAAAAAACAGAGAAAAAAACCCACCACACAACCCCCCCCCACACCAAAAAAAAACCCCAAACGAAACCGCCCAAACAATGCACAGACAACACAGCAGGACACAACAATATGAATGAGAAAATTGGACACTTACTTCACTGAGGAAGGCTGTAGCACTTACTTGATTAATTTCATTAGTTAGTTGGGACAGGATTGTCACTCCTATGATGCAGTGCTCTACACTATCCTGAGGGAGGAAAGGGGGACAGGGAAAGCAGTTAGCAGTGCCAGGATGTTCTCGTTAAGCTTCACCGTCATTCAAAAGGCCTTTCTGCTTGGAAGATTTCTAGACATGTTTGTCGAGAAACGCTTTACCTTTGTAGCATTGTGACGGGAAAAAAGCCTGTGAGCGATACCAAGTAGAGAATTTAGAATGTGCTTTTACAATACGCGGATGTTGTTAACAATGCAAAGGGTTCTAAAGAGTTCGGTAACATGAGCTAATAAAAATAGGCTCCTTTTATTTAATAGTTTAATCAACATGTCCTGACTCTGAAAAGATTTATTTAGCTTTTTTTCAAATCAGTTTAATTTTAACAGAGGCTGTGGTAAAGCACGCGGGAATTTCTGCAACGTTAGAACGAGTATTGAAGTTGCTGGATGAAAACTCTGGGAAATAAACTTTTTTTACACCACCCCTCCTTTTTAAAACTACAGCCCTTGGACAAGAGGAGAAGCAGCTGACCAAGTTTCTCCCCACGGCCGCGCCGGGGCCCTCCTGCCAAGCAGGGCAGCCCGTCTCCCCGTGAAGGGAGCCCATTCTTCCCAGCCTCTGGCTGCACTTGAGACTGCCAACAAGGGGCCAATTGTGAAATAAGGCTGTTACAGATACCTCTTCACTAGAAACGGTAATCCATTTATCAAACGATTTAAGAGAAACAACCTGTCTTGTTCCTTTGCCCCAGTTTCTGTTCTGTAACTGATAAATGATGTTTCCTTTCCTAGCTCTACCTTGGTTAGCACCTTCTGCACAAATTGCCCTGATCTCCAGCTTCAAAGACTGAACTCATCTGCAACAGAGAAATTCAAGCATATTTAGGCTTGGGACCAATGGCTTCTTCACTGGAGCCATCTCTTCATGACAGTCTCAGTATTTACATGACAATATCTAGACAGAAGCCACTGGAAAAACCTTGCTGAACACATGTCTTTTTTAAAAAGTGCAGCCTCCTCTCCACTTTACCAGCCACAAGAGGTAACTTGAGCGAACAGGAACAGACCATCTCCCACTGAACACAGCAAGTAGATAATCACACCATTTAATTAGGCTCCTGATTAAAAAGCACACGTTCACTATGTCATGAGCCAGGAGAGTGAGGCATCTAGCTCTGATAGTTTTTTAGGTGCTCTTAGCTGAAATTATCTGGGACGTAGTCACCAGCCCAGAAAGGAACATGATCTTTACATTACTTAACATTGTCTAGATCCTACTTCACTTCAGACATCTGTAAATGCCTAAAATAATAGTAGTTAGCCTTTTTTCTGAATGCCCATGCTCTACCACTCCAGAATTAAAGCCCTGTACGCATTACATCTCCTTTTCCACACTGATCATTCCTATCTCTTCTACCGTCTTCCTCCAACTTTTGATTTTGGGACAAATTTCAGATCAAATAAATCAGCATTCATAGCGTTACAGGATTTACTGATCTCTATGGGAAGAAGTTCCTGTTTGGAGACAGCTGTTGATAAAAATGCAACCTTCTACCTACACAGTCTTTTGGGTTGGACTGAAACCCTATACTGTGGTGACAGCACGTGCATTTATCAAACAGTCAGGACTTCTAAAAGAAAATTGTTAACAATAACGTTTGTGGAACAGACTAGCTTCGAGATATCATAACAAAATGTAACTCAGCTAAATATCAAATGTGACTTCCATAGATGTATCACCCTTGCAGCGAATGAATGCAAGTCAAGCACAGCACATACTTCCCTCGTAGACAATAAGCCCACGTGTTTACCATTTTGCACTAATCAGCACGGTGTATTTAAGCTTGGAAGAAGAATTGTGCAACTGGAACACCAAGAGACTTTTCTTACCATTGAATACTAACGGCGGCAGTTTCCAGAAATAAATCCCTGCCCCATCAAACTTTAAATTATAAAAACTGACCTGTCCTGCCAGTTGTCAGCTGCTTAGCCTTGGCAGCCACTATTCAATCAACAAATACACAGGTGAAAGACTGGAGAGATGACACTGAAGTGCAAAACAATAACCAAAAATTCATGGACTTTCAAATCCCACAAGATGTGTATTCATCTTACAGCAAAAATCTGACCTGTAAAAACCTTGTGACGTCTGTGATCACGTTCCTGAAGACATATTCATCCTTCTGACAGTCAAACCAGCCCAACTTTGTGATCCTTGCATATAACTGGATTAGTGCTTGCGTGACAAACGTCGCCAACTTTGGCCTAGTGGCAAGGTAGTTGAGCACATAGTTGCCTGAAACAGAGAGAAAAGGCGTATCTGTAGACAAAATCCCAGCAGATGGAGCTGAGATGGTAACACCGATAGGAAAAAGCATCTTTTTGAAACCTATTTAATTAAAAAAAAAAAAAAAATCAATCAGCACAGTAGTGGGTTAGATACAAATGCTGACCTTTTATTGTGCCTTTAACATACTAAAGCTGTGGAACAGGTCTGGGAAATGGTTAGGGACAGGTGAGAGTTCCTCCCCACAAGCCTGACTTTATTTGTGTTATCTGATCCAATCCTCTGTACACATATGTAAATAGCAAGAAAAGCTGAAATTATTTCAAGACCTTTCCTCGGGGATGATCATCATTTGTAAAAAAGAAAGCAGACTGAATGGCATTCAGCCTCCTTCCTCGGAGGGAAGGAAGTATCAGCCGTTCTCCAGGAAAGAGCATCATGACAGGCTCGCTGCGCCCTTAGGAGATACTCTAAACGATATTTCGGAGAACCATAAAAGATTTTCAGTTTTGAAAGCATGTCTTCAAAAGAGGCAAGCACCATGCCTATTTCATACTCAAAACAAAAAAAAAAAATTAAATAAAACTTGTTTATTCACGAGACCACAGAGCTGTCATTCCCTTCCATCTGAAAAAATTCTGTGTATTTAGCCTTGAACTCTGTTAGCTAACGATATAGGCAAAGAGACCATCTAAGAGAAACGTTTCTTTGCCTTTTTGGGCATCCTGTACCTTAGGATGCCCAAACTGTAAAGCACAGTAGCTTGCACAAAACCTCCCGCCCGCGGACAAAAGTCCACGCGACAAACATTCACATTAGTTTGGTCAGAAAAATTAAGCCTTGTACTTACGAATATCTATTCGTTGTTCCAACGGTAAAGGGTTGTTTGTGCGTGACACGAGTTTTGTAAGGCATGTAGCTGCCAATAACTGGGAGTAGGACGACTGTAAAGAAAAAAACAAACTAAAAAACAAGCAGAAGTTTACCGCACACTGCAGAAGATCAAGCAGCAATGCTGGATTTTCAGCTAATTGCTCTCTGGAAATTTGAGTTTAAAGCATTAATTTAATCGGTAAGCCTAAATACTCTACATAGCATTGATTCCATGTTTTTAGAGACACTAAAGTAAACCAGATACTTGAAGAAAGCATTTAAGAAAGAAAGGAAAAGCTTTTAAAGAGCAGAAGACAACAGAACCACCACTGAAGGCAGGGGTACAATTGCAAACGTAGCATGCAAACTGCATGAAGTTACCTGAAATGCCGTGCCTGAAAAAGACAACTAGCCCTCTGAGCTGCAGGAGTATGTTACTGTACATTAAGAAGCACTCAGAACTTCCTCTTTATTACTAAATACAGGTTAAAATTTATTTCTTACAGAACAGCACACAGACCACTGAACTGTAATCTAATTCAGGGACACAAATGATGGCATTCAACCATCTAAAACCCCTGGCTGCACCCGATTCCATAAATTACAGCCAGGGAAATGACAAGCATTTTGCATGCTAATTTCTGTAATATACAGTGCTGCAGGAAGGTGAGCGTCCAAGATGCAAGAAACCTATTTATTCCAACATTCCCAAGGACGGTTGGGTATAAAGTGAGTCAGATCCCAGACTGAACAAAAAGCCCCACAACCCTCTGGCGAGGGTCAGAGAGGCAACAGATCACACGCAGAGAATGAAACTGGGCTTTAGGAACTTCCCTTAAAAA
>VYZM01023348.1:33327-51429 GCA_013398915.1 Dromas ardeola
CGTGGTGTGAAGAAACTTCCCTAAAAAAAAAAAAAAAAAAAAAAATTGTTTGTCCTCAGGTAAACCAGTTCCTAGTTCCCATCAGAAGGGCTTCAAATCAGTTTGTTTTGAATTCACCGGACTTCAAATTTAACAAAAAGTTAAATAATTGGCTTTGTGTAAGTTTGCTAAGTCTGTTAAGTGTCACTCTTCTCCCCCTCCTCCTCCTGGAGGACTCACTCTTTACAAGAGGCTGTTTAATGTTTCCTACTTTTGTGAACAAGGCTCCAATCTGATAGATGTGAAAGCTGGATGCACGTTCTGCCAAAAGTCAAATCTCGCAAGATCATGTGGCAAAGCCATTTTAAACATTATTTGTGCTGACCCAAAGTAAAAACCACATGGCCACTTAAAAAAAGAAGAAAGCTAAGACAGTCAGGCAGGATTTACTGCTGGCATATTTTACATCCTTTCTGTAACGCTAATTCTAAAGCACATGATCTAATTTTCTCTATTTCAAACTGCTGGATTATTAAGACAACACTACAGGAGGGGCAATTTTCCAAGGAAACATTCCAGAAGAAATGTGGCTGCTTTTATCCCATACGAACCCCCGCGCACACACCATTTTCTCCCCAAAGCCTATAGAGAAGGCAGCGGTTCCCACAGTCTATGAAATCCCACTGCCATAATAATGTTTCCAACTTCAAGCTTGCCGTGTCTGGGTGGCAGCCTGCGAAGAATGCGGCAAGGCCCACAAGACATTAGAATTGACAACCGTTTGTAGTACCCACTGCAGCAGCATAATTAGCCATCGCAGCCAATGCTTTTTTTGGCACAGGCTGCCCACAAATTGAGATACATGAGAGCGCGCCGGGTGTGCAATGTCAACACTGCATACCAGACCTTAGGGCTATTTCCCTTATAAATGCCCAAAATACCAAGATCCATTTGGGACAATTATATTGTTTTACATACACTCCCTCTTTCTAGAAGAAGCTGGCACTTGCTCAGGCAGTCTGGACTGTTGGTGAACTCAACCAAGGCTTTCTCTGCCTGGAGCCGTGTCGCAGTGTCTGTGGTCTCATACAGCTGCTTGCACAGGTTCTCTAGCTGGGCTAGGCTCTGGAACACAGGAAGACAAATCAGTCAGAAAAAAAAAAGAGGTTTTACAGTTTAATTATGCAGCATTTTAACCCAGGTTATACGTTCGTATACATACACACACATATCACTTTACTATTTGCGCAAAGGAAGGAAAACGCTCGACTCATAGCATGTTCTTCCACCAACTAAATGAATTTCACCTACGAAATTACCCATACAGAAATTTCGCAGCCACCTCTTACACCTGACAAAGTACCACGCTGCCTCCCCACTTTCACCTTTTTTAACCTGAACTGGGGCACCCGCTCCCAGGGTCAGCGCTCACCCAGCCTGATGAGGTCTGGAAAACCTCTTACAGCGCGTGCTGTGACGGTGACAATCCCAACCCTCCCATTTTAAATAGCAAAAAAACATTCTCACATCTAGTTTTTATGTTATACAGTGTCAAATCCCCCCCAACTTGGTTTATATTCCCTTTGCAGGGCACCGTAACAGACTTCAGCATCCCAGGATGCTGGAAGGATCTCACGTTAAATCTTCTGCACTACACATGCCAAAAATACCTAAAGCAGAACAGAGCAAATGAAGAATGGGACGGATGCCTTTGAGCAGCGTCTCTGTGAACGCGTTTGAAGGGAAATAAAACTACCAGGCAGATTCTGTGTGCTCAAACAACTGGAAAATATTTGCCATAAACTGTGATGCAGGCAGATGGTTTCCCCCAGTGTAATCTTAGGTGTCCTAGTTAAAAAGGGGCTTCACAGATGGATATAAATATTCCCTTAGGTTCTCACTGCTAGATTAATAAGCAGGTATTTTCAATTGCTTTAGGGCTACATTCTAGGTTTCCAGGGGTAAATCATTACAAGCATACCATAACTTCTGTGCTTTGACTTCTGCGTGTGTAAAAAGGATAGCATCAGTCACCTAGTTTTATTTTTGGAGAAGAGACTGTTATGCAAAAGCCGAGTTGCAGGGTCAGCCGACGGATTCATGCACATCAGCACACAGCTGAACGCTTTCTTACACACAAACCCAGCAATTCCACGCCAAAAGCACACAGAAGTTTTTGATGCTCTGCTGCCGAGATCATCATCAGATAAGACAGTGTGATAGGAAAGACAAGGAGGGAGCCTCTGCAAAAATTCGCTTATCTTGTACCATGTTCCAGAGCTCTGATTTATTTTTTTAAATATAACAACCTCGTGGAAGATGTTGCCGACAGCTTCACTACATTACAGAAATGAGAGAACTTCGCTAACTGCCAGCCAGCAGTTCAACAGTTTTATTTTTGAGAAAGACAAAACCCAAAGACTTAAGCTCTACACAGAAAATCCTCAAAAATATAGGATCAATATGAACAATTATTAACCATAAACAATTATAAACAATATTAACTCTGGTTAAGCATTTGTCAGCACCTGTTGTTTCTCATTACAAATCCATTTTCAGTTATTTAAAATCAGTTGGCCAAGTCTACATACAGAAAGGTGCCTGTTAATGTATCATCTTCAGCCCAAGGACAAAACGCCATTTCCTCCAAAATCCTTGCGACCGTTTATCAGTCTGAAAAGCTACCATGACCCTTCGGTCCACACATGTACGATGGACCGCATCCTTAGGAAGCAGCTCAGCCCAGGCTCCATCACCCAGGTGGGACAACGATGAATTGCAGCCCATAGAATCACAGAAGGGTTTGGGGGGGAAGGGACCTTAAAGCCCACCCAGTGCCCCCCCCTGCCCTGGGCAGGGACACCTCCCACCAGCCCAGGTTGCTCCCAGCCCCGTCCAACCTGGCCTTGAACCCCTCCAGGGATGGGGCAGCCACAGCTGCTCTGGGCAACCTGGGCCAGGGGCTCACCGCCCTCACAGCAAAGAATTTCTTCCCCAGATCTCAGCTAAATCTCCCCTCTTTCAGTGTAAAACCCTTCCCCCTCGTCCCATGGCTCCCCTCCCTGATCCCGAGTCCCTCCCCGTGTTTCCTGGAGCCCCTTGAGGGACTGGAAGGGGCTCCAAGGTCTCCCCGGAGCCTTCTCTTCTCCAGGCTGAACCCCCCCAGCTCTCTCAGCCTGTCCCCACAGCAGAGGGGCTCCAGCCCCCGCAGCATCTCCGGGGCCTCCTCTGCACTCATGGTCCCTTGGACCCATGGTCCCGCACTGAACTGATGATGATCCGGAGAGCGAAGTTTACAATTTTGGCAAGAAGCTTCTATTTTAAGAGTTTTACGCCACCCTGCATTGATTCTTTGAAAAGTTCAGGCATGGGGTTTCCCTGCAGTCGGCTTTCTTCATGTCTCTGAGAAACGCTAATTCCCTGCGACTGTTTGGGAGGCGGTGGCAATAACCATGGCTCCTTTTGTGCGACACTCGCCGTGACAAAACACCCTTGTTTGTGCACAGTGCGTGATCCGTGCCAGCCTTCTTGCAGATTACAGCCAGTTAACTCCCTCAGAGCCAGAGAAAACACACGGCCTCCGGGACTCAAAGAAAACCACTCCAAAAAGCCAACTGCACCAACCGAATAGCCCGTCTGCTGCCCGAGAGATACGGCACACAAAGGCCCTGTAAATGCCCCAAAACTATCATTAAAGCATAGTTTTCCTGTTAAAAAAAAAAAAAAAAAATCACACACATAGAAAAGCCAGTCCAAATTATCCAGGAGCGTGAATCGCAACTCAACGGGGAATAAAAGTGAACTCTATTCACGGTAGATTAAGCCAAGCATCCACACCAGGTTTTAAACATATTTTTAATATCATATCTCTTATTGTGCCGTGTCAGCTGTCCCGAGTGTCCTTGGCCAGACAATCCTCAAGTTAAAGTTCACTCATTATTTCTTCCTCATGGTATCACCAGTTCTACAGCCGCAGAGGGGGCTGTGGGACGGAGAGTATTTTTGGGCACAAGGAGAAGTACAAATCAGCAGGAAAGCTGATGTCCAAACTTGGGAGTTTTCATCCATGATTTCAAGTTTGTGAACGGTCATTTTATTTTTTAAGGTGCTCAAATATCCAAAAAACCCATTCATGATAATCTGCAATCTGACCAAATTTCTCTGATGAAAAACCTTTACGCATAATTTTTAGGGTTGTCTCACCAATAAATTTCTTTTCTCCTCTTGTGCCCTAACTCGGTTATCTGTCACACCGACAGGCAGAGCGGTTGAGCTGCCCTGATCCTGCATTCCAGGTTCGCAACCTTAAGTTTTCAGCACATTTTAATATTGCCACGATGAGGGTATCTGCTGACGGGGTAAAAATCAGGCTTGCCTTACCCCAGCACCCAGCTTCGAAAGCCAGAGATGTTCAGGGGTTGCAATTAGTTGGGGATTATTTCACTACAGAGGCCGGGCAATACCCTCTCTTTCAACCAAGATAAAAAAAATACCATATAGTATAACGATTATGCAGGGCAAGAGCTCTGCGTGGTCTAGATAAGGACTAAAGCATGAGACAGCAGAGTATTTGAAGCAGGGAGACACTCTACCATCCCACCAGCGCTGCACGCATGGGTTACAGGATGGAAAGGTGTGTGGCTGGTGAGCCAAGAAAAATAGCACTAAAAACACCATCACAACTAAGCAAAACTTGTGTTTGTGGCTCCTCTGAGAACAAACAGCTCCAAAAACTCTCTGTAAGAAGAAGAAACCAGTTCTTCGCACCTAAGGAAGGCAAGGGGTGTGTCTTGCCTTCTCGGGGGGTGTCTCGGGGTACGACGGGGACAGCGGTGGGGATGGCATTTTAGGAGAACTGCTGAGTCACGGGAGACTGTCCCGAGTGTCAAACCCCTCCTTCCTCACCAGCCCCCAGCCTTCCGAATCGCTCTTATCTGCTCCTCACATGACAGCACTGAAATTCCAGGATTTTTCTACAGTTGCACATACCATATTCTATTAACACCCAATGTACTTTATGCAGTAACAAAAAAAAAAAAACCAAAACCAAAACCCCCACGGTCCAATTTCTCTCAAACATCGCACTACGAAGGCTAAATGACAACCTGAAACCCCAGTCGTGCTCCCAGCTGGCAGCATGTGGCTTAAATGCATACTGAAAAGCCTAAACTGCCACTGAATTTTTCACATAGCCACCTCTCGACTCCAAGCTCAGCACAGATGATGATCGCTTCACTTTTCCTCCTATGTGCACACACATTTTTTCCCCTCCGAAGCCAAGACCCAAACAAAGCCTATGTTTCCCCCCCCCCAATAAAGTGTGGCAATTAACGCCTACAAGTAGAAATCATCCTATCTCAAGTGTTCTTCTAAATCCAGCTTCCAGGCATGACACCTCTTTATGTCACTGTCTACAAGCCTTAGACCATTTTTTTTGCAAACGGAAGTTGAATAAGTTTGTGTCCCTAGGGAAAAAAAAACACAACCCAAAACAGTTTGGGGAGCTGGATTAAAAATACGATACTGAAGTTCAGCCCTACACTGCAAAGCACCGGAGGATAACAGAACACAGCCTACCATGGACTCCAACGCCATTGTTTTGTATGCGGCAGAAGTGTTTTTCAACAAGAGAAAGTATATTTATCAGAAACCAGCGAACTTGACAAATGATTAGCAAAGCTTTCACTCCCCTTCCCTTCAAAAGCAACAAGCTCTGAGGGAGGTACTGCTGCAGATCAAACTTCCTAGAGAGAACAGGGGGCTCCTTTCAGAGAATGGTATCACAGAATCACAGAATGGTAGGGTTGGAAGGGACCTCTGGAGACCATCTAGTCCAACCAGCCTTTCCACTGGAGCCCTGCATGGAGTGAAGCTCTCTCCACCGTGGGCTGCGTAGTCCTGAGCAGGAATTGCCAATCCAACAGCCTCACATGAACTTTGCATCACATTATTGCTTATTTCTTTAATAACATCAAACACTGACGATGTTATCATCATCAGTGATGAAGAAATGAGTTTTCCTCCATGTGTGGCACCTCCTTTGGATGAGCCCAGCCTCAGATGTTTGTCCACTGAGAGCAGCCATGAAGCTCAAAATGTGGAAAGAAACCCCAACCTATCAATCTCATTTATACTACAAGCTACAAATAAAACTCGCCACTGCTCAGTGTTTTCCCCATGGTGAAGATAAACAATGTGCGATCATCTTTAAAATGATAAATACTACAAGGAAAGTAACAGCTACCTAAAAGGAGTCCCCAGGGGGATGGCTGTGGAATTGATCCTATATTACACGGTTGCTTAAGCAACGCTTTTTACATCCGAGGGCTGCAATAAGCTCTAGGCAGGTTTAGTTCAATAGAGTTTGACTTTGCCACGCTGACAGTTCCCATTTCAGAAAATTGAGGAAACGCACGCTGTGCTCGGCGCACTCAAGATGGCAGAGCCAGAAAGGAAAGCGGGAGCCCACACAGCCAGCCCCGATCGCTCGGGGGGAGAGCGGGCCAGCAATAACCCCACAGATTCTGACATCTAAAATGGAGCATTTGGGCTTAACAAGATCAATCCAAACTTTTCTGCTGCCTGGTGGTTCTTCTCCTGAAGGATGTGCATCCCTGTAAATCCTGCAGGCACACATTGTTTCCAAGACATTCCTTCCTCCTGCCTTATGGTTACTGACTCCCTGAGCCAGAGATCCTGCAACATGTTTAATACAGTTATTTTTGTCCCAAGCACATTCATCCATTTTAATATCCCCCAACCGATTCCCCCATATGTTATAATCAAAGTCAGACTTCGCAAGCGCCAGGCGACTGGAGGGCAGGCAACGAGATGTTTATGTCCTTGCTCACCAGGAGCATGCAACAGGCTCCAGCAGAAGAGCTACCCGTGTACCTCCAGGATGTGACATAGAATCAGAGAATCATAGAACGGTTTGGACTGGAAGGGACCTTAAAGATCATCTAGTTCCAACACCCCTGCCCTGGGCAGGGACACCTCCCACTAGATCAGGTTGCTGAAAGCCCCATTCAACCTGGCCTTGAACCCCTCCAGGAGGTGGGAAGAGACCGTCATCTATTTTTCCTTCCCCTTGAACATTTTGCGTCTACGGAATATCAATTTCTATATCTGTCCATAAACATGCACACCCCTAGCACACATGGTGTTAAAGTAAGACGAGATGCAGTACGCGCTCCTCTAACCCAGCACCCAAAACCTTGCCTTCAGCCACTAGCCATCAGAGCTGTACAGCTTGTGTCATCTTCTGCTCTTCCAACTGTAGGTGCTCACTAGCTTTCCTCAATTCTTGCTGACTTCACAGCAAAACAGGGAAGAAAAAGATGCAGCACGCAGTCAGGGCTCCAAAACACCGCGCCTGCGCAAATGCAACCATGCAATGAAGATGCATCGCAGCACAGGGCCCTGGTGTGTTTTAAGTGACTAAGGCTCAGAGAATGCCTCAGGTCACTTGATGAATGTCAGGTATTTCAACCCAAAATAAAAAAGCTTTTAAGCTGAGCGATGCAACTATTAACTGCCAAGGACCAGGATGATGCACTTTGTAAGCACTCATAGCTGTAAAAATCAAGGTCTCATGGCTCATCACCCTCATTTGTTAAGAGAATCTGAACAACAAATTGCCCATTTCCATTTACCCTACTAATAACAGAGAAAGCAAACCTACCTACACCCTTCCAGCACATCTCAAAATTATTTATTGCAGTAGTATTTTCAGGCCATCTCCCTGCATCTCTCGGCAAGTCAATAAAGAGCTCTCATTTCTTTCTCCAAGATGAATGGTCTCCAAGCCCAGACGGAACAGGGCTGCCGTCAGGATTCAGCCCTGTCATTTTACTGCGTTAACGCTTTAGAGCAACTCCACACACCATCCCGCAGAAACACTTCAAATTAACACTAACACTTCCTGTAACTTAGTACTAACAACATAAAGCCTCTCATGTTACACAGGGCAGTTTCTATCCCAAAGATCTTAAAGAGGAGGAACACGATACCCTTAGTGGGTGGGGAAACTGCTAAGAAACTCTTCAATATTCTAGTTGGGTGCAAGCAAATACTTGTGCATAATTTTATCAAGGCTCAGCTCTGTAAGGACAGCCATTTGTTTAGTTCTTTGCTAAGAAAGGAGAGAAAAGACAAGGTAATGTTTGGCATTTTAACACAGGGCATGTCTTAAGTGAACAGTCCCGAAGCTAATGATACCTCGGAGGCCAGCGGCACCGAGAACAGATCGAGGGCTGAAATCTCCAAAAGAAACCTCTACATTTCTGCATCATCAGGACTTCCAGATGTTAGCAGAAGCCATGTGCATATACCAACAGCCACGAAATAAATTAAAAAGAGGTTTGACAATGCATCAGACTCCTGTTTATTTATTTTTAAAGAATGAAACAGATGCAGTGAAAATGGGAATCACCCCTGCTTTCAGTGGGGGCCAGCTGGAAGCG
Organism: Dromas ardeola; assembly: GCA_013398915.1. Taxonomy (NCBI): domain Eukaryota; kingdom Metazoa; phylum Chordata; class Aves; order Charadriiformes; family Dromadidae; genus Dromas; species Dromas ardeola. Next base: position 41,772 of record VYZM01023348.1, read on the forward strand.
TTTATTTCACCTTGACCATGTTCTGGGTTTGCACTTCTTTCATGCAGCACCGAGTCTCGAACTGCTAATTGAAGGTCTGACTCTTATGGAAAATGGTCGCACATCTATTATCTGCTCTGAACACTACATGTTAATTGTGCAGCGTTGCTCACCTGAATGCATAACTCAATTAGAAGAGGAGGTCTGTTATAGGACAAACGGGAAAGGTAAAACAACAATAAATCACATCATGTTTTGAAGAAACTGCCTCTATACCATAACAGATTTCTACTAAACTTAAGGCAGCCACTCCTGAGTTCAATCCCCACTGAGGTAGTACCTAGGAATGGATGAATTAGTGAATTCTACCCCAAGAAAGGCGCCTCTCCTGGTGGGAGGACTCAGCAGGGGCCTAAGCAAGGACCGGGCACAATCGGCCCGGTAACTGCAGCAAGCGGGTGCTCTTCCACTCCTGAGAATAAAAAAGGAGAGGCTGGAGCAGCACCAACACCTTTGCTACAACAATGGGAGAATGAGTCACTCCTGTTTCTCTTTACCTTTTTATTTATACGTCACAGCTAATGCACCGTTTCAGTAATCGCACCCTTCTAACCTCTCTGTTGCAGAGCTGAAAGTTCCCTGTGCACCTGAGGGCTTTTCGTTTGGCAAAGGTTGGTCATTTCCTAACAGGCATGCAACCAGGAAATTAGGAAACAGCAAGCACAACACAAACACAGGACCGGAACAGTGCTGGACACACGGAGTCGGGAAATCGGCAATCATTTGGATGAGCCAAACCCCTCAAGAATCTCTTCTACCTGTTGATAACATATTATAATGGGAAAGGAGTCATGTCGTGCCAACCAGCATTCCCTGTTTCAGTAATGTGGGCACAGTCCAGGTAGGTACCAAGGTCACTGCATTTCCTGCTGTGGACAGAAATATTTTTCATATTATTAGGATTAACAGTACAATCCAGATACCTCTAGGTGTGAATACAGTTCTAGAGAACAAATAGAATCAGACTTTGGGTATTTAGTCTGAAGGACACCTCTAACACCTCAGATGGTCGCTTTGGAAGGAGACAGCCTAGGTTTTGCGGCTCAAAAGTACAAAATCAGGCAACAGGCACCACAGTTCTTGGCCTGTGCAGGTCTGTAAGGTAGGGACAGATTGGAAGCACTGCCACCACATGATGTGAGCAGGAGCTGGAGCTATGGAACAACGCTCTTCGCTAAGCGGTGCTGTTAGCATTGGGGGGGATTATTTTTGATTTGTTTAGATAGCAGGATAACCCCTGCGGGGCGCCACTTTGGAGCACCACACAAAAACCAGTAACACATGTTCTAATCTTCTGATAGTTTTAACCATGTAATACTTTTTCTTTGAACTCTAGGAAGAACAGCTCATTTACAAAATTATCTGAATGAAAATTGCTTTTGAGGTCACAGATGCCCCTGCTTGCTTTACATTCGGTTAGAAAGGAGGAAAAAAGAAGTCTTCAGCATTGCCTCATCCCACCACATTCAGGACACGGAACAGAAGGTAAGGAGTCTCATGGCACAGCCTAGGGAGAAAAAACTCAGGCAACTGCAATACTGAGCAAGGTAGCTGCTATGAAACAAGCTGGCTTTCTGATTTCTGGGTCTCATCTTCTCTAATAGAGATAACAGACAACTTTCAGGGCACGAGCTTTGCAGGACAAGCCACCTTCAGATGCAAGAATCAATACCACACATCAAGGCACTGCGAGCAGGAAGCATTTTACCCAAATGGAAATAAACTACCAAAAAAAACCCAACGACTCAAAACCAAGCCCCACACATCGACAGGTCTGCAGCTGGCAAAGAGCATGTGAATTTGTTTGTGACACAAAGCTGTGTTGAGATGATGGTTCAGGAGAAAACACAAGCCTTCCAAAGACCCTGAAAACTCTGGAGGCACCTCTGATCATATAAAACACTAAAGCTACTACAGGACTGCTCAAGCTCACCATCCAGAAACAGCAAAATAATCCTCCAGATCACCTTCAACTTACTGGTTAAACTAGTATCGGCTACGGACATTATCAAGAGCAAAAAGAGAAACAACCAAATTAGTATTTTCCAGTACAATGTCCTTGGACTGTAACTCCTGTAATCACTGTGTTCACAAAGACTCTGAACTGGTGACACAAGGGCACAGAGCTTTCAAACAGGAATTCAACCAAAACACTTTGATGATGCAGCAATAACACCCCCATCCAATGGGAATATAGTAAACGGAGAATAATTAAGTCAGAATGATGGGCTGTGGAATAAGCCACGTAAAAGGTGCGTTCAAGAACAGTACATCACAGAAAATGCCACTGCAGGACAGACATAAATCCTTTGCAGATCTCGAGTTGTGAGTCCACAGGGTATACGGACGCAGAGCTTATTTTACTGGCAATAGATAAAAAGGATGGAAAGGTCTTAAAGTTGATCACGAAGTGGAGGTATTTAGCAGAAAAATGGAGGCTCTTTCTTTTATAAACTGATCTTACAACATGAGAAAATGCACTGTCTGGTGGTAACCCCGCTAAAAGGTAAGGGGACTGAATGATACATCTCTCAACTAAGAAGAATCTTTTTGATGATTTTACCTAACTGGCGATCAGATTTGCTGGACATTAGGTAGACGGACTGGAGCAAGAAGGCTTACATGAACTGCAGAAAATAGCAGGTCAACTGGGCCAGGAATTCTGACCTTTTCCTTGCAATAGCTGGAGTCGTCATTGCTGAGACCAAAAAGGTGTTAAAACATCCAGATTTCTAGATGACCCGCTTTGTGGATCTGACTCCTCAGCCCGATCAGATTCAGTTTGAGTTAAAGTAGCTGAGGATGGAGCTCTCCATCCCAACATATTCTCCCATCCAGAGAGACAGGACTCCAGAGCCACAAACAAACCCGGAGGAAGCAGGCTAAAGCCTGTTCTCCACTGATGAGTTACAAGGCCGGGGCCCATTTCAGCTATAAACAGAGATATGATGTTAACAAGCAGTACAGAAATATCCATGGTGCTTTACAACCTTTGTGCCTTATACACCATTTTAATATTCCTAAAATCATGTTATTTTAAATCCTACAGTTGGAAGGAAAAAAGGCAATTATTAGTGCCAGACAGTCCAGGCCCTTCAGATTTCTCTACGACTGCCCAATGGCCATAAGGGTGTCAAAACACTGAGTCACCTTGTACTTGTGTGCCACGAGCATAAAGAAGGCAGCAACGGTGATGATGCTGATCAGTCAACACAATTCGAGACAAGTATGGGTGCTGCGCCAACCAGGCAGGGAATAAAAACAATACAAATTAAATAAAAAACAGAAAAGAAAGCAATTGCTACCAACCCTGCCTTCTCTTCCTGCTGCCTGGCTATACTGATACCTACACATCATAGATTTTCCTTCTGACCTGTCAAAGTGGGAGAGAAATCTTCAGAGCGTTCCCATTTGGGAAAAAAGAAAAAAATCTTCTTTTACAGAATTCATCCAGTTCCCCATTACACGAAATCAAATTAAGATACTATGCAAGCTAGCAAAGTAGTAAGCTGAAACCGGCAGGTAAGGACACAAATTGCCTGTCTGATTCTTGTAAATACCTTCTTGTTTGATTTTCTTGTTCCTGTGTTGTTCTTGTTAATAAATTATACAAGAATACCGAACAATATGTTAAAAGGAGAACTGTAAACTTTAATTTGAAAAGTTCAGCTAAAACCCCACAATTACACTTTAAACTACCAAGATGCTGTGAGCAGAAAGAAGTGCTTTTACTATATACAGCGCTTGAATGATCTCAAACGAGGGAACAGGGGAGAAGGCAGTCTGTTAAAAGATGAAATGTGGTTTTCCTCTTCTAAAAACATAACTTTTCTTGCTCTCAAGCTGGGTGTTGATTTATATGCAAGGCTCGTACCAGGTAAACCCTAGCGAGGCAGACGGCCCTGCAAACACACAGCGTAACGTTTAACCACCGCTCCTGCCCCGGGTGTTGCAGCCCGATGCCCAGGCTGGCACAGGGCTCTCCTGCCCCGTGCCCACCTGCAACACGGGCAAAATCGCAAAAGACACAGCCCCAAGCAGCTATAAACAACAGGAGAACACATCACACAGTGCAATCACTGGCCAGCTGCCCCCAAAACTAGTTTAAATGGTCAAAGAGCTGCTAAAATTACTTCTTGTTCACAGCACAACTGTTGCACGTTATTTTTTCTGAAGTGCAGCATGTTTTTCAGCCTGGAGAATTACTTCTGATTTCCAGGGCAGAACAGGCAAGGGGAGACGGAAGAGAAGGATCAGACAATCAAAGCACATTTATCATGGAGATCTTACATCACCCAATATTCAAAGTATGCCACCATTAAGATGCCAAGCACCAGAGCGTAAAGGTGATGTTTTATCCTGACCACACCACGGCAACGAGCTGCCCACTGGCAAAGCATTACTGGAGTTAGCAGAGACCATGAGTAAACTTCACATTTTGTCCTTAATGAGAAACAAATGCAAAAATATCAAGCTTCCGTTGAGATATTTTCTGGGTGGGTTAGCAACTACCCTCCAACAGTACTTTTTGTTAGTTTGTTAGAACTAATGCATACTAAAAATAACCAACAAGAACAGCACCATCGTCAACAACTGCACGCATGAGGCCACACCAACCATCGATTCAGTGAGTGATAGAGCCCGACGGATCCATTTAATTAAAACTCTTCCCTCTAAGGAGGTCTAAATCCCATATTCCTTGCACAATCAAGAACAGGGAGAACCCAAAGCAAGCCAGAAAGGAGCTACCGCCCGCCAATTGCCCAATCAGTGGGCTCTGACTTAAGGCTATCGGAGATAGGAAGACTGTGAGCAACACCTTATCACGTTAACACCTCAGCGTGTTTGACTCCGGTGTTTCCAGAGGTTACACCAACCAGGCTCCACTGGAAAACCAAACCAATTTTCAGGTGCTCTTCTCCAAGACTGCAAACCCACTAATGAGAAAATTCCAGGTGTGCCAAAGTTAGACGAGCAAAGAAATAGCAAAACCCTTCTTGCAAATCAAAGCTGAAGATGCGCAGAGAGCTTCCAAGGGGCCCAGTGGTACCAGCATCGCTGTCACACAAAAGGACGAAGATGCACCAGTATAATTACGCCGAGAAAAACGAGAGTGACCTCAGACACAGATGACACTGGTTGCTTTTAAAAAAAATAAAAATAGATTCTTACATCTAAGCCACACAACAGTATCACCGGAAAAAGTATCGTAAACTATCCACAAATGCCTGCTTGAAACCACAGCTTAGAAGCAGGAAGGCAAAAATTACACTTTTGCTGGCAATTTTAAGTAGTAAAAATGTAACTTCTTGAACTTTGCTTTAGTAGGCCTGAGCCCTACAGGCTCATAGAACACAACTGCGCTGCTCAAAACCAAGGGCAATAAGACACTATTAACAGTCACAGAGTTCTTGAGCTACAGAGCGTTCAGTGTTCTCCTAAAATGATTAAAATGAACAAATCCTCCTTAATTGTATTAGCGTTGGCTACCCGAGGGAACGTAGCTCGGTCGCTAATGCAGGCAGAGGAGACCAGCCATCTGAGAGCAGGCTCACAGCCCCGACCTGGCTATTTCGGCTGCCCTTCTTTTACTGCCGTAGCAGGCACCCAGCTCACACCGAACTCCGCCTGGCCTTGCCTCTTTGCGACACACAACTTTTGAGATCTTCAGGTGAACTATTATGGCTAGAATTATACCTTAAACACAGAGTAGTAGCTGCAGCTCACTGAATTCAGTGACAAAGTCTCCTACAGGCTTCCACGAGGCCAGGATTTCACCTTGAGCCCGTCTCTGGGCCCACGACGAAGCCACCACGTTCTCCATTCTCACCTGAGCTGCTTCCAAATACCATCTTCTGGAGGAGAGGGACAGCCAGCTGGGTCTGCTACCAGGAGATATGTATTGGACACCCTACCTGCTTCCTAAGGGACCTCCATAGTATGCTCCAGATGTCGTCTGGGGGACCAGGAGTAAAACTGCCAGCGGTGGAGACCCCGGCGCTGAAAAAAAGCGTCCGCTTTTTTTTTCTTTTTTACGTCAAAGTTTGGCTGCAGATATCTTGAGATACAGAACTGCAACTCTACACCTCCACCTTTCAGCTGAAATCCAGCTCTGAACACCTTCTGCAACTGCAGCACTGAGCATCCAAACAGCGCAGTTTAAAAAAAGCGCATAACTTAAAAAAAAAAAAAGAGCCTAATTTGCAAAAGAAATATTGCCAGCTCTATTTTTAGTCAAACCAATGTTTCCCCCTCCCCAGGTCTCGAGCACTCCCTTGGGCTATTCTGAGATAAACCCAAGTCCTTAATTAGAGCTTTCAGCGAGTCCAATGACACACGGAAGGTAAAAGCTTGAACTACAACAAACGAAAAAGTATTCTAAGCAATTTGTAGTTGGGCAGCAGGCTACATCGTGACTCTTTTACCAAGCAAGTGCAAGGTTACCGAGATATCAAATGGGAAACACGCATCTCAGTCTCCAGGGTTTCCTCCGGAGCAAGCTGAATGTTATAGATTTCTAGAGCCAAATTAGATTTTGCGTTTGAGCCAAAACAACGTCCTTTAGAATACAGAAACACATAAGAAAAAAAATTGAGGTCCTATTAGGGATGGAGAAGGAATTGCCCAAGGAAACAGTCTCGAAAAAACAAGCTGTGTCCCCCCCGGTACAGCACAAAGGAGCCACCAACACCGGTGAGAAAATCCCCGTGTCCTTCCTCACATGATGTAACCCATTTCTGTGAATTACCAACATGAGATGGACGTGATGCCGGACGGTCACTCAAACACACTTTTATATGATTTTTTTTTTTCCCCTCACTGAGCTTCCTCCCCAACTACATTGAGATGAAAGAAGCTACTTCTGCCTGCAGGCCATCCAATGCATCTAGAGGCCTCCAGCAGAAATCCTGAACCTGCACAAACACAAAACTGCTCCAAGCACGGAAGTTTTCCAGCTTGGAGCAAAGCGCTCTCAGCTCATTTAACAGTTAAAATGATGGAAACCTTGGTGCCAATCTCTGGGATTTGAAAAACCCAGCCCTGAACCTAAAATCAGATAGTGTGGAAGCAAAACAAGGGATGCAATTTCCTTTTTAGGTGGCAGATTTCTCATTTTTCTATTACAAGTAGCCAGCATCCGTCTTGTCCCTCTCACGGTCCCAAACTTCTTTCATTTCAACTTGGAGTCAGGCCACTGAGAAAAGGCAGTAACATGTCACACAGAAGTGACAACAATTTCTAATCAGTGCGATCATTTTTTAAAATTCAAGACAAATGAAACATTCAATAACAGTCACAGAATTCATCATCATCCTGCAACAAACGCTCTCCCACAGGAATATTCCCATTCAGTAAGTGCATCCCATTTTAGGGCAGCAGCACGGAAAACATCTAAGGGGCAAGGAAAGCTGAAGAAAAACAAAGATGACATAAATCTGCTTCCAAGAGGGGGGAAAAAGGGGAAGGGGACTCATTTTCCCACAAAGCTAATTGCAATGACATCCTCGCTGCTCTCCTCCCTCTCTACTGTGAGCAAGTTTAAGTGATGGTAACAAGACTTGGAACAGCCATAAATATTAATTCAAAGCAAGGTCGTATGAGCTTTTTGAGAAGTGGAGAAGTTGGTGTACAGCAATTTGCTTTAAGACCGCAGGACTTCTTTTCAGCCCCGCGAAAATCATCTGATTCTCTCTGCTCCTCTATCAGTATCACTGCATCCTTTGTTTCCAGCCGCTGAACAGTCCCCCCTTGACGAGCGGCTCAACAGGAAAGCACCGCAGCTAGCTTTGGCTACACGATTCCCATCAACAAAACTGCTGGACTCGCTCACAATTTGCATAATGTCTATTTTTTAAAGACAAGAACATGATATTCTCTTTCATCATGGCCTTAGAAGTTTGTCTTTATCCTTACTTTTGCTCCATAATGCAAAGTAAGTAACTTCAGGACGGCTGCAGTCTGTACTTGTGCTCGATCACCTACAAACACACCAGGTACAACTCCAGGAAGTTCCACTGCGAACACATAACACCCAAACCAAAGCTCTCATGAAGCAGCAGCAAGACTTTACCAACCTGCTAAACTCTCACAGCTTTTGACAGCCCATGTTTATTTCCAAATCCCCCTTCCCATTCAAACAGGACCAACTCCCACAGCATATGCCATAAAAACAACTCTCTCAATTATTCACACTGACAACCAACATCTCCTCGCGACGCTGGATAACTCGATAACCGCTCTGTTAAACAAACGTGATGTTTGATAGGGGTCTGTGCCACTTAGCTCAAATCATGTCCGAAAGACTGGCGTTTCGGGCTATGGAAAGACCTCTCACTAAAAATTCAATCTATTAATAAAAATCGCTACTTCTTCCAGCCACAAAAACCCACAATCACTTTTGAAAGGAGCCTCACACTCTGTGAAGGAAGGCTCCTCAGAGCTACCGCTTCTGCCTGGACCAGAGAGAAGAAAAGAGACAATAAAATACAAGTAAACCCTGTCCAGTTACAGCACGTAACAATTTTGTTAGCTATATTCGTCCTGTGCAGGAACTGCACCAAGCTGCAGGTGCTTTAACCATATTTGCAAATCAGTTTTCCTCCGAGTGGAACATCTCCCAAGCCTTTGATGTTAAACTTTAACTAACCAACTCGAACGCAGCAATTGCAACCCCGTTCTTACGGCTCCAACTTCCATTTGCTCAATTCAATATTTAACAAAGAAAAGCAAGGTATGAAGCACAGTTTTAAAGCGACAAGAGCAGCTCTTTCCCCTGCCTTCGGTACCAAACCGCAGGCTAAGTTTGAAAGGTCGGGCTCGACTCGCGGCAAACGAATTCAAGAGTTTCTTCAGTAAATTTAGAGCCTGTGAATTGTTTAATAATGCAGTAATTCCTCTCCTACCCTGAGATTACCCAAGAGACATTTGCCAGCAACCTTGCCAGACAACCTGAGAGCTGCACAGTTCCATTCTGAGTTAATAAACTGCTCACCCTTGTGGTCCGCAAGGGTATCATGTGGAGAATATATTTATTTAAAAGTTGCATAGATAATGTGTAACTACCAGTGCCATTACAGTTTAGCCAGCCTTTTGGACCCCATGCAAATCCTGCGCAGGCTCAACTAAAATATTATGCAAAAAGAAAACCCTCAACGTTCCCCCCAGCTGTGCCTATTTTTACTTTTTCTGTCGGTGGCAGCGCCAACTCTTTCGCAGGTTTTCCATCCTACCACGCAAACCTGACTCGGTCACAGCCACCGGCACCTTCCATTTGCCTCTCGGCTCCGGCCCACGACAGCGACGCTCGCATCCAAGCAGGGATTTGTTTTTAATGCCAACCAAACCCAGTTTACCAAAAGGCCGAGCCTGGCTGGAAAATAAAACACGGTTGGGAAAAGTGAGGATGCAAAACCCCCAAAGCTGGGGAGGCTGCAGGGACCCGGCTCCCGCAGAGACACCGGGAGAGGGTCGGTGGAGACCGGGTTTGGCGGCGGGGGGAGTTTTCTTCCCCCGGGTGTTTGCTAGAAAACTCCACAGCGGCGGCGGGAGGAGGCAAAGGCCGCTCGGCCGGTAAACGCCGCCGGCTTCCCCCGCTGAAATCGGCTCTCCCGGCGGCCCT
>VYZM01023351.1:0-17058 GCA_013398915.1 Dromas ardeola
GCACACAGAGCAATGGTGGTCACAGACGGTGAGGAGTAGCTGATAACGACATCAACTGCAACTAGTTTGGCTGTGCTTTGACACGCTTAACCAGACCAGAAAGAGCCCCATCACTCCATTTCCCCTGTTAAATACTGGAGAGAAGACAACACTGGAGAGGAAGGAGGCTGGAGGTGATGCCGAGGGGCTTCTCCTGCAGGTGCTCCTGTGCATGGCTCAAACCAGCAGCTCTCTACACAGGCACGGCGGCTCGCTCACACGGAGCGCGTGGCAGGCAGGAGGGCTACGATCCCGGCATGGAGCTGTCGCAGTCGAGCCCTGCGTTCCTCCTGACTTGGGCTGAGTGGCTGGAGAGAGGCTGCAGGAGAGTCATGCCTGAACACGATCTTCTCAGCAAAGCGGTTTTCTTCCCTCTTTGTTGGGTGCCAACCTTGGGAAAGCCAGCGGCATGAAGGCCTTCCAGCTGGGAAGTGTCAGGCAGCCCTTGGCTCCTTCGGCTTGGTCATGTGTCGTCCCTACAGGAATCTGCAGCTCTGTGACAACGGGAACTGCAGGGACAGTGAAACAACTGCCGTTACGTCAGCGCACAAGGACCGGTGCATCTGCTTAGGCCTTAACTGCATTTCTGTCTCAGTCAGTAAAACCGTCCGCCTCAGTCCTTACGGTGGGTTCAGACCCACCGGCTGATTTCCCCTCTGGCATCACCTCCCCGTGAAACCCAAATCCCACTCAGGATGCTCTGCACCATCTCTGCGTGAAATCTGAAGGGGGAAAGACAAGCCAAAGGTGGACGCTGGTGGGAGCTCTGCCAACCGTAGCAAGAGGCGGGCAGCAGGGCAAGGGCAGGAGGTCAGAGGCTCCGTCAGGCAGCAGCGGGAGGAGGGGATGGTGTGGGAAGAGTTATGTGCGGACGTGGCAGAGCAGGATTTGGAGGCCAGGGCCGACGTCGCAGCCCCTGTGAAATAAGAGAGGGACGAGGGGAGGAGGTGCAGGGGGCGACAGGTATGGTTGGGCGAGCAGAAGGCAGAGCGTCCCGCCGCAGGCATTCGGATGGACGGGGGAAGCCAAAGGTGAGCTGGAGGCAAAGCTCCAGTGACTGGAGCGGGACCAGGAGCAGAGTTCAGTTTGCGGCGACATTGCGCACATCCAGCAGGCAACAGAAGGATGGTGGGAACCACCCGTCTCCACAGGTGACAAAAGGGCGTCCAGGCACATTCACAGCCAACAGGCTTGAACTGCATCACGGAAAATAAAACCCCGTGCTGTGTTGCTGGCAAGTGTTGGTCCTGAGAGGCACTTTAGTACCCAGTTTTTCAAGATAAGGCGGCTTCATATTTAGGAAAAAGGTGTGGTGCAACACCTCAATGCCCTGAGAGACCTTCAGGGGCAGACACTCAGATTCAATCCTACCGTTTCACCCGTGTGCAGTCTGGAGGAAGGCCACCAGCCATCACTGAGGAAGGCTGGCAGCAAAATCCTCTTTTCATGTCCTGTAGACCCCCATGTAACCTCAGGTTGGCTTATGTCCCCTCCCCCGGCCACCCCCGCGCTCCTCACTGCTGGGGCGGCCTCCTCCCCAGCCGTGCCGCCGGTACGCGGGGCTGCCTCCGTCTGCCCTCCACCCTCTGGGAGAGCAGCAGCCTATGCGCCAGTCCGTAGGCGGTAATGGGGAACACCTTCCCCATGTTCCTCGCTGGCGGATCTGGTACCACCATCCCCTCAGATCGCCCGGCAAAGCTGTCCAAAGGTTCCGTCTCTAGCACTCTCCCTTCAGCAGAGCCTACCTCAAACCCAGGCTGGAACAGCCACAGCTGCCAGGTGCTTTCTCCAGCTCTAACACCCAAAGCAGTCCCAAGACATTATTTGCTTTTTTTTTTTCTGTAGGTGTTTCTCCTTCATAAAAGAGCAGAGCATACACACTTCTTTCTTGTATTGCAGCCTGCCGTGTGCCTGCATTATTGCACCACCAGTTCAGATGTTCAGTCTCGTCCAAAGGACTCTGGTTTCCAGTGCTGGATCTTCTTTCCCTCCTATTCCACCTGCAGCCTTTGCTTCCGTGTCCCGGTGCACGCCAGTGGTCCTGCTCTCCTTCAGCCAGCAGGACAGCGCAGACTGAGGCTGCTCTGGAGTCAGCAGGTTAGGGACAGAGGACACCAGGATGGGATGGGAAGCAGACGCTGCCTGGTGGAGACCGAAACCCTTGGGCAGCCCCCCGGCAGCGGGGGAAGGCAGTCAGGGCTGCACAGCAGGCACACCGACAAACATTGCAGGGAGCCACACCAGCCATGCTGGTGGCTTGGCTGAGCACAGCTCGCTCGCTGGCAGGGATGAATGCGCTGCAGAGCGCGGCTCAGTGCAGGTGCTGGACTGGGAACTGTCACAGCCCAACAGCGCTGCCTCCCTGCTGGGGCAGCCCTCGCCTGCGCTGCCCAACATGGGGTACGCCACCCCCGCCCTCCCTCCGCACCCCCAGCTCCCCTGCCCGGTGAGAAGGGAACCTTTCTTCATTTTTTCCAAGATCCTGGAAACTCCAGGGCACAGAGGTGAATTTGACATTTTCTGTCTTATTACCTGAATTCAACTGCAATGGAAGCAACGAAGACACAACCTTCACAATACAGGTCGTACGCAGTTTTAGACAAGCACATGCTTTAAAAACTTGGAAACCATCAGGCTGCCGAGTGAATTAAGAAATTAACTCCTAAGTCTTGCAAGCTTCTCAGCTCACTTGGAATAAAATGCTCTAAATTCTGGGCAGTTCTTTTGGGGACGTTTTAAGAGGTTGGTGCATCTGGCTTTGCGGATGCTGTCACATCAACTTACAGACCATGTGCCACTTGTCCACTTACAGAGTGAGGGCATGTGTGCTTTCACTGGTGAGCTTCGATCTTTACCAGCGAAAGGCAAGGAAGGGGAGGTGGCTGGCTGCACTGATGTAGGTTAATCCTCACAACGCTACATGAAGGCGCTGTGGAAGGCAGCACCTTGTCTGTGTGCACGTGTTATTTCTGTGTGCATGCGTGCGCGTACCTTCACACAAAAACTTGCACATCCCTCAGTACGTCCATGCAGCCTAAGTCAGCGCAATACAGAGGGATGAGAACTAGTGTAGGTAATGAACTCAGGAAATCAAAAATAAGAATTAACGAGATGTTAATTTACCAGTGGTAATTAGGACCCTGCTGAACTGACCATATAGCTTCCACTTCTAAGCCAGCTCAGCAATCTCTGCATAGCACTTCTATCACAGAAACAGATCTGCAGGGTGACATTTGCTCCCCCTGCCTTTTTTATGGCACATGTGTGTGAGCAGCTCACTTCAGGTGTCCTGCATTGATCCAGAGGAGCAGACGAAAAGAAAACACCCGCAACGTAATACGTATATTCTTGAGGAGTTAGTTTAATCACAGACAAACACCTTCTTGTCTTAAGCAGATGGAGTTATTTCTTCTCCAAAAATATCACATTTTATCCATACTTATTGAATTACATCAGAAGAAAATGAGGATTACCATTTTAAAATAGCATTGCAGTTATGTTTGAAAGGCCACTGTTCTGGTAGTTAGGGCTTCCCCTCACAGTTTAGAGTTAAGCTGTGTCAGCATCTTCTCGAGCTTTATTGCTAGTGTCATGTTACCTTTAATCCTTAATTTTCCTGACATGAAGGCCAGGGTTGGCTTTAGTTTACCTAAAAAGAAGAAAGAGAACCATTAGAAAATGAAAAGGAACTGGAGCCAGCCTGTGCACAAAGATAATGCCACTACAGCAAGACCTAGCAGCTACGTTGCTACCAAGTTCTGCTATAAAAGCAGAACAGAGATGTGCAGAAGTCCAACAGATTGACAGGATTCTTTCTGAACCTACGCTCGCTGCTAGTTCAATACCTGGTTAATAAAAGCAGCGTAAGCTTTTGTGCCCTTCCTGTGCACAGAACAGAAGAGGTCGCAGAAATCCCAGCAGTTCTGTCCCACAGAAAAGGAGCCCCAGAAAGCCAACAGCTCCCCCAACCCAGGATCACCAAGCGAGGAGGCTCTATTCGCCCGGCAGCGGGTGGTTTTCTGGGCACCAGCACCGGCCTCCGCCCTGGCAAACGCCTTTGTCACTCACCTGTGAACATTTTCACAAAGTCGGCACTCGACATGCTCATAACCACGTCAGCCGTCACAGGAGGCTTGCCGAAACCGGCGCTCCCACCCTTGGTTTTCAGGTCAATATACCAAGTGCCTCCTTCCTCACCTGCACGGGCAGTGACAAGAGGTGACAAGGCAGCAAAGAGCGCTGGGCCCTCCCTATCCCTCCCCGTCAGACGGACGCTGCCGTGTCCATTTGGAGCACTTACACCATGCTACATAGGCTGGCGGTGCTCGGCCACAGGTTACCCCGTGCCCCGCGTTCTGCGTGCAGGCAGAGGCCGCCTCCGGCAGACGCCCCGCAGCACCACGTACCGCGGACGCGGGCAGGAGGGCCCAAAGGCAGCACTTTGCAGGCGGCAGCCGGCGCTTTTCGCCTGGCCCTGTCTATGGCCACGCTGAGCTGTGCCGTCGGGCCAGCGCTGTGACAAAGCCTGCCCGCATACGGCAGGAGTGGCAGCGGCTTCCTGAGAAGGAGCATCCCACGCAACAGAACAAAAGGCGGTCTCTCTCGAGACCAGCTCGAAAAGGCCAGCGTTTCTGACTGAAAACACGGGGTGCATGGGGAGGTTTCACAAGTGATGGTCTTACCAGATAATTCAAACTGAAAGACACCCTGGGTAGTTCTCACGTACTCTTCACTCATGGCCCCCTGAATGACTCTGAATGTTTCTGCAACAGGACCCAGCGGCTTGTCTGAAGCAGATTCTGTGCTCGCCTTAGCTCCGTCTGCGCCTTCGTGCTGGGATAATTTCTTCTCCTCTTTGAATGCCTGGGAAGCACCTACAAGAAAGATATTATCTTTCTCTTTCACCTGCAAAACACTTTAAAACTGCATGTAGAAACATGTGTAGAGAACTCCTTTTGAAAATATTTAAGCTTCAAGGTAGGGAAAATTAGTATTTTCCCATTTCAGTATTAATCCTGATAAAGCACGGGTTTTGCCCCCGGAGTTCTGAACACGTGTAGAACACTAATGGTAATTCTGCAATGTATTTCACTTCCTAATATGTCAAAAGAAAAGTGAAAATAAAACTACAGCAAAATTCTGACTGTTCACAGTTCATTACAAAGGCTTACACAGCACATTGTTTTCCAATGCAATCCATACACTCCTGGCAAATAGCTTGAGTGGAGTCCAAGCTCTCCGGAGAAAAGAAAAAAAAGAAAAAAACATCTTGAAATAGAGAGGGCATTCATTACTGTCAGAAATGATTGAATTTTATACACAGTGCTTTCCTTACCGTATCTTTCTTGTTTCATGGTTGTCATGTCAGTTTCAACATCCAAGAAGAAGTCAGGCATCAGGGGGTGACCTAAAAGGGAGGAAAAATGTAATAGCAAGTCCAAGTAAAGTTGGACAGCACACACAGGGATACATTTCATATGAAACTACAGCCAAGTTTGTAAATAAATAAACTACAATTTGAAGGAAAGACATAGCATGAAATAACATGTTCAGGGTTTGGTTCATTTAAAATCTGATCTAGAATCCTCTTGAAGTTGCAATGAAAAACATTTGAAGAAAAAAAATAAAATCTATCTCATAGCTGCTAAACAGTAATGTATGCATCTACAGCGCAGGTACATTTTCTTTTCATTACTTTTTTTTTTTTAATTTAATAGGCACTTGATGTCTAGAGTCTCAGTGGACTTGTCGTACGTGCCTTCCAGGAAGGCATGTTCTGAAAGCTAAGGCAAACCAACTTTTTATAGGATAATTTAAGAACCCCTAGAAACAGAACTATATTAATATTCTCCATAAGGCCTTTCCTCCTTCCAGAAATCACTCCTCATCTTAAAGATCTGTTTTACCTGGTGCAATTGCATAGACATCAAAATCCTTAACTCCTTCTTCTCTCAGCAGAACTTCATCAATAATGAAGTTTCCAGTGAAACTTTTTGGTTTTGTTAAAATGCAATACGCAGCATCTGCAAGGATGTCTGTTTTCCTGCACTGTTTTTCTATTCCAGATCCTCCCAGCATATCCATTGCAGCTGTATGTATGGCTAGAAAGTTTGGAGGGTAAGAAAACAAAGCTTTAACACTGACAACAAGAAATTCCCATTTCTCTGGCAAGAACATAAACTTTGTTTTCCTTTCACACAAAAGTAAACTGTAGGAAGACAAAGCTATGAAATACTACCAACCAACATATAATTCTCTACACGCATCAGTAAAAAGCAGAAAACTATTAAGGACCCAAAACGTGGAATAATGGCCAGGACTTTTTACAACCTTTATATCCCTTATCCCTCTATTAATGCCCCACCCCATGGATTTCCTCTAGGTTATTCAGGACATTAAAAACTAACAGTACGACTGTTTTTCTCAAAATAAATGTATGATATATCAGCCATTAAGAGGTATTTCCTTTGGTGATTATCACACTGAAAATCTTGATGCTTAATTTTAGCCTTGTAATAACTCCCATGAGATACCAAACTGTCTCATAAGAGAAAGCAAATAGCAAAAACTCAAATAACATGTTCAATATTCCACAGAAAGCCTGTGTTAGACTCAAGAATAAAATCCAGATCTCCTGAGCTTCTGGTTTTTTATTTTTTTTAATTAACCAATTCTACTAACTTCTGCACCATTCCATTAGTAATCTTTATCCTTCCACCAAGACTGCTACTAACACTGTGGCATGTTCCAGTCTAATTTGCTCTTCCAGGCTGACGTATCCATTCCAGTTTCTTTCATCCTGTTCCACAGAGAGGCTGGTTGGTTGTAGCTTCTGGCATTTGCCATGTTACTGTTTTCCCCTCATACAGTTCTGCTTCATGACATTTTCCCATCTGCTGTTTAAGACTCAACACTCTGCCCCTAAGTTTTGGGACAGATTTGCAAATCCTCTCCTACACCTGGCACTGGCAGATCCTGGAAGCGGGAGGTGAAAACTGATTTTAAATCACTTTTGTCATCCTTTCAGTGTTTCCATTCCACACAAAGCAAAAGCAGCTTTGGTACAGAAATGATCCCAACATCTCTTAAAAAGCAAAGAACAGGCACTGTGCAGGACACTCCTATCCAAGCTGCATCATTCACCTTCCAAAACAGGAACTGGGAAACAGGATGGCAGTCTTCACTGCTGGCCAGGGAGATCCTGTCAAAGTGTTTTCTAGGAAACTGCAAGAGTGGGTATATGTCCTTGTTGACTCCTTTAGTTTACTATTCTGCAGTGAGGATTAGCCCCTAGGTTTCATTTACCTTTGACCAACCTCAGCTTCTTTTTTTCAAATCAACTGAACTGCTATAAACACACATCTAAATAAAAGGTGGCGAACAGATATACTGTACACACACCTAGGTCTCCCTAGGTCTTTTTCTTATTTTCAAGGATAGGAGATATATATATATATGTGTATATATATATATATGTATGTACGTATTACTAGCATACTTTCACATGTTTGAAGAGTTGGATAAATCAACGGATACTAGCATCCACTGAGGCTAATCACATTTGTATGAGATTACAGTGGATTTTCTAACTAAGACCTTTGCAACTGTATTTTAGATACAGTGGAAGTCTGTAACTCTATCTCTCTGGTGACCATATTAAAGTAGTTAACTTTCTTACTTTTGGAAGATAAACCTCTCAAAAGAACATTTTTTGTACTGGAGAATTTTTTTAATTATTTCTGCATTTACAGAGGTATGTATCTTGTCAGTTCCATCTACGCTCTGACAATTTAACTAGCAAGGAATTCTAAATAGTACAACATATACAGACCTTTAACACCTACTACTGAAAGCAAGCTAACACTTTTGTGATTCTGTCCAAACCAAAACTCGGGGTGCATGAGAAAGAGCACAGACAACCCAAGTACTACATAACTGCTTCAGCCAACTGAAAAGGGCTGAATGGGTTCCAGTCTAGCTGAAGACAAGTTTGGATCCAAGTGGCAATGTTCTAGCTGGAACTAAGAATGAAAACCAGCACCCATGCAGCATGAACACAGAATATGCAAAAGAACTGCTCAGCCTCCTGAACCAATTCCAGAAGAAGTTTGAAGTATATTCACACTAAAATAAAACAAGCTGTAGAAGACAAAATACAGCAAGTCATTCGTTTACTACCACTTAAAATAAATAAATAAATAAATGAATAATCACCTGTTTTAGGCCATAAAGCATTGACAGCAACTTCTCCCCTAAATTCTTCTGCCATTCCCAAGACACACATGGACATCCCATATTTAGAAATGGTATAAGCTAAGACAACAAGTATAAAAAAAACCCCTGTTATTTAGTAAGATAAAAATTTACACTCTATCAACAGAACTTTAATTATGAAGGAAAGAAAAAACAAATGATTTTTCATTAGGAAAATTAAGCTTCTGGGGACAAACTAGTATCTCCCTAGAGTCTAAAGCTCTCCCTTCTCCCCACCACCCCCAGCAGATACAAACTGTAGTTTGCCATCTTTTCACTACAAATAAAATGAGTGCTACACATGCTTTGACAAAAACAATGACTGAAGCCTACCTGTATGGTAGGTTTTGTTATGCTTTTTATAAACACCACACTGACAAGAATACTTTTTTTTTTTCAAGAGGCCTAAGCAAACTAGCTGCTAACGACCAAACTCTATTCTATAGAAAACAAAAGGGGGGGGGGGGAAATAAAATTAAAAAAAATAATTTATAAATCCTGGAGTCCTTGTCATCAATTTTGAGAGGGAAACTCTTCGGGGAAAAGAACTGGGACTTGCTGGAGGAGCTTAACATGACAAGTGTCCAAAATAGAAAGTTGGTTTTTTACAGTTTTAAAATGAGCAACATTAACCTCAAGACAAAATGGGGTCCCTCTCCCACCTCAAAATTGATTTCCATTTTAAAAGACACCATTGAGCTTTATCTCTATTAAATCAAATGTGAAGCTGAACTGGGTTTCAAAATCTATTTGTAACAGATAATATTCTGTAGTCTTAAGAATTCCCATGAAAATGCACAGACTCTTACCTTGAAAACATTCTTGAAAACATAAAGGATATATCAGTCCACAAAACCTGCACTATACTTTCCCATAAAACCATTTCTTTTAGGTGAGGTACACAACACTCTGGGGAAACATTAATGCCAGTCTGTACATTGTACTGAAGATAAAAGATCTGGCATTCTGGGCTGGCACTCCTACATATTTTGCCAGGTTTTACATGGTTCTCAAAAAACAACAACAAAGGCACTGAATGCTACTCACCACAATGATTTTTGAACCACATGGGATTCATATTCATAGGTGGGCTGAGGTTCAGAATATGGGGGTTCCTGCTCTTCCTCAAGTGGGGAAGGCATGTTTTAGACCTGAAAGACAGATTCAGACAAATCAGTCACCTCTTATTTCATGAACACTTATAATTACAGTAAAAACCATAGTATTTTCAATTTCAATTTTCATAGTATTTTCAATTTCATCAAAGTCCAACACTAAGCTGAGACCTTGCCCTTGTATCAATTATTTAACTGAAATAAAGAACATGCTCAAGTATCTCAGGCCTAGTACTCATTCCTGCTAACTGGACCACATTCTCCAAACAGTGCAGCAGCATCTACTAAAGCTGATTTTCCAGATGCTCAGAAGCCATCATCTCCTTGTAACAGTTCTGGTAAGGGCAACAAACACTATGAGGCAACAAGCGAAATTAACAGGGCAGAGCATAATTTAGTCATAAATATATTCTCTTCTGATCCCATGCCTATTTTTTCTTTAAAACCACGTTAAAGAAATACTACTATATAGTGAAAGGTTATTACAAATATTCCAAGCAAAACGGAAAACCTATTCTGTGCTGACTGGAAAAGTCACTATTTCATTCAACTTAGAATTTACACATATCTGTAAATCGTAACTTTTACTTTATAGAAACCGTCATTTGACTTCACTTCTAGCACTTGGGTACGTTTGCATTCTGCCGGAGAATTTTAAATCAAGCTTCACAGGGAGAACAGCACCGCAGTGAACTACACTACTGACCTACAGTTCACGCATTTCAACAGGACCCACCCAAACTGTCAGCCACAGAAAGGACACCTTAAACGGCAAAATCATTAAAGTAATAAAGTAAATCATTTACCACTTTCTTAAATGTCCTGGGGGCTCAACTCTCTTCAGCAGCAGTGTGCAAAGTTCACTAACAGATGTCTCAACTTCTCAACGCACAGGAACCAAGAACATGTCAACAGGTATACTCCGTAAGATGGGATAGCCTCCCTACCTCCTCCACACACATGAAAAAGCCACACTTTTTCTTTTTTAATAGCTATTATAACTTTCTCAACATTACATTGAAAACAGGTCTCTACAAATTCCAAACAGCAGACACATAGAAAGCAAGGGGAAGAAAAGGCTGAAATGCTTGTCTGGGCCTTCCCAATTGACAGATATAAGAGCAACGACAAAGACCATCTGTAACTTCCGTTGAGAGGCATTAATCTTTCATGTACTTTTCATTCGCAGCAACACAGAACCTGCTTTTTAATCTTTTTAAGGCAGAGTAGCACCAAAAGGAAAGATGACTTTTAAGAATTCTCCATTAATTTGGAATAGCCAGAAGTACCATCGCGGAAGTGATTGCTGGTGTTGGGTGGTGAGGGGGAAACAGATCTTGCCCCTGGCAGTGGAACCCACTCAGAGATTTAGCAAGAGATATCCACAGAGCATTTTCTGGAATGCCAAACTCCAAAAACAATTTTCCTTTCTGAGGGTAGAACCACTGACAATTATAGCCTTTCAAAAGCAGACATTGCAGGATGGAAGCAAAGAAATACCACTTCTGCAAGCAAAGTTTTTACTTCTTCCACCTTCCTCCTCTCTCCATGCCATCTACACGCTGTGCGTGTGTCTCTCTAATTCAGAAAGCTGCTATTCATGTGTGTTTTCACACTATTCTAATGGCAAATCCCTTCCCTGATTCTTAGCAAAAGAGTATTAAGGAATATAATCATAACATCTGATAATCAGATTCATCTGCACAAAGGAAAATGACAGACGCTATTCTAGATAAAACTTTGATACCAAAGCTGCTGATCACATCAAGCAACAACTGAATTTAGAGAATCTGCATCAACCTAAGGGCTTTTTCTTTTTTCCTAAACACAATCCCGTCAAAAATCAAAGTTTTCATTTTAAAGCACAGCAACTTTAAATGACATCCTGTAAATCTAAAGATGACCCCACCTACTGAATTTGTTTCCAAAAAGTGCACAAAATAAGGATCACAGGAACCGTGAAATCAAATCTTGGTATGGTAATTTAAATAAATGATAGAATTGCTAATCTGAAAGTAGGTGAGGAACACTTGTTGTTACGTTGTATCTTTAACATTTCTTTTTTAACTATGGTAAGTTATATGTCTCTAAAGATGAGAAAGAGGCTTATGAGAAGGAAGCTGGCAAACAAGATGTTGCACTTGATGTATGCAAAGAGTTAGTCATTTTGCTTGAAATGAAAGAGCAAATAACATTCAGCAAAGCCAGGAGAGAGCTCTATTAGAAATAAACTAGTTTCTGCTTCCTACTTGCATGGAGGGGCTCGAGAACACTTAATGACTACAGTAATAAGGTTCCTGTTTACTCCAATTTGCAATCAATTCTTCCAAATATTAATTTTGTATCAGTTAGCCAATAACCATGCAATTTCCTGTGAGCACACATAGAATACTTGCACTCGAACTTGAGGGCAGCAAGACAGCTACACAATTTCCCAGAAAAACTAAGATAACATCATATATTTTGTTATAACTACTTTGCTTCCCTCTCTCAGCACTTACGTAAGGTAGGTTCCTCGTACATTGACATCCATCATAAGATTGACCTTCTTCATTTCTGTTTCCAAAGTGCCAGTCAAAGAGATGGCGCTTGCATTGTTCACCAAAATATCAATCCCTGGTTTTAAAATAAGGCATTTCACATTAGCATTTAAAGACAAAAGGCACAAGTAGGGCAGGCTGTTCTTTTCTCTTTTTTTTTTTTTTGAACATTCCGCCTGTTAACATCTCCCCCACATCTCAGCATACCTCCAAAAGTCTTCACAGCTTTCTCCACGGCATTAATAATTTGCTGTTCTTCCCTCACATTAACGATGCATGGCAAAGCCTTTCCTCCGGCCGCTTCAACTGCACGATTAAAAAATTAAACATTTAAAAACTTGCTCTCAGATGGAACAAGTAGCATGAACCTACTGAGATTCTCTCATTCAACGACATGCTTCAAGGCAGTATTGAAAAATCACTCCCAAATTGCAACCTTTTTACATGTTGTGTAAGAACAGGGAAGCCAAAACCAAATCTTAACACTAAGAATGTGGTGGTACACACCTACATCTCAATTAACATAGCATTTTCACATCTATACACATACATCTTCGTTACAGCAATATTTTGATACCTCCCAGGATTCCTGGGAGACAAGAGAAGCCCTAAGCTTATTTTATTAAAGGTAAATTGGAGCTAAGAGAGTCTACGTCGTTTTCCACTCGGGTATGACAATTAAGCCAGGGCATACACCCAGCCCAGCAC
Organism: Dromas ardeola; assembly: GCA_013398915.1. Classification (NCBI taxonomy): domain Eukaryota; kingdom Metazoa; phylum Chordata; class Aves; order Charadriiformes; family Dromadidae; genus Dromas; species Dromas ardeola. The sequence goes on from VYZM01023351.1 coordinate 12,656, forward strand.
GTGAAGCCCACCCTCATTTATTACAACTTACTCTCTGCTGCAGCAGTGTAGATAGTCCCTGGGAGAGTGGGATGGGGCTCAGCTGTCTTGGCAGCTATCACAATGTTTGCACCATCCTTGGCAGCTTTCAAAGCAATGGCTTTGCCAATGCCCCGGCTTGCGCCCGTGATGAAGAGAGTGCATCCTGCTAGTTTCCTAAAGGCGAAGGGGGAAGCACAGGGTAAACACGAGGGAGAAGAAAGCAAAACCTGTAAATCGTTGATTTTTAACACTCTGCAAGGGCAAAAGTAACTAGCGCAGTCTTCCAGCCAGGACAAAGGACAAAATGCCTTTGTCCTTTTACTAAGAAAGCAGCTCCTAAGTACAAAAGGAATGGCTACAGCTACAGAAAAGTACAGGACCACTGAAAGTAAGACCACTCTCCAACACTGCAAGCACTATAAAGCAAGAAGGTTACACAGGTCACCCTGTTTGTAAAATGATCCAACATACTGTTTACGACAGAGCTGCTACGTTCTCCAACAATGGAAAAGGAGCGAGTTATTAAAATTAATGCCGGTGTCTAATGAGACAACACACCTACGCAGCTCTCTAATTTGCCAGTCAGAGCCCTCTAAACACAAAAAACTGCTGTGTCAACATGGTATAAAGTTCAAGTCCAGAACCCCAATGCTAATGCAGGGTGCCACACGCAAAAACTTGATTTTCAGAAATGGCAATTATCTCTTTTAAAGATTTTACACTATACACCACAGTTTCCCAGTAACTACATTTAATTCAATGGGTCCCCCCAAAAAATGGGTCCAATCAAAATCTCTGCAGAAACTAACAAGTTTTAGAGAGTCAGAAAGATTTCTGGCTTACATAAACAATGTCACTGAATTTCTGAAAAGCAAAAGATCAATTTGAGTTTAAAGCATATTCAACAATAAAGCCTCTTAGACCACTGATTTTCATATGAAGGAAGGTGCATTTCAGTGTTCTGCATAAAGCTTGTGTTGCTTTCTGTCACTCAGCTGAAAAAACCAAGCAGTCCAAGTTTTCAACCCCAGTTACAGAATGCATATAAATTATGTGCTACAGACATTGCACTTTTCACTCCTATCACAAACGTTCCACACCAGCCTCCAAGCTTGCATTAGTTTTCCTTTCACTCTGGGCCAGGCTTGACTTGCTACTGTTTCTCCAGGTCTGTTTTTTCCCTCCAATCTGAAATCATCCCTCTCTAAAACACGCTCTAGGAGGGTAAGCATTTGCTTTCACAAGGCAGAAAACTGGGATGGGACAGGGAGGGGGAGGGATCTTCCCCTGCAGTGGCACAGTTGGGCGTCTCTGGGGTGCCAAGAAGTCGATGAAGCCCTGCAGATGCCACTTCAAACAGCTTTCCTCTGCAAAATTGGAGCCTAGAGAGGCACAGGAAGAAAAATCTCAGAACAGCACAGCAAAAAAACTGCTGCTGCAAGTCGAGTCACATGCACAGTGAGGAAAGTTCACCTCTGCAATGCATAGTCAGACTGTAAAACTAAAATTTTTGTCAAATAAGGCCAGAATCTGGCGTCTACCTTCAGCCAACTGTTATGAGGTCAGCAGACTCCACCTTAGTCAGGGAAGCAGCAAATGGGGTCCAGCAAGAGGGGGAAGCTGAGGAATGCTGACTGGGCTTTAAGCCCCTCCAGGGGCAAGAGTGGTCCATCCAGAAAGACAAGCAGATGTACCAGGGGACCAGCATGGCTACACAGCGACCTCGTGACTCAGCTCCCATGTACAAAGGTGTCACACAGTGAGCGGGAGCAAGGACAGGCCACAAAGGAGGAAATTAGAAATATCACCCAGGCACATCACAAAGGTCACCTGCAGCTGAGGCTTGTGAAGGACGTCAAGGGCACAGGGGCTTCTGCTGCTACACTGGTAATAACAGCAGGCCCTTTGCACACTGGGGTGGGTGAAAGCAAGGCTTTCAACACCATCTCTCACAGTATTTTTGCATGCAATTTGAGATATTATGGTCTGGATGGGGGCATAACCTGATGGGTAAAAAACTAGTTGGTTGGTCAGGCTCAGGGCATGATGGTTAGTAAGTCATATCTGCCCAGAGATGGGTAACAAGTGGGGTACCACCTCTACTCCTGGACTAGTCCTGTTCAACACCTTTATCAATGACCTGAAGGAGCTGAGAAAATGCCCAGGGTGGGGACAACAACCAGTTCACAAGCTCGAGGGTGAGGCTGCTACCCAGAGGGTCCCTAGATGAAGACTAGATGAAGAGGAGCCTCATGAAATTCAACAAGGAGAGATGCACAGTCCTGCACCTGGGAAGAAAAGAGTTGCTGCAATGACAGGAATGGGGACGGAATGGCCAGGGAGTGCTCTCCTGAAAAGGCCTTGGAGGACTTGGCAGAGAAGCAAGCTGAGCATGAGCCAGCAGTGTGCCCAGCAACAGAGGCCAGCAGCATCCTGGGCTGCAAGAGCACCACAAACAGAAGATCAAGGGAAGGGATTATGCCCCTCTACTTGGCACTCGTAAGACTGCACTTACGTCCTGTGACTAGTTTTGGGTCCCTCTATACAAGGTATGTGTTGGCAAATGGGAGCAAGTTCCGTGAAGGGAGACAGAGACAGCTGGAGGCTCAGCACTTGTGTGAGAGGGCCAGTTCAGCCTGGAAAACAGCTTTGGGGGGACCTAGCAGCAGCATCCCCCCCCCCCCCCCCAACNNNNCCCCCCCCAATACCCATGCAGTGATTGATGAGATGGAGCCAAGCATACATGCTGTGGTGCAGGGCAGAAGGATGAGACAAAACAGGCTCGTTCAAACTGAAAGAAGAGAGTTCAAACTGGAGAGGTTCAGAGTGTCCTCCCCATGCTAACAGAGCAGGGGATGGAGCTGCTTCCAGTCTTGGAGGTTTTCATGACCCAAATGGACAAAGCCCTGGGCAACGCTGTCTGATCTTCCAACTGACCTGGTTTTCAGCAAGAGGTTGGACTGGAGATCTATCAAGGTCCCTTCCAACCTGAATTATCTGATGATCCAACTGGAAGAGTCCAGACACAGATTCAATTCCTTCACTCAAAGTATTATTCTATTCAAAATGTCAGGGAACATATTATATTCATTCTAGTTACACTCTCTCTAGTTTCCCCCTCCAACCTTTCCTACACTGGCCACCACCCTGAAGTCTTCTTTCATCTCAGTACAACTGCATCTCCAGCCTACATAAATCTCTTTTTTTTTTTCCCAGGCTTACAATCACCACTGACTACACGCACTCTCTGCAGCTCCCTTCCTTCACAATTCCCAATTCTGTCCCTACAGCCCACAGCAATAGTGTTCACCAAAATAAGCCCTATTAACAGGAAAAATTCATTTTCACTTCATCGCCTCTGAAACACTAAGCTGACTTGATACTATCACTAACACTCCTTTTTAAAAAAAAAAAACAAAAACAAAACAAAACATTCTTGCTTCTTCCGTAATTTTATTTGTGATCACGTCTCACTCAAGAACTTTGGTTTATCCTCTGCAAGTTGGTGTGACAGCATCCACAAAGCCAGATGCACCAGCCTCTTAAAACGTTCATTCGGTGTCCCCAAAAGGACTGCCCAGGATTTAGAGCATTTTACTCTCCTAAGCAAGCTGAGAAGCTTGCAAGACTTAGGATTTATTTCTTAATTCACTCAGCAGTCGAACAGTCCACAAGTTTTTAAAGCATGTGCTTGTCTAAAACTTATGACCTGTATTGTGAAGGTTGCATCTTTATTGCAGTTGTATTCAGATAATAAGACAGAAAATGTTGAATTTACCTCTGTGCCCTGCATTCTCAGGGAACCTGAAAAAAATGAAGATAGGTTCCCTTCCCACCAGGCGTGACTGCTAATACAGAAACCTGCAGACCACATCAAGGCCACTTTTCACAACTTGCTTACACGTATGTTAGGAATTTAATGAATAATCCTGTTTATAACACACAGGAATAAATAATACCAATTTATCTTCCCAACTATCTTCCCATTAGCAGTGCTGCCTCTGAAGAAAGGCAGAAAAAAACCTCCGAATTAAGATCCAATGCCGCAAAAAAATTTCATCGCCAGGTAAGAAGGTACTGGCTTCGAATATGAGAGAAAGATAATTTAATCTATATAAAATTACAGATGCAGTACCTAACTGAGATGAAAGTCCTCCAATAACTATTTCTGTTGCAAAACGCTCGGCTCAAGGACATGGACAAACGATCCTCAGGAAGGTTTCCAGGACCTCTGCCAGCCCCCGCCTGCCCCCTTATCTCCCGAACTCGCCTCCAGCCCCTGGGCCGGGGCGGAACCCCCCGGAACGGACCCCCCGACGTCACCCCACGCTGCCCGAGCACCGGCAGCGATCCCGGGGCGGGGGGAGCCGAGCCGAGCTCCC
>VYZM01023353.1:11141-24961 GCA_013398915.1 Dromas ardeola
TTTTTTTTTTTTTTAAATAGCTTTATGAACTTGGAGTAGTCAGAGCATAATTATTTCAACCACAACGGAGTAGCTCCAGTTCTACCTTCCTCTATATTGTTGGCATATGAGATGACATCCACATAACTGATAACGTCAGAATCCAAGGAGCTACAGGCAGGAGTAAAAGATCCATGCCTGCTACAGAACACTCTCTGTCATAATCCATGCTGAAGCCTGAGTCAAAACATTCTCCTGCCATCAACATACACTACTGAAATAAAACAGTATTTCTTCTCCTGTGGCTTCTCATCCAGATTACACATCACCTTCCTCGCACAGACAGTTAACCTGTCACTTTGCATAGCAGAAGTCTGCATAAGAAAGCTAAGGATTTCAACAGTTGCCCAGCAAGAAGTTGTAAAAATCCAGGCTACTACATACAAAAATACATTAATTTTAAAACTCCAAAGCTAAGACGTTAAGATTTTAGAAATGTCAAAATAAAGGTAGACTGGGAAACTTTGATTCTGCTACCTTCTGTGTGTGTCTCTTCACATCACACAATCTATATATGCATGCAAAATAAATACACGTTTTCCTTCAGACTAATGAGTCATTCAGTAGTCAGGGTGAACAACGCGCCAGGATGCAGTTGTGGAGCACTGATGATTTAGCCACAGTATACCAACCTTGCTTAGAGGAAAGTGGAAGGTGTTTAGTGAATGTAATAGGGAATTACAGTAAGGAGGAGTATGCTCTCATGAGTTAAAACGCTACTCTTTACAAGCAAAAGTAGAATCTGTTTCTGTTACAGAGTTCCTACACGATGACAGTTACTTACAGAAGTCATACACCACCTTCCAACCTTCAAATCATGTCACTTCCCCAGAGACTGAGCGGGGCTATGAGAGCGCCCTAAGACTGAAGCTACTGAACATGTCCTAAAGGTTTTGACTAATTTAATATTGTTCCTGGAAAATATGACAATTTGGAGTTCTGGCACGAACAGACAGCATAGATCACGTTGGACATTTTCAGTCTCCTTTTTTCCACAGGGTCTTTCAGAAGCAAATCGCAGCTATCATGCAGTACAGGTGAACTGTTGCTGCATCCTGCTTCTCAATGCCATCGTTCCTAAGAAGGCCTTGGCCAACTCTCTTACATCTGACTGGAAATGTTCCCATCAAGTGAGAAGAGAAGGTCCTGATGAAAGACAGCGGCTGGGGGAAGGGCTGCTACCATGAACACAGGAACAAACTGAAAATTTCTGGAGGCTTTTGATAAAGGTAGGAGCGGCTCATTACTCCAACAGCAAGCAGTCTACAGAAGGTAAAGAGATCATGGGATACTGACCTCAGACTAAAACCAAAAATTTCAGTTAGATTATAGTTGTGCCTGCCTTTAATTTTCATGGTTCTTAGTTCAAGATATTTAATTGGAGAAACACTGAAGATTCACCCTTGCAATTGCGATATAACAATAGTTGAAGACAGTTCTAACAATAAGATGAAGAGGAGATAATCAGATCTACACTGACATTTTCATCTCAACACATTAGTTGCTAAACATTAAGTAGCTGTTCCCCTTTCCAAATATTTAAAAGTAAAAAGCTGAGTAAGGAGGCAGACATGCAGTTGAAAGGAAAGATGGGTGTTGGCATCATCAGCTGACTCAAACCTTGTCTGCAGTAGCAGTTCTGACACTTCATTCTGACAGTAATGATAGACAGAGAGAACCCAGATCTCCCACTGCCTTCTCTGAATATAGCAACATTGACATTATGATGGGCTTCCACAGTAACTGCTTCAAAGAGTGACTGTCCACCTGCTGTGAAAACCAATAATTTTGAATTATTCCACGTTGGTAGTTTGTCACAAGTTTTTTGTTTGGCTGTTTGGTTTTTTTCTCCCTAGCAAAGAAAGAAATACTTTTTTCCAAAAGACATCAATACTCTGCAGTCCCACTTTCTAAAGCATCTGGTCAAATTAGCGTTTATTGTAAACAATGAAGCAAAGTAATCATCAAAACCTTCAGTTCATGTCATCAGTACTTGCTTTCACTCCCTGTTAAGAAGTAGTATATTTAGTTTGCTTTTCTGTTTCTACTATCAAAATTACTGGTACAATTGGACTGCTCATTAAAAAAACAACACTTAAATAGCATGAAATTCCATATACTCATATCAAAGGAGTTTATCTGGAAATATTTAAATTTATTCCACAAAATAATACCTTGGGTATGGTCAAGAGTTTACTACTTAACGTATTTTCTAAAAAGCCAGAACCTCCGCATTGTACAGTCTTCTACAACAACCCAAAACCTGAAAGGTCTTTTCAGAGCAATAGGTGTATATTAACTATCTGGTAAAACGGCATGCAAAACAATAGTACATTTAAAATCACCTTTCCAAAATACAATCCTATCAGGCTTAGAAAGAGTGGACTTTCAAACTCTTGCAGAGGAGGAGGGCAGGAAAGTCAAAGTAGTTACTGAGAACATTTCAATAATTCATATTCTCTCACAAATACTGTCAACTTAGACATTCATTTTACCTTGAGAAGGTATGTAGGAATATTGCTGAAATCTACAGGCAACTTTAAGAGGAAGCGAGCTGAGAATTCTCCAGTCTGTGGAAAAAAAGATAACACGAATGAGACCTGGTGCCTAAAACAGAACCACAAATTGAACACTCTGAGGATGAACTATTAACCAGAAAAATGTGTAAGAGCTCATACCAAGCAGAAGAGTTGAGATTTAAAACAACATTTCTCAATGGAATTACTAAAGAGGAAAAAAATAATTTACAGATTTCACAGATGTTATCTGAGAAAACACTTTAAAACCATCATTGCCAGTAAGTCAACAGCAAAAAGTAGTCAGAATACAACAATGTGCATGACAAAGATCAGACCATACTTTGTTAGGCCCTAAATATAGATCTATCTTGGCTCTACTCATTTCCGGACAAAGGTCCAGCGAGACCTGCAAATGGTCTGAAAGCAAAGGTAAAAAACTGACAACTTTATAAGACCATATAGATAAAATAGAGGCATCTTCACAAACACTGCAGGTATACATAAAAGAACATGTGTTGAGTAAGGTGAGAATGTATCAAAAGCGTCCTCTGAATAAACAAAGAGGAAAGAACTGAAGTAGAAGGTTTTATATAATTTGTTTTCAGAATTATGCGACCATTAACACCTAGACAACTGTTTACTGAAAATTTGCCAAGCGTCCCCTACACGTTGCTTTTTTTTTTATGCATAAAGTGCATGCAAAGGAAATGGAAAGGATTTCCTTTTTGTTTCATACACTTCCTTAAAACCAGACTTCGTCCACCTGGTTATGAAGCAATGAAGTTGGCCCTTTTTGAAAAACAAATGCCTCCCTGATTTCCTCCATATTAGCTTTTTGTCATGTCTGTTTTTTAATTCAGTAAAGTAGCCATACAGCAGCTATATTTGTCACATTGAATTAGCAGTACAAAAAGCATTAAACATTAATTTTATGCAGTTAAGTACAAAATATTAGGATATCTTGAGACAAGGTAGCAAAACTTTTTTCAGTTTTAACACTGCCCGATTTTTGCATATACACGCTACTTAGTTACGTGATGACATCCAATTTTTAAAAAACAGTACTTCGTTTTAACAGGCAATGGGACAAAGACAAGCTGTATGAATATGCAGCATTCGTTCTCCCACAGTAACACATATGTTCTACTTTACTATTTCCTGACATTAGTTATCTGTACCTAATTTTCACTTTAATATTTTAAGTGTTTTGCATAGCCAGACAAAGAGAGAAGAAAAATACTTCAAACAAGAAGTGTACAATATAAAAATTTTAACAAAGTGCACATGCATCTATAGTGAATGTGCCTGTTGCAATTCTCATTAAGGGTGAATGTAAATACTATACTAGTATTAAACAGGATGATCTTTATTGTGTATTAAGCTATACCTTGTGGTAAGCAAAAGCCTGTAATATGTCTGAAATAATGGAAGCACCCTTTCTAGCAAACGCAGCAGAGACTCACGGAAGAGATGTAGGGAATCTTGACAGTGAACACGTTGCCTGGGACCATGTCCAGATGGTGTCTGAGTATCTCTAAGGATGGAAATCCCACAATCTCCCTGGGAAACCTGTGCCAATGCACAGACCGCTCAATACTCAAGGACTTAGAACCCACACAGATGTCAGAAGGATACCGTTTGGGCCACTGCTTTACTACATTTAGTAGATGTTACCACAAGAACTCCACAGTTATGGGGACAGCTTGCCAAAGACTACAGCTCTTCAAGAGGAAAGCATTCACAGTCAGCTACAATGATACGGACAATTTGCCATATGCCTTTGCAAAATAGCCAGTACTTTTGCCTACCCTCTCCATTAGCTGTGCTAATCCATAAATTGCTTTGAGCTCAGCATAAGAGAAAACATGAAGGTTGTCACTGGCCATATACCACCAGACCACAAGCCTCCATAATCATGGAGCCCATCAACGGCAGTGCATATTGACTGGCTGAAATAAAACACTGAAGGAAAACAGCTTGCCGATGCACAAGCCTGTCTGAGAAAGTACTGGAGGTCAAAGCCAATGGAAACTGGCTTTCCAAAATCAATGGTAAGCTGCTAAGCAGGGCAGCTGAGGAATATAAGTGATTGGTTGCTAGGTTGCCACCATTATTTTCTGTGGTACTGACATGAATTAAAACTGAGAAGGAAAAAACTCTACAGAACTGGATTATTTTATGCCTAAAGTGAGCAAACATTTCACCCCAAGCAACTAAGCATATATAGGAAAAGATGCTCTATTAGGCAGATGGACAATAAGCAACGCTAGTATCAGTGCCAATTTGTTTCTTGGTCTATGTATCAGGCATGAACTACAGATAACTCGTTCTACCTTCCAGTCACTAAACAAGAAAAAACAAGATCTTGAATGTAATCAAAAACTTTCCAACGGTACTTTGCCAGTTATATCATTTGCCAAAAGGGTTTCTGTGACCCTTGTAGGGTCACCTACTTGGCAGTAGGTTGTAACCCACCCTCCTACTGCTAGCTAGCTCAGAATTGGCCTTAAAATTTGTCCCTGGTAGTCACACAATAGAGGCAAAGCAACGGCACACAGAAACGTTATGCAACAAAATGTGAGCATACATTAATTTAAAGCCAGACTCTGAAACCTCTCCTGATGACACTACTTGTGAGGGTAGATGCCAACTTTCTGATGCTGTATTACTTATACGTGCATAAAAATCACCGACTTCTTGTGCATGTGTAACACGGAAACTGCTCTGATGACAGTCAGGGCACTCGCTTTTTATTCAGAGTGAAATGGATATTATAGACAGTGCTTGTTGTCTGGACTTAATTTCCAAAAAATGCTGTACAACATCTGCCATAAAATCCAGAAAATTATTTCTGGTAAAATACCAAGTCTGATGAACAGAGATGGCCACTGAACAGACGAATGGCCTCTGATTAAAACATCAGCTGCTCCAAGACGTAGCAGTAAATACGAACTTGCAGTCTAGATCTTTTACGTCATTCAGTCGAAATTATTTTGCCATGTTCTTACTTCCAAAAGTGTCGAGGCCGGGCAGGGAGCGGTCCCTGTCCATGGTGCTCACCCACCCAACCCCAACCAGCTGGTCACAGCCAACAGGTCGAGCCAGACCCATTTCTGGCCACGGCACTGAGAGGTCAGATAGATAATGGGCATCTGTGTCAGCTGGTGCTCTGCCAACATGAAGCTAAGCCAGATAATGTTTTTTTCTATTTGTCTATAGATCTTGGAGATCACTTCAGGAAATTGGAGATACTGAAACAAAGGTATAAAAGCAAGTTTCTGTTCCATTTTGGGACACGGCACTGAATTCAGGCCTCCTCTTCAAACTTCAAACTCATGCGCTTAAGACGATTGCTTTCATAACACTGTGCAAGGTTCATTCATAGATGATTATTTCAGAAGTCTGCTGAGCTACTGCTGATTCCTGAGCAACAGCAACAACACGAATTTCAATGACTTCTAGGCAGAGGACGTAACATGCAGGTTACCTCTTGCATTTCAGATAAACACTGCTATTATGTTGATCATCAAGACTAACAAGACAGTTGTAAAGGACAGAAAGGAGAACCACACAAGTTAGTTTCGCATTTTTGAGTTTTAGGACACTCACAAACAAGCCTCTGTCATGTAGATACCAGGCTCACAGAATCTCCAAACAAGATCCTCAGAGTCTTCTTGATAGAGAATGTAAACTTTGAAAACAAAGCACACACTACAGAAACTTCAAATAGCTCTGCAATGATTAAAAGGATTTGCCTCAAATAGCTCTGCAATGATTAAAAGGATTTGCCTCAAAATGTATTTAAGATTTATTTTACTGGAATATTTTTAACTAAGACAGCATTTCAAATGCAAAACAAATTTCCTTATTAGTCACCATAGACTGAGGAAACATTCAAACGGCTTTAGTAGATATTGCTTTTCCATAAAAAAAGGAAAAAAAACCCTAGTTTTCTACAATCTTGAGTAGAATTTTGGCAGCTGCCAAAAATTATGATAAAATCTCAGCATAGTTCAGAAAGCCTTCTGCATTTCAATAAACCAGTCTGATGATATTTACAGATGTGGCAAATTGTTTGTGATGTGAGCTATAGAGATTAACATTTAAGAACAAATTAATCTCAATGAAATATTCTGATCTATAGACATAAAAAAGAGACCTGAAATTCTCTGATAAATAAAATTTTCTTGGCTTAAAATAAAAAGAGCCTAGATGACTTGTCTAAGAAAAGAAAAGCAGATGAATGTAAGTACTGTGAGTTGTAAAGTAAACAACCTTGCGTCACCTAAAACTTAAGGATGATTAAAGTGACATAAAGCTGAATTCTAGGCCCTGATAACCGGAATGCTGAATTTTCATCAATTTTCAGACTGCATCTATTTCAGAAGATACTGCTTTTGAAGGCCAGTATATCTTAAGAGTACGCTATTGCTGAAAGCAGGAGGGGGGACACGTTCAGCATAAACACAACTAGGTATTTCCTGATGTATCCTACTCCAAACTTCCCATGATAAATACATTACTAGGGGAAAAGACCGATTTTTGCAAAGCTTACTCTGTGGCAGAGATCAGTTAAAAAATTTTTTTAAAAAACTCAAATCACACACTAACGAAAGTGTCTACATTGCCAATAGCCTCATTTTAAAAGGCTGAGATGGTTTACCTAGAGTGTTTCTACACAGCATGGCACATTTCCCAGGCAAAGGGTACAACTTCAGGAAACAGATAAGCCTGACTGTTGTATGAAGACATGGCCCTATGAAGTCACTTCTCTAGCCCATCTCACCTCCTCCTGTCCTTCTGCAGAAAATTAGTTGAGGTTTTTTTTCCCCTTTCCAGTTTAGGTTCCTGAAACAACTCATCTCAGCTTAGACAAGTGCCAGAGAGATACAGGCAGCTGCAGCTACCAATGAAATCAACTCAACTGTAATGTGGAGTCACACCCTAATACATCCTGCCCCTAAGCAGGCTGATTTGCCCAGGTGAGTTATCATACCAACACTGTTATTCCGCCTCTCAAATCTTCAGAGCTGACTCACGCTTCCACATAACATTGAACTGTGCCCTGTAAATACTGCACAGACTTATCAAGAGTTTTCAAAATTTTCATCTATAAACCACATGAACTAACATCAGGTTGAAAAACAGTACTCACCAGGAAATCTGGTTCAACCAAGGTAGTGGAATGTCAGTACAAAACAGGGAATACAGAAAGTGAGCTGGAGTCAAATAGAAGTTTTCTCCATTGGAAACATAAAGCATGGAGATCCACAAAAACAACTCAAGTTTTCCAAGGCAAGAGCTGTATTTATTAAGATGAAAGGATCACTAAAAGCATTTTAGCAGAAACATTCTTAATAGCTTACCCAGTTGTTTTTTTTTCCAGCATAGATTTCCATGTTTTCTCCATACTGGGGCTCTTCAAGTAAAGTCTGATATTCAAACATGAGACGAGAGCTTTCACGTAATCGGCTGCACTGAAATTGGTGATACTGCTGCACAAGCTCTTTCACAACAAGCAGGAGGCATTCGGGGTTTGAAGGATTCCAAGAAGCTAAATTCTGTTGAATTAGAAAAGAACAGAGACCAAAACTGTTTGCAGCAACAGAAAGACAAGCACTCCCCCTTCCATACTGATACCAGAGGCACATATGCATGGGGAAGCTTTGTGACAAAGCTAAACCATAATATCAAATGCAAAGGTTATATCATGCTTTGGAAGAAAATCAGGTCAACAGCAAAAGCAAGCCTTAATGTAAAATAAGTGTCCATACAGGGACCTAGCAGAAAACCGGTAACAGGGCTACTACCAGACACAGACAGGCCCAAATTACTATTCTGTTCTTCCCTAAAATTATGATGTTGCATCTGAGAACTTGGAAAGTTTGAATTCAAGAAATTAAAACTGATGAGAAACGTACAGGGATCAGGTAAGTACAACCCCACACACTATCTGACCCAAAAAGCAGTTAGCCAAGTGAATATGCCAAATTAACAGCAACTACGGCAACTACTTTGCTCCATTATTCAAATAGTGGGTATAGTATTGACAGCGACGGAGCAAATGGGTTCTCTTCTGTTGCCTCAACCTTGTGCTTTACTGCACCTTGACTGTCTCTTCACTAGAGTTACCTTGACTCACCCCCTTAACACAAATGCCATCCATACACAAGTCTCTTCAATGGGCCTGGCAGAAGTTTTTATTACAAGTTGACTGTAGATGAAGAAACACAGTTAAGAGAAATAAAAATGTTAATACAAAGAAGATAACTGTGTCAGTAGCACAGTAGCGATGTTACCTCTCAGTTTAACTACTCTAACATTGGCTTAGACCAGTCTTCCATGCACAGTAAGACTTACTCAGGAGGTTTTCTGTGTTACAAACCGTACCTAACATGATCAGTGTTGCACGCGTACATCTGGTTGACCTAGAATGGATTCATGTTAAGGGCAGATGAGAACTCACCCTGTACTCCACGCTGATAGGACATCAGACAGTTCTGATGCAAAAGCCCATGTGCTTTGTGCTTAAGTCCTCAACAGGTCTCGATACAAGCTCAGGGCATGTTAACATAGTCATGCAGCTTTTGGTCAGCTTTGAGTATAACCAGTATTATTGTGAATTTCTGTATGTCACATGAATATATGACAACAAACAAGCTGCAACGGATTTTTAAATTGTATGGATTGTACAGTTAACATTAAGCATCCTTAGCACTGGCAAAGATGTCTGTATTTTGCAATCCGATGAAGATATAATACAGTAGTTTCACGTAAAATTACTTAGCAGTATCTGAACCCAAAGTGGTTACTTTTGTCCTGGAAGTGGCAAAGATTTCATTAACAAATTATACGCATAATTTACATTCTTCGGCAAGGACATGAAAAGCATTAGTTCTTTTTTTACCTTGCAGTGGAAAAAACTGCTTTGGTATGCACCATTTTCTACAATGAAAGGACAGAAAACATTTCTGTGCTTTGAAGAAGCTATCTTAAGACTGCCTTGTATTCAAACACAAAAAATTACGTTTCTTAACCTAGGTTGAGTAAATGAATGAAGCTGGATAAAAACCACGGCCCCTAAAATATACAAGCTATTCATATTTTGTGTAACACCAAAACTAATAAATACAAGTGGACAGGTTGCAAACAGAGGTTGTTGAGTCTCTGTCTTTGGAGTTACTCCAAGTGTCCTTGGAGATACTCAAACCCCGACTGTACAAGGTCCTGGACAGCCTGCTCTATCTGACCCTGCCTGGGCAGGGGTCTGGACTAAGTAGATGGTCTCTACAAGCTCTTTCCAACCTCAGTTTGATTTTTTTGATTCTATGAAGGGGTTTACAAAAAACTCAGAACAGAAACAGAGGATCTTATCCAGGTAAGACTCCATAGTACTGACCTGAAAAGAAACTAGAGAGTTGTGTACAAATTGTGTACAAATTTTATCATCTGACACTCTGGAAAGACAGATAGAAAGCTTAAGCAATTATTCACCAGGCACCATACCTTCAGCTGTACAATGAAATCTACTCGTAGTCTTATTTTTAACTAGGTGGCTATTTCCTTTAAAAAGGCTTATAATTTTTATTATCTCTAATGACTGTAGTTTATGATATATCCCTTTGGAATGGTTTTATACAGACTTCAGTATATGTGTATGATGGCTTAATACTTCAAGCATTTATCTTTCCACAATTTTATATTTGTTTCCCTCCATATTAAGATGTTATCAAAATTAATTTCTCATTTTCAGCATCGTCACTTAAAACACACAAACCTAATTTGTCAGTGAAAGCAACAGGAAATATCTATTCCTTCCTTGAAAATCTTGCCTTTTTTGCAACCAACCAAACAAAAAAATCTATAATGTTTACTAAGGCAATTTTATCCCAAATCTTACCACATGTTGTTTTTCCTGAAGTCCCCAGCCCTTGAGGGGATCAATTTTAAGAGAATTTCAGCTACATTCTACCCATCCCCTCCACCCCTTCTCATTTAAGTTAATAGCTACCAGAGAGGCAAAGAAATCTGTGTATGCACTACCTACGTACAGAAAAGACAGAAAAAAAATAAAAGAAATACAATCTAGGAATATAATCCTTTTCCTGTCTCATAAACATGGTTTTTAGATCACTGTCATGACTTTCAGCAACATGATTCATGATTTTTGAATGACTATGGCTGGCAGCACTGCATTAACTGTCTACACATCGCTCATTCCTGTGATTAGGATGAAAACCATACATTTCTGTCACACATAAAGAAAATGGTTGGAGGAAATAGAGTTTTGGAAGGTGGTGCTCTCATTCTTCAGAAACATATACATTGTTCTCGCTTTGACAAAAAAGGAAAAATTTATAATCTTAGAGCATGGATGGAGCACTTAAGGGAACACTTAACTATACAGTACAGATTTGAAAAAGCCCTTATGTTGATATAATTTACAGATTCACCCAAGACTGACAGGCTCAGCTGAAGAAACACAAGAGGACATAACTACTGATCACGATTTGCTTTGTTTTACATGGATGAATGAACAGTTCAATGAGCAGTTACAGGATTAAACTGTACTCCTATTCTCCTGCTCACTATGATTCTGGTAGGAAGGGCTGCCCAGCGTGCCTAAGATACTATCCTTGAACCTCTGCCTTTAGAAGCTACCACACTGTCACAGGCTCCACATCTGACCATGGTGTGAAGTAGAAGTACTCTGTTTTTTTTCCTCCTAGACAGTAAGAACACCTACTAAATGGGAATATTACCACTGCCATATCTTAAAAGGTAAAATATATTCCACAGTAATTGGTGAACAGTCAGATACTAACACGGTTCATACAGGTTCCTCAAACATATACTACCAAGTGACTGAAAGCCTTGTTCTACCTTGTCTGCCATCTACAGCTGGTAAAAATTTCTTCCGAACTTGAACCCATGTAAGCTTATAGGATTCTACAAAATACTAGAGAACATTTTTCAGGTAGATAGCGTCTTCTAGGAAACACGTTTTGTATCATGCAGTCTGAAACCAGACTGTGTGTAACCTTAAATTTCCTGTTCCCAAGCTGCTGCTCAAATAAAGCATTTCCAGAAAGCCAGAGGATGTAATATGCCAGTACATATTGATATCAGCCAGACAAGTGGGAATAACCTTTCCTCCTAATGACACTGGTGTAACACAATAGAAATGTTCTGTCAAAGGAAATGACCAACAATATTTTAATAACTGACCTAAATGCAACCGAACCTTTTGTTTTTTAAATAACATTACATTACAGAACAAAAAAAGAGCAAGAGGAAATCCATTGTCATTTGTCCAGCATGGAGCTAGAGTATTGCTCTCTTCAAAGAATTCAAGAGTACTGCATCAAAACAGTGTTTATGCTGTATTGCCTTAAAGCTACAGGAATTAAAATGAATTATTTGACTGTAGGACCTTTATTAAATACCTTTAATTCAGTAACTAAAGAGTCAAAGTATGAACTGGTTATAAAAACAAATCACCTGGAGAAAAATTCAACTACCCACCCAGTACACACATCAATTACAGCAGATTCTCACCGATTAAAGAGTAAATATACAATGGTTACACAAATTTTCTGTAACACAAGTTCTGATTTAAATAAACATTAATTTTTAACTTTAGAGTTATATTATTGTAGTGCTTGCTATTTGGAAATTGGCCACCACATTTCTAGCCATTTTGTTAACTTTGCAGAAGTGCTGTTGTTTTCAGACCATCTAAATTGATAAATTTTAACAAACACTTCTGCATACAATGACATATTTATGTACGAAATATCTTCTTACGTATTTTTAAGTGTTGCTAATTTGCCCTAAGCACTAGGTTCATTCATATGAAAATACTTTAAAGCCATTTTATTGTGATCCAATTTCACCGGTATGCCAAAATACGTGCTACATTGTTCGCTCGGTTTCAAACAGTACCTTCTTTAATCTTCCTTCTTTCTTTTTAAATCGAAGACGAAGTACGCAACTATCTGTACACACGTTGTTGAAACCTAACTAAAGCAGAATTTGATGTTTATCAACTTGATCCCTTGTAGAATGTCTTAATTGCTGCAATTTCAGCATTATAATGACTCTTCTGAGAAAATGCAAGGATTTGTCAATTAGTGTCCCTGCAATGGTACATTGACCTCCTTCTTAGAGATAAAGGACCTTCTAAATAAGATTTTAGTTAGCAATACAGTATTGTATACATTATTAGAATTCGGAAGTTGTTTTAATAAGCAAAATCTCAAGATAAAGGCTTTGGTGCAAAAAGGAGTAGCAGCCTGTGAGCTTCTTTTTCTGATTGTTTGCCTGAAGGCTGTATGCCAACCCTAGACAATACAGCCTTTTAAGAAATAGTATTTTAAAATATTTAAAACATTAGAAGAACAGACAAACCTCCAGTGCTTCTGTGTTCCATGGCTCCAAGTTTTGCTACAAAACTCAGATCTTGCATAAGAATTATGCTCTGAATGCAACTTCAAAATTATGAGTTTTAGTTGTTACGGCTTCAGAAAAACCCTGGAAACATGAAAACACACATAACCTCATTTTCTACAGCCAGACTGTTGAAGCCTGGCAGGTATGAAAAACCCAATCAAAGAAATAACCAGCAAATACGTATACAGCAAAGACTTGTTGATTTCTGCAACTTCTATCAAAAATTCCTTCTGCTCTGCTCACCAGGACCTTCAATTTTGTCCCTGACAAAATTTATACATTCACATAATTTTACTAAAATTACACGCATGCTGAAAAGAGAGGTTTTTTTATCTGAAATTGCTATAAAATTGCAATTAAAATGAATTTTATATTTAAAAAATGAGACCACTGACTGGGGTACTGACAAACAGCTTACATACTTCACTCAATAAATCTCTTCTAATTTCAAATGAGATTTCTGCAGACTTTCCAGGGAGTTAATCAAATTTTACAGAACAATCACTAATGCATTTAAAATAAAGAAATCCAGACTTGGATCAAATTCCTTGTCTTGTTTGCCAACAGATATCTTTAAGTGAACTCTGCAGTGCAAACTACGTTACTCAAAAGTTAGCCAGCTAGACTGAAAGTGGCCCACTGTACAACAATATACAAGTATGAACCAACTCAAACTGTGCATCTGCAACTACTTCTGCATTCACGCCCATCTCACATGAAGGCTTACATGCCCACCTCAGATTGGTTACGATCCTTTTTAATGTTATCATTTTTTCAGCATATTATGGAAGAACTTACCTGTCATTTCCA
>VYZM01023357.1:1288-54327 GCA_013398915.1 Dromas ardeola
TCCAAAGATCATAAACTTTCCTTTTTTCCCTGAGGTCCAGCCAAAGCTCTCTATTTAGCCAGGCTGGTCTACTTCCCCATCTGCAAGTTTTTCGGGACTTGGGAATGGCCTTCTGTGCTTTTAAGAGTTCCTCCTTGAAGTAAGACCAGCCTTCCTGGGCACCTTTGCCCTCCAGGACTGTCCCCCAAGGGACACTCTCAACCCTGCTCCTAAGCAGTCCAAGGTTTGCCCTTCGGAAATCTAAGGTGGCAGTTCTGCTGGCTCCCCGCCTTGCTTCACCAAGAATCGAAAATTCTATCATTTCATGATCACTCTGCCCAAGACGACCTCCAATCTTTACATCGCCTACAAGACCTTCTCTGTTAACCAGCAGCAGGTCCAGTAGGGCACTTCCCCTAGTTGGCTCCCTCACCAGCTATGTTAGGAAGTTGCCTTCCACATTCATACAGTCATATTTTCCAGTCAAAAAGAAATAGTGATACAGTATACCTCACTTTTTTGTTCTGTTGTAACAGAGTGGTAATGATGTTTGAAAGTAATAGTCAAAATCTATTTACAATTCAAGGTTAGGAGCTGAGCTGGATAAATGTTACTGCTCATAAAGTTAGTGGGTTCTTGATTTTTGAACCCAGTTAAGGTGTTTTTGTTTATCTGCGTTCCTTCAACAGTTGCCGGCTCCACTATTCTTTGCATTATAAGGAAACAGCATATGGCATTTTTTTTCCCAGAGACTTTGCACTCCGAACAAACAACAAGAAGGAGGAAAGGAACAATGACTTTCCACAGGTTCCTAAGGGAAAACTAATCTTTGCATTGACTACCAAATGAATAAAGGTGAGGTGAGAAGCTACTTTTGTAAGTAGATTTGAACCCAGATCTAACTCTATACCTTAACTCCCATATCAATTATGCTTGCACACTTAAGCAATTACTTTGAGTCACAAGACATCCAAACAGTGCATATTAAGTGTGTATTAGATCATAACTGAAGAAAATGAACTTTAGGTTCTTGCTGTGTGCATGTGTTATCACTGCCTATAGTTAGGCTGCCTGAAAAATTCCATTAAAAGGGTTTTTTTAGCAATTTCTCTTGCCAGACGTGCCCTGAGGCTGATTGTTTTAGAGAAAGTTTTAGCTAAAAATAGTTCTTACGTCTCTGACAACAACAGGAAAGAGAAAAATATACTTTAATTTTGCCTGTGAGTAAAAAAAAAAAAAAAAAAATTATGCCTGTTTCACTGGCAAACTTATACCTCTACAGGTGGTAAGAGGGACTTGAAAATTAGGTTGGATCATCCAGTGTCAAGAGCATACCTTTTATTTACTTGGTGGTTATTGATTTTTTAATTCAGTCTATATGTGCTTATAAAAGACTTGTTAGAGTTTGGAAGCTAAAGTATTTGAAGGGCTCATCTGCCCTGAGCATAGCCCCTTCTTTTATCTGCTAGATAAATGCACAGGCAGCTCCACAGAGTAACTGAGCATTGTTATCATGGCTGTAATGGCTGAGCAGAATTTCCCTACAATTTGTTTCAGCTCACAGCTGGAGACTGCTGTGGGAGAAAGCTTAGAAACTGAAAGAAAAGATATCTGTATTATTTACTATTGGTGATGCCCATGCGGTACAGAAAAAGGAGGAAAATTTGAGAGCAAATGGGGAAGTAGGGACTTTTTGCACAGGTATGGGAGAGAACAGGAAGGGATAAAAGCCAAAAAAAAAGAAAAAAGGTTGATACATGACTAGGACAAGACTTCACTCCTATGTAAAACTGATACGGCTTTTCCCAATGTGTTCATGTATGACACACAACAGAACAGGGTAGGATCCCAAAGGCGTGTTCCACCCAAATACTTGATTGCAATGTTAACGCTTCTTTAGTTGACTGCTTGGGATGTTGGTTCATGCCTTTGTCTACAGACCTGCTCCAGCTCTTTATCATTCTTCAACACAAAAATAAATAAAATACCTTCAAACAAAAAATCAGATGTTAACAATGTCTAAGAAAAAGCTCTTACATATTTAGTTTTGAGTACAGAATAGAAACAACTAGTTGCTCATAAGCGACTATTCACAGAAATATCTGGGGTTATTTCAAACAGAAATGGTAGCAGCCTGTAACTTAACTTTCCTCTTTGCAAACACTTTGTGTCTTGCTGGACCAGTCAAATGGATGGCTATTCTGAGATGGGCTATTCTGAGATGCTCAGTATTTTCATTGCAGTAGTTTCAGTTAAACAATGAGAACTAATTTAAACACACTGTCTTAATTAAATAACAACAGTTTGTAAAATCTCAATGTCTGTGATGCAAGATAAGCTTTAAGAATCGGGAGATACAACGGCAAATTCTGATTTATTGGAGATCAATAAACAACATAGGAAAATCCAGAGCTACTTGAATCTCTTCAACAAGTTGGGTTTTTTTCTCAGACGTGGTGATGTTACTGGTGCCTTTGGATATTTCTGTCCCCAGAACTTGACCATTTTCCTTCCCTTTTACTTTTGTTTAAAATCCAAGGCAGTACTTCCAATCTGCTTTTCTCCTAAAGAGGTAACGTCCTGCTGGATTTTCTCCTGCTCAAACCACCATAACATCCATCCTTGAAAAGAATGCTCAGTGAAAGTACTTGGTTTTGTCTTGCCGAAGGATGATTTCAATTTATTTTTCCTATTCTTTGACCTGCTCTTCAGATGGTACAGTAAAAATGATTATGGATGTTGACATTTTCCCTGCCGGTTCTGTATTCACAAATAAACATTTCATTACCTAATCAGTACAGAATACATTGTAAAAGGTGATTTTACATGATGAGAGGCAGCTCATTCATGTTAGAGAGTAAAGCAGGCTGATGATGGAAAAGTGCAAGTCTATTGTTTTGAGGTAATACCATATCTGAGCCAATGCACACGAACTGCCATCTGATTAACAGGCCCTCCCACCCAGAACTGCTAAAATAAAATAGTTGGCAGATTTTTGTTATTTTGGGCATGCACTTCTCCACATGACATGGGTATGTCAGCCAGCAAGATGTGCGCTCCCACATACTGTTTACATTACTTGATCCATGCTACCTGTCTGGGTTTCCAAAACTTATTTTTTTCCTTTACTGGTGGCAACAATGTGGATGACCCCAGAGGAAGTATTTTATGAACTAGCTTTCAGTTGCTGCTTGTTATTTTCTCTGTGTTTAAAACAACAGCTAATGCCATGTATTGTCTGTGGTCATCCTAGGAGGACATGTCCCAGGATGTCCCACCCTCATATCCAAAAGCTACATGAGCACTTTCCATAGAGCACAACACCTAGTGGAACAGTGAGTTTTTTTTCTCTTTTTGCTTTTACCAGTGTTTTAAGATTCATGTCTATACTTCCAAAGACCCATTTTGACCATTCACTGTAGACATACATATGCAACTCTCGGAAATCTCCACTAAATTGTCTGACAAAATCCAGCTTGGCGGTTTTCCAGGCTACATGGCTGTGTTTTAGCCAGCTGCTGCAGGCTAGATGTACATCCAAAGGGCACTGCTTTAAATTTCAAAGCCCTCATCCAGCATTCCCTTAGCTTGCCTTATGTAGCCAACCAATAGACTTAGAAAATGCTGTCACTTTCTATTCACTGTAAATCTCTACCTGAGCCTCCTTGCCTCTTTTTCCTGCTTCCAGACAACACTAAACTCATCCATCTTAACTTCAAGAAACTTATCTGGAAAATCTAGCTTGTGTATGCCACCACCTCTCATGCTTCTGCCAGTTCCTATGCGTCATGCAGGTCAGAAAACACTAATGTTGCTGAGTAGACACAACAAAGGATCAGTCCCTTGACTCACTAATTACTTCCTCCTGTAAAGCTAGACCAGGGTCCTCTTGGTCACCTTTCCATCTTGGCCTTTGCAGACTGGGCGTCAGACATGGGTCACTCACTGTTATTCCCTGGCTACCAATGGTCAGCAGGACTGTGTGCTATGTGACACTTGCCTTGATTAGGATATTAAAATATGCAATGGTTAAATGAATGTTATATCTCCAATTTTTGCTGTCAAGCCCTGGTTTTATCTTTCCCTAAGGTCACCACAAGAAATACAGGTAATTTTCACTTATAACAGAATGTCACATCAACTGTCTTCAAGAAAGTATCTCATTGCTTTCATTTCTGAAGTGGGTTTCAATGTGCATCATGCACTGCTGCCTCCTCTGTCCTCCCCCATGTTGTACACTGTACTTATGGGAGGATACCAGGGCTGTGGTAGCCAGTGTCTTGAGTGTTTTTTGCCCGTAGTTTTTCTTTTCATTCTCTTGGTTGCAACTAAACAACACACTGGAAAGGATATATGGAATTACTTATATCTTCAGCATCATAAAAAGTTGTACTTCAAGTATTCCTTGGTGTTCCTTGATCTGGTCACTGCTGCCTGTGGAGTCCTCTACCTGGCATCCCTGATTCTGTAGTTTTTGCCCATTGGTGAAACTTGTTCTTCCTGCCATTGCTCAGATTACCCACTTTTGAGGACAGCAAATTTCTGCATTTTGAGAGCATCTTTGTCATCTCCTTGTGACTGGAGCACTGTGGGAGCTCAGATGGGCTAGCAGTGATGGCAGCACCTCACCTTTTCCTTACCTCTGGTTCCAGTCACGGTTTCTCATGCTTCACTCTGGAAAGGGGAACCAGGAACCTGGTGGATCATCCTGCCCCTGAGGTGAGCAAGCCTCTGTGGTGCATCACCTCCAAAGAGGGAAAAAAGTTGCCAAGTGCTATTGGTCACAGGCCTGTGATCTTTCTTCCTGAGTACAAAAGGCTGTTGCGTGCAGTGGATGATAGATCTATTCCTTGGCTGCCTTTCAATTGCCGTTAGCCAAGGAGATGACGGTGGTCTAGCACATATGTGACCTCTGGTGCAGGGAATGCATTCTGTATTTGCAGGTTTAAGGGCTCACCCAACCCCTTCCAGCCAAAAGCTTAGCTCAGAAGTAGGGTCTGGTTTCAAAGTCCCATCTACTGATTCATCCACATGCCCAACTAATTCTCTGGCTCATCTGAGGCATGTTTAGCATTCTGTGCCTAGTTTTCAGCCTTCATAGTTGTTAAAAGCATTAAAAAGTTCTTGATGTGAAATCCACATCGCTGCTTGGCTTGCATTTCCAGACCACAGAGTCTGCAAGCAGACCCTGCTGTACTGAGGTTGTTGTTCATTGCAACTCAGGAGTTAGTTAGCAGGGTTAGAGCAAGTCTTCAAATGCCAGTGGTGTGATTTTTTTTTTTTCCTGCCATATGAACCACCCCATTCAGTCCCCAGCTTGCAGATCAGCTGCTGAACTGAATAAAAGCAGAAAACATTGGGTCACCAGCTTTACCCTGATATATTAGCAAGTGTTAGCCCATCCGACAGTGAATTACCGTAAGGATAGTCACTAAACCCTCTTCCAGTCAGGATTGACATCTGCTTGCCAACACGTCTCACTTGTTCAGGACTGTGGGCTGGAAATCAGTGTGGGACAGCTTTCCTCAGTACTCTGTGAAATCCTTCTTTTGACCAGGCATGGGATAATCAACTTTGACCGCCCCTGAGGATTCATTAAGAAAATACCAGCACCTCTTGCTTTTCATCTCTTGCACATCCCTTAGGGGCATCCCTTAGGGTAATAACCAATTTTTTCAGTTGTCTGTGGGTTTTTGCTTCAGGCTCAAATCGGTCATCTTCAGTGGCCTTTCATTTAAGCCTAACTTGGACAGCAAAGGGATAATAGTGGTTTTCCACCTGCCGTTTTAGGTTTTACAGGCCTCAAGGGTATATGGGATTTTGCCTATGTATACTTCTCTTCTACATTTTCCAGAATTTTGGCTTTCACCTGCTTGTCTCAAAAAGTTGTTGGTTTCATAGGAATATTCTCCTTACTGCCCAGTTTGTCCACCCAGGACAGTCCAGGTTTAACTTTGTGCTAGTTAGCCTACTCCTCGTTCTGGGTGATGGTGGCAAAGTCTTTCCATAGGATGCCTGAGGATATGTCAAAAGTGGCACAGACTACCATCAGCCTTATGTCTGGCTATCTTGGTGCCCAAGCACAGAGAACATTCATTTTCCTGAGACTTCTCCTTTGGGTACTTCTGGCCTTCTATCTTGTACTCCTTCTTAATGTCACTTTCTTTCTATTTTATTTTAGCATCTTTTATTTTGGCATCTTTTACCATGCAAAGACATGCAAACAAGTTCATACTGAGCAGATGAGTTATAACTGGCATCCAGAACACAGCAGAACATCTTAAGTTGTGGCATAACACAGTAAGCCCCGCATTATCATGAGATTTGAGCTTTTTGAATTGCACAAAGCAAGATCTGGTCAGATAAGCACTGAGACAGAAGAAATTAAATACAGACAGAGACCTAGGTGGCAATGTTTCCTCCTATAGAGGGAATTTTAAACAAGATTATTTGACTAATGTTTGCAGAGATGAGACTGGTTGAATGCCAAAACACAGTTTTCATAACCTTTAAACCTGAATTATGTAATTGTTGCAGGAATCAAAAGAAAAAAGCAGTGAGAGATATGAACAAAGAAAATCGGTCAGTTATGTCGAAAGGGGAAAGATTTATGTTGCAAGTAAGAGCGCTAAAAGAGTTGAGGGAGTTAGAGCGGAGCCAAAAAATAATAATAATAATGTTGAAATTAAATTATTTCCCTAGGTTGAAAAGAAATTTCAGTTATAATTAAAAAGCCTATACGCATGTGACCTGCTGTCATCTAGAAACAATTATAATCCTTCAGTGGCTGAGAAAACAGATGCAGTCCCTCTGTATAGCTAAATTAAACCCAGTTCTTTCTCCCCCTTTGATAAGACATCCCAAAGTGAGCCAGTGTACACAGCTATTACACACTAATTAGTGAAACAAGGCACAATCTCAGATTACCAGACAACTAAGCAGCCACGTGGCCACAGCCCATTTTCCTCTGCCTATCTGCCCCCTTGCAGCTTTACTCCCTTACAGTAGAGTCAAATAACAGTGCAACAGCAGCCACAGTGGTCTAAAGAGGGAAATTTCATAGAGAAAAGTAGTATCTTTATATAGCTGGAAAAACTGAGCAAACTTTTCAGGCTCTTTGATTTTTCCCAAAGGCTTGTGTGCCTAACATCTTGTCCCCTTTACAAATTGTGTCTGTTACTTTAATAAAAGATTTGGTCTCTCCCCACAACCTTTATATCAGAGCCAGGACAGTCTGAGGCCATTCACTTCCTGGTTAATCCATGGGGTAAGAGTAACTATTCTACAATTTTAGCAACTGATATGGTAGGAGACCTGAACTGCCACTCTGGATTTCTTGCATTTCAAATGTTTTGCTGAGCTCTAGCAATATTGAAGTAGCCTCTTGACTGTCAGAGGCTGCCCGTAGGACTATCACTTTGTAGCACAGAGTGAAAGTGAAATGAGATGACCCTGTGATGGAATCAGGGGCCTGAAGTCATTTCTCTTACACCATAAAGCTGCTGAAAAAATTAGTAATTGGAAACTGCACTTAGGGGGTTGTTAATAGGATTCACCTCTCTAACCAGTGTGGTAGCTGGTAGGGTTACCTCTGAAGTCATTAATTAGTCGCTATTTTAAATGAACCTTTCTCCATGTAACTTAATCTCACTAAACTTTGTAACTTCAACATTGTCTCCATTTCAGGCATATGGCTTTCCTACAATGAGGCTGTTAGTATGATAATTCCCCCCTTGCCAACAGCAATCAAGAAGTGATAAAACAATTTGGAATCTTTATTCATACATTAGACTTTCCTATCAAATAGATACATTTGCATCTGAAATGTAGATTATTAAAAAGCCGCTGATTTCAGGGTGATGTCACATTTAGTGAAGAACACAGCATGCTTACTTCTAAGGCTCATCTCTGCTTTGCTTCTTTTCCAGGGGCTTAGAAAGAGAGAGTCACTTAATGAACCTTTGTTAATATGCACATTTATATGATCTGATTGGCCCCTGCAGCAGCCTAGGAAAACCTGTGAAAATACAGCTGCCGGAGTTACCAAAAAACCCCCGCTAATTGGAATTATTAATTGTTTACAGTTACATTTACTGCAAAGAGAAAAAATAAAAGGAAGTGAGAGAAAACCCCTCTATTTTTAGAGCAAGGCAGGCTGCTAACAACACGAGAGTAACAACGGCTGTCTGACATGTAGCTGTTAAAAGACATATGATCAGGTTCTAATTATGTGCACCTTTTTATATCAATCCTACAGGCAAGATGAAAGTATGTGTTTTAATGTTTTCTACTGCAGGAGCCCTTTCTGCTAGGTGCTGGACAGACCAGTAGGTAGGTAGCTACAGAGCGTGCAGACAAGCAAGGTAGACATCAGTCCAGCTGAGTGACACTTCAGACATGTGTCTGAATTAATCCCTCAGACGTTAGCATTTGCTAAGCCTACCTTTAAGTGCTTTGCTGACTTGGAGCCAAGGGTCTTTGGAAAGGGCCTGACGCAGGGTAGGAGAAGACTCGGAGCCAGCACTGCAGCTAGGAACCGCGTCCAGGGCTGCATCTCGAGCCAGCCCCTTCTTCTCAAGGTCGCCCTTGCCTCCACTGTCAGCCTTTGCTACTCAAAGCAGGGGGGGATGAATTTCTTAAGTGAAAAGGAAAAGATGATGGTGAAAAATATGGAAGTGTTGTAAAAAGCTGGAGTATTCACTCCTGGGTGGAGGGGACCGTGGCTCCAGCTGGGCTTGACACAGAGGACAGGGAGGAGGTGCTCTGAACTGCCACTCTGGGATGAGAGTCAGGACTGGGAGAAAGCCTCTGCTCCCTGGAAGCGCTGCCTGGGGGGTTGAAATGAGTGGTTTGCATTGCTTTTGAACTGGGGGACCCAAACTTCGGAGTGCTGAGGGCTGCTGTGGCAATTTGCCAAGAGCCTGAGGGCTGCCCCTGATCTACATAGGCATTTGCATAAGTGCTTTTTGTTGTGATTTCTGGGATTTGTTTTGTTCCTTTTGTTTTGTTTATTTTAATCAACAGTGCAGACTCTACCAGAATATATCCTTGCTCTGTTTTGTTGGGGTTTTTTTTAAGTTTGAAATTCTTGGAAGTGTTGTTGGTATGTTGGCATGGTTGTACATGGCAGACACCCTCAGTGCAACTCATGCATCTGATTTTGAGAGGAAGAAAGCAGTGCAGAGCACCAGTGCTTCTCACCCATTGCCATACACCAGCCTGCTCTGGTACAGCTCGTCCCGTCCCAGGGAGCAAAAGCCCTTGTGCACCCCAAAGGGAGATATTCTGTGGGGTTCTATGTGTAGGGGATTGCACTTAAGGGATTGCACTCTTAAACACATGGTCCAGCGTGAATATTGCAAAATGCAACACAGCCTGGAATGGTATACCTTGGTTTCACAAATTATAGGAAAGAGTGTGGGGCTGAGGAAAGGTTCAGACGTTTCAGATGTTTTGGCTGTTTCTTTGTCTGCACATTCTTAGTTCTTCTGTGCCTTAAAGGAAAAAGAATACTTCTCAGTATATCCATGCTCCCAAGAAATGTCCCAGCATATAAATCAGCTGTTCTGGCTGTTTGTTGGAGATAGGATTTGTCTATTTGACTGCATTTGTTTTATCTTCCAGAAAAGATTGTTAGAAACTGCTAGTTGATTGAATGTTTAGCTGATCAGCTTTCCCCTCACTATGTAATACAGGGAGCAGTTCAGAAAAATTGCTTCATGAACTTTAAATATTGGGCAAAAATATGATGTTATGTCTGCTGGATTCATTTGAGTGCGATAAGCACACTGTAGGAAGTCCCATATCACTGAGATCTGCTCAGGCTGTGCTGAAGTCAAAATAAGTCTTCATTTCTAGTTACTTAGAGCAACTGGGCATTTGCAGGCCCTGCAATGTAATGGCAGCGTGAGTGGGTAGGAAATAAGACTGAGGAAAGCCATCACGCTTTGTTTTCAGTTCTGCCATGGATTTCTTCTGTGATTCTGAACAATCTTCTGTAATCCAAGGGCCCTTTCTGTAATGCAAGGACCCTTTCCTGCAAAGAGGGAGGTCAAAGGAATGATGTTTCTGGGCAAGATGGTGGGAGCTGGAGAGTTTGTTGGTGATGGGAACAAGGGGGAATGTGACATAGTAAAGTTCAGTGACAAACCACATCCTTACCCTCTCACACAATACTGGAAATTCTCCCTCCTTTCAAGTTGCAGCCCAAAGCCACTGTGGTTTTACTTGTGTGTGGCCAGTGGGGGAGGTTCGGACAATGCAAGGCTTCGGTGAACAAACCATAAAAGCTCAGTAACTATCCAAACAAAAAGTAGAAATGAGCAAATGAAAGAAAATCCACCAGTGTGTATATTTCAATGTCATGTTTAAGACCATTTCATAGTTTGAAAGAAGGCAGAGAGACGTGTAATGGCGAGTAAATGCTTGAGGCTAGCAACACAAAGACTTTTTGTTTGTTTAAAAAAATAATTCCAAGGTCACCCTCCCTCCATTGCGTTTCCCCAGTGGTATGTCCAGGTTGCAAGCCCCACCAGCTCTGAGCATGCAGGAGGTCTGTGGACTGCCTGACCTTGCCTGAGGAGAAGAGGGACCTCCACAATGCAAGAGGTGTGGAGCTCAGTTGCCCGAGGAAGCTCCTGCCCTCCCTGAGCATCTCCATGCATGCTGCTGGGCAGCTGTACCTATGAGACGTCCACTAGCAGATGACCTTTCTGCTGAGCAGACCTGCACACTGTGGGTCGAGTGTTTCTGCCTTTCTGATGCTCGTGCTTGTGAAGACTGTAAATGGCATACACTCTAATCCTGAGTGAATTTCAGGCTCGAAGCTCTCCTGAGTGCCAGCCAGCACTGTGGGGTTTGTAATACAGATGATCATCCAGCTGGGAGCAAGTCTGAAAGTTCTGATTTCATTTTGGGTTGGAGAACCTCACAGAGGGCTTCAATGTGTCCAATTATTCTTTTAAAGCACTTTTATTTTAACCATAACCTTTTTGCCTTTCCCAAATGCGATCCTTTAATGCTGTGATGATTGTGACTCAAGGCAACTAGAACAAAAATATTATATTACACAAGCCTGTGGCAGAGTCCCAGGGGAAGGCACTGAGACCCCCCTTCTCTTTCTGCAGACATCGCAAGAAACCCTTCAGTCTGAGAATGCTCCTTATGCATATTCAAGAACACAAAGGCCTATGCTATTGGAAAATAAATGCCTCTCCTTACACCAGCAATCCCATAGAATGCACAGCTGAAACTGCTGCAGCTGCAGTTTCAGGGAGTCTGGGGTGCACAGTGAGTCTAAAAACCAATTCAACATCTGGCATGAGAGCACACAGCTGAGGAAGTACGTCTTTAGCACATATAGCTCTATTGTTTGTGCATATCTTTTAAAAGGCTGTTTCATAAGCAGCTTGGAATAAAAGTGCTGGGACAGCCCAAAGATGGTCACCAGTGACTCTGGATGCCATAAGGCTTATGTTCTTATACCCTGGCGCATGCAGGCAGCCTCTTCTTCTCTTACACAGGCTATTGGCACAAAGCTGGTGTGCAGGAGAGGATGAACTGCAAGCAGACATGAACGACAGTGTTGCTGACAGGTCCAACAGTCTGGAACCCACATAATTTTGGATTATTCTGCCAGGAGAGATGCCAGTGAACATGTTTTTGGTTTGTTGTTTTTTTTTTTTCAGTTGTCTGTGCCTTCCTAAAGACCAGATTCTGATGGACCTGAGAGGTCCTGGGGGGGGTTCCATGATTCTGGGCTTTTTGACCCTTGGAAATCTGCCTTCATTACATTATTGCTGTCTTAGGCATTCCTCTCCAACAAGGGACCAATTGAAAGACATGGATGCCAGTTCTTCTTTCAGTTCTTTCAAACTGCTGTGGTGCAGGCAGAGTGAGGTTGTCTGATGGTTGTAAGGGAAGGCACAGTCATTTCAGGCACGTTCCGTAAAACCTGTCTTGGTGGGAAGCCTTCCTGTGCAAGCTAGACATACGCCTAGCTTTACAATTACAAGTACGGGTCACCATCTACAACTTGTCCAGCCCTAAAGAGGCTTAAGATCCCATCTTGGTCAACTCAAAATAGAGGCTGATAAAGCAGGGAACTCACTTTACTTGTCCTGTTATTTCCTTAGGGGTGTAATGACATCTGTCACTCCTGAAAACCTGCCTTTCCTTGTTACTTAGTTCCTAAAATAACTATTACCTCGTAAGGTTACCTGCCACATTCCTTCTTTATCTCGTATAGGGTCACTTTTCCTCTTCACCTCCCTCTCTCCAAACTAGGAGCTGCCTGTCTGTCTTTCTCACAGATAATCACCTCCTTATCTGTATTGGTATACCTTGTTTTCCTAGACGAGCTGGGATTTACAGCCCTATAGATAAGTCCCTCTCTTGTTTACTGCTCCCCACATATTCCTTTCCTACAAGTGGTATGAACATCCCAACAGGCTCTTCTGTGTTTGCCTGGCATCTGGCAGTGTGGCACAGGCTTTTAGCCTTAACAATACACATACTATCCAGAATTAAATCCTATTAAGGATCATATTCCATCTACAACCACAGCATGCCATTTTGCATACAATTGCAGCTTGTTTTCTTTGCAAATTAGCAATGCAACACCACGATCTATGTGTAAATCAGTAACAGATTTATTAGCCACCCACCTTGCCTTAGATTGTAATGACTCTGATCTCATCGTTGGAAGCCCAAAAGAATAAATCACAGATGTCTTGCAGGTTGTGACTTCAGTTTTTCACTGCATTTAGGGGGTGAAACAGATTTATGAATACTTCAGCAGTATAGGTTAAAAGCTGGAATTCATAGGTAGTAAGGGCTGGTCTGTTGTGTAGGGCTGTAATGATCATCGGTATTGATTAAGGATCTGGGCAGTATTTGTATTCTTTCCCATGTGCTATAGCAAAAATGTACGGAATTTCTCTATGAATATATTAAGACGTCTTTCCTATGGTATTAATAATACATTAGCCTCTGAGAATGAACATTTACTGTGCTTTAGTAGATAAGTGTCTGCAGATTTTAGTTTTCTCAATTTGAGAGCAGGAATGATCGACTCCTGGTAGAAACAACGTATGGTTTATTAGAGTAAAGCATACCACTGTTTGTTGTTATTGGGAGGAACCTTCCAACCCTTCTAAATTATATGTTAGAGGAGCTGCTTTGAATTGCTCAATCTATTTAAAGAGAAACTGGTGTTTGACTTATTATTATCTGGTATGTGAACACACAATGTCAATCAAAAAGTCCACCAGTAAGAAAAGCTTGTTTCTACTCTTGAACTGCTTTGGCATACCCGTTTTTTCCTTTTATTAGAGGAAATAATTCAAATATTCTCAGAATATTCTATAGTCCCCACAATCTAGGACTCACGTAAATACCCCTTCAGAAATAATAGTTTTCACATCAAAAGTTTGAATTGTGGCCCTGTCAAAGAAGCCAGTGAAGTCAATGAAAAGGTGACTTTGATGGTCTTCATTAGCAGACCTTCATGTGAGGGGAGGTGCAAACTGCCTGGTGGGGAGGGGACATCGGTAACTCCAAGTGCAACAGTAGATGTTGCGGTGTGTCCTGCAAGAAGCAGCCAGCAGGACAGTCCCTGCTCTCCTCTACACCTATCTGAGCAATACAAGCTCAGCTCTGCTTCAGCAAACCTGTGACTCCAAATACAAGCAGCAGAACCTGTGCCCCTGTGGCAAACTGACATCTCCTGGAGTACAGAGGCATTTCTAGATCTCATAAGGAAGACATGTGCATCTCTGCACTCCTCTCACACAGTCCTACCATGGCTTTTCTGGGATCTCTACATTTCCCTGACGCTTGTGCTTCCAACTCTGCCTGGGTCTTGCCTGGCTGCTCAGTCCCAACCTTAGAGTTTAGACATTTATAGTGGCTGGTAGGCTGGTAAAGAAATTTGCCTTACACCCATTTTCAAAGACTTTTGACTAGAAAAGGCTCCTCAGGAAAAAGTGATGTTTGCTTTGAAGTGAATTATTCAGCACTATGATTCTTTTTCTGCACTGTTGCTGGACAAAAAAAAAAAACGATAGGTGTTATGGTGCAGCTTGCTGAATATGTCTGAAAAGTCTATCTCACACTCAAAGAGAGAAAAGTTCACCACCACAATCTTAAGTGCTTACATAGTTTTTCATCCCAAGTGGATATGTGAGATTTTAACAACCAAAGAGATGCAAAACCCAATCCCAGTAAAAGGGAAAGGAAGTAGAGTGAGAAGATTCATGACTTTTAGTAGTGCTTGGGTGGGCAATCATTCAGCTTTCACTGCTAGAGCCTATGTGGGCTTGTGAAGACATCTTTTGTGGACTGCTGCGTCAGTGTAATCTTTTCCTGCTCTTATCACCTTCAGTGTCTTTGTGACATTTGCATAGTGGCTATACCCCATACACATTTAATACTCTCCCTTGCTGCCACAGTGTCACACCAGGGTTGTGGTGATGGGATGAGCAGTTGCATGCTAGTCATGGTATCATGGTAGTGAGAACAGTCCAACAGCATTTTGTATAACACTGAAATCCTGGCTGATGCTCCCACTGACTGGTAGAAATAGCAGCTCTGGCTTGGACCCCAGTTCTGCAAATTCTTATCATAGATGCAGAAGAGTAGGGCTGGAAAAACTCATCCAGTGCATCTCCCTGCCTCAAGGCAGCGGGAGTTGCACCTCAGTCATTCCTGATAGCTGTTTGTCTCATCTATCCTTAGAGACATCCAATGCTGGAGACTACACAATCTTGCCAGACAATCTGTTGCTGTGCTTCACTGTCCTTTCTCCTGAAAGCATGATATTAGCTGCCAGGCATTTCACAGGGGACAATTTCTTCTAGTCTTTAATTTAGGATGTGGGCCAGGGTTGAGAGTTCACCCCAAAACTTTCATTCCCGAATATTCTGGGTGCTCTAAATTCCGTTCTGCTTTCCCTCAGTGAAGCTGAACATATGCTGTTCATTCTGTGAACTCTCACATACACCACGGGAAGAGCAACGGCACACTCTGTTAGCAGACCCTCTGCTCCATTCCAAACATTGCACCAAGGAGCCCTGAATAACTAGAAAAGCTAGCAGGCTGGGATTACTCCCACACTACCCTTTGCGAAGCATGCCACACCAGGCTCCTCTGCATTCCCGTATGTCTGGCACCAGATCCCTTTTTCTTAGGATGGCAGTTTTACCTTGCCATGAGGCTGCAGTTGCTTTAGCCAGTTATTTTTTGCTTTGCATGAACCTTTCTTCCAAGAGTATGTCTCTGACTTCGCATTGTCCTGCCATTCTCATGTGTGAGGCATTGGGCTACATGACAGAAGTCTGCTGGCTGTGTTTAAAGGTTTTGGATGGAGAAAGGTTATGGTGTTGCATGGTGCCGCTACTTCTCCCATGAGCCATGGCTCAGGCCCACTCCCAGGTCTAGGGATAAACCCTAGATCTAGGGATATCTAGGGTTTCCTAGGGATAACAAATCTAGGGATAAACCATGCTGGGACACATGAGGACAACCGGAGGGAACTGAGAGGATGGGATGATAAGAGCAAGTTCCATGCTCAGTATGCAAAACTTTGCAAGCCGTGCACAAATATTAAACTGTATTCAGGGTTGTGGACAGTTTAGCCCTTAGCTGGCCTTTTTATTTTCAGCATAGTGAGGAACATCAGTTCTTCTTGCTGTAAGACATTGTTCCACATTTGTAAGTCAACGACAGTTTGACTTTTTAGTTGTCAGAAGCCTTGGAAGTTTGACAAGGTATAAATACCTTCTTTTTTGTCCAGAATTACTAGAATTTTATACAGGGTTGTGCAAGAAGGATTACCACATGAATGGGTCTTAATTTTGCTGGCTGTATGTGCAATTCTGTCACTTCTCTTCCTGGAATAGTACTGAAATTTGTATAAAAGTGTAAGCTGTTTAGAGGTCATAATAAGCAACTGAAAGGTAAGAATCGATTGAAGTTTGTTTCAAAATGCCATGCATGCCATATGACTCCAGTCCTCTCCTACATTCATTTCCAAACTGAGGGGAGGGGGTATTAAATTATGTAAATCAACTACAAGTTGCTTGACCTTCCCATAAGCATACCATAACTGGGGAGGACGAAATAAGCCCATTATCAGCAACAGCGCAGCAAACCCTTTTGGGGACCTCCAGTTGATTCTGCTTACCACCTCCAGTGCTGTTGTGGAAATTTCTGTTTGTGCACTGTTCCTCTCTTGGTGTAGCTCATCCCATCCCAGGGCTTAGAGCTGCACAAAACATCCAATGTGCTTCAAAGACATCAATTTTGAAAGCACCATATTCCCTGCATTCTGTCACTGCATCCGCACGGCTGTGTATTAGTAATTACTGATGTCAGCCAATAAAATCAAATAAGCACATTTGCAAATGCTAATGGAGGAATATAAAACTAAATAATGCCTTAGCAGGCCCTGATTACCTTGATCTTGGCTTGCTGTCACACTAGCCTGTCCTCACTGGGGAAAAGACATGAAGTTCTGCAATCTCTTCAGCAGGAAAGGTATGCATGAAGGGTTTTTCATAGGTAATTATTTACAAATTCCCTGCAACCATGCTGCCTCTGTTGTTCTTATTAACCTAATAAAATATATTATCTGGAGAAAAGCTTGGTGTATATAGCAGTTAAATTTATATGTGTTATTCTAGTATGACAAATATTTTGTTATAGTTTGCTAGCAATTATTCAGAATAACGCAAACAGCTTGGCATGATTGTAGCCTTGTGAATTGACATTTGAAATATTTATAAGTACAGCCATCCTGCCATATGGACTCTCTTTGGAGTTATCAGTCACCGCATCCTACTGCTTCTGCAACTTGGGTTCACATTCTAATGCTGTCTGATTCTGAAACTCGAGGAGCGTGGCTATGGGCAGCACGATATGCACTGCTCTTTAGCCATAGCTGTCAGCTTCGACAAAGGAGATGAAGGCTCGTGGCGCACGTTACTTGCTAAGGCGTTCTGCAAACACCTGCTTAATGCTTGCACGCACTGTTTAATGTGATGTGGTTTATGCGGCATAATGGATCTCTCTGAAAGTGAGTTTTAAATGCAAAAACACCCATCACTGGTCTTTCACTTTGAATGGTGTTATTATACAGTGAGGAAACAGAGGGCATCTTTCCTTGACCTGCTGGTTTACGGGGTCTCTCCTTATCATGTAAAATGCATACGACGGCCTGCCTAGCAAAAGCAGGATGTGTCATGTCTTTGTTTTCCCCTAAAATGAGCCTTTCCTCTCTCTTATATCCAACGTCTTATAAACAAATAGGTGGTATTTACCCATTCAACAGGGACTGACATCCCTGCAAAACTCCTATTGCCTTCAGTGAAATTACATTCAAGGAAATGATGATAGCAGAGCAGAGCCAGGCACTAAAGCATCTATGCTGTATTCTTTCTTTGACTAATTAGGAGTATGTGTGAAATATTTTATGTCAAAGAAGAAGGTGGAAAATCCTCCTGGTGAATTCAGTAAGGTCAGGGTTCCAGTCCTGGGAATTCAATCAAGGGCAAGGATCATTGCAAACTGGGGTGGGGATGGCAGGGAAGGCAGGGAGAATTCGGAAAAACAGAAAAAAGAGAAAGGAGGGAAAATAAAAGAGGAAAGAAAAAAAAAACAAAAATTGTATTTTCTGTAGACATAAAGACTCTTCCTATTTTAAATTCTTGTTAGCTTAGTAAAGAGTGGTATTTGGCGACTGGTGCATTTTGTGTGTGCGTAGGAGAAAACCCCCACAGGATTCCCAGGCTCAGTGTATCTACAAAAGGGGGGAAGTAGGGTAGGAAAGGGAAAATAATTTTTTGCTAGCTCTGGGGAATTGCTTCAGGCAAACTGGGTGAACAGCTCAGAGATTTAACCTCCCAAAAGCATATTTTCTCTTCTGAGTGCCAAGAACTTTACCGAACAACTGACAACTCCGTCTTCCCCTTGTCTGCACAGTGCTCACAACAGCCCAGAAGAGTTAACGTAAGCAATATGGGTCACGTTAGATAGACAACTTCCTAAATGAAACAGGGAAAGTGGATGACAAGATGGAGTTTACATGACAGGGAGCCTGAGTATCTCCACCGAAGTGGAGACTACGCCGTGCAGTTCTGGAGAGCATCAGAAAGGTGCAACCTCTGCATTTTCAGGTTTCTTAAATTGATTACAAAGCTAATACTCCTCAAAATGATACCTAATCAAAGCCTAATCAAAATGTGTTCAGCCATGGAGCAGCCAGATATGAGCAGACCTAGCAGGAACCAGAACTTCTTTCCTTCTCTTTGCCTCTGGTTTGCTGGTCACCTTACGCTCAGTGTTCAAACCAATCTCAGTGAAAGGCCTCCAAAAATTGCCCAAGAAGGGTCCTGATGGACCTCAAAGTCCAAGAATATTTGCTCTTCAGAATATATCTTGAGAGGAACAAGAAAAAAAAGCTTCTGTTGCTATCTGTGGTTTTGGCCTTTACCCATATTGTGTTAGATGCTTTTACAATTTCTCCATCTCTAATTAAATACAAACCATACTGAGGGCAGTGAAGGAAAGCAAAGAGGATATTCTCTTCAGGGAAACTCTCCAGTCTCTCTGGCCAAGCTACAAATTGGAAGTGCCCTGAGCATGTCTCCTGAAATAGAGGAGACAAATGAGAAATATGGGCTTTGTTCAGAATAAAAAGCAGATGACGCTCAAAGGCACTACAGCACAAAAGGATTAGGACACACCACAGTCTTTCATTTGTCATGGGTTGCTCATCTGGGATCCAGAAAACCCCACAGATGCCTCCTACTCTTCATCTTAAAGGAAATCCCAGAGCCTCCCTTCAATTCATACGTAAAAGGCTGTTGACAGAGAGTCATGTTTGGAGACGAGTGGGTTTTTGTCCCAGAAAATGAGTCCCTTTGTACAGGCTGACTGTCACAAGAGAAAGGACAAATTGGGCCACGTGCATCTTCTATCTAGGCAAAAGGATCCACTACCTAGATAGGATTCTGGAGGCTTAAGGGTAGATGGGAGGATGTGGCAGGGACAGCTGGCAAAACCGTGTTGGATCTGGCTAACCTTCATCTGTGAGTGGCTCTGGGGTGCCGCTGTCAGCCAGAGAGGCATGTCAGAGCTGAAAGCCCCCTATAAATCTCCCCCTTGCTTTCCCAAATGCAGATGTGTGTCAGCCAGCACCCCATGGCTGCGGGCTGGACAGACCGCAGGCTGCTGCGCTGTGCTCCAGGGCTCTGCAAACACCAGGGCAGCTCCTCACTGGCTCAGGCCTTCAAACTGTTCATCCTACCCGGGGCTTAGACAATGAAGACTTCTGGTGCTCATTACACTGGCCAGCCTGTTCTGTTCTGGTTGCACAACAGACTGCACAAAGCATCTTAGAAAAGGAGTGTCCCGGGAGGTAATTTTTATAGAGCTGACTTCATCAACGACCTCAAAAAGGATCTACAGCTGGCATAAACCAGCATTTGCCCTGCTGACACCAAAGCAATTACTTCCATCTTCACGTGCTGTGGATCGAACCCTTAATCAGTTATATTTTCATATCATACCACACGCATAGGAGTTTACAAAGCCTGCATTTATTAATTGCTCCCCAGACCATTTAGACAGGAATGTCTTGATCTTCACCTTGCTTCTCTGCTGCGAGGCAGGAGCGATCCCAAAGAAGCAGCTGGAATTCCAGTGGTGTAAAAGTGGTGGAAGCCCAAGCAGAATCGGGAATCAAGAAGTCTCATTGATCATTGCTCACAATGATCTTTCAGCTACCCTTATCAAATATTAACAATAATGACTTATTTATATAGCACCGAGTGTGAGCTAGGTGCAAGAGGATAGGCATAAGTCCCAGAGAACTAACAAACTAAATAATAAATACATATCAATCTAGAATAATGAATAATAAATCTCAAATTCCAAAGTCGTTTCATTTTTTTTTTTGTTCAGAGGTGTTTGCCCTCACTTTTTCTGATCAGCAGGAGGGCTTGGTTAAAAAGATCAGATTAGAAATGAATCTCTTTGATGTTTACAAAGGCAATAGGGCTTTCACACCTTTCCAAGTGCAATTCAGCTGCAGGTAAAGAACTCCACAGCTTGTGGAAGTGCTAATTAAAGCCAGTAATAACATGATTCACCTTCAACCCTGCTCTGAAGTGCCCGGTGTTTTTTTGCCAGAAGATGTTGCATCTCCAGGGCACTACATTTGAGGAGCTCTCTTGTTTCAGGGATCTGCAACGTAGCAACCGTTTGGGCTAGAAGGGGAGGGAGCGAAGTTGTTTAAATCAATCCTTGTCATAGGATCCCACTGTTTATTGATATCCTGAAGGTGAAAGGTTAATGCTTTACTCAGGAAACCACTCATCCTCCAAAATACTATTATTGTTTATCTTGCTGAAATCTATTTTTGTATTTCCCAAGATATTTTTATTTAATTTCTGCTCCAGGTTGTCTTTACCATGTTTTTATAGTATCACTGTACAGACTTAATCCTTTTCCAATCTGATATTGCAAGTTGTGATGGAAAATGCGAAGTGTCTAGTATTCTTTTAAATAGAAAGATTAGCAGAAAGAAAAATTATTAACTTCAGGCTACTTATTTTGGTGGAACATGAGTTATCAGGGACTCCAATCAAGCACTGAATTTGAAAGTAACAGATCAACTAGAGTAAACACTTGTCCCCAGGAATAATGTGTCTTGTCACTTTAGTGGCTTGGAACATGTTCTCATTTTTCCAGCCATTTTCTTGTCGCAGCAATTATAAAATGGCCAGTTTGAAATGAGATCTGTTTCATCGATTTTATTCTCAGCATCTTTTTTTAAAAGTCTTTGTACCTTCTGGTTAATAAAAGAGTAAGAAAGTGAAAGGTACATAAATCTGCAATGTATACAAATAGCATTTCATGTGGACAGTTTTGCGTGTGGAATTCAATGCCGAAGGAGCTTCAGTTGAAATATTGAGTAAGCGGACTGTAAATAACTACTAACACGCATGATAATACCAGTAAGTAGATGTGTTGCTTCAGAACAGGACTGGTGTCTGTGATGCAGATGCAGCAATAATTGTCTTGTTCTCCACCTGTTTTCAGCATTTAGGATCTTCCTCTCCTCATGGTTGTTGGTAGCTACTGGAAACTGTTAATAAATTCCTGGTCTGATGTAGGTTGGCAAATACTCTTTATATTCATGAACCTGGAATTACAAGAATATAGTAATCATAAACATGAATCGAGTTCTTCTCACAAAAGGAATCTGGGAGAACTCAAAGAAAATACTTTATTTGTTAGAACTGACATAAATTGTATGTTGTTAAGACTACAGAAAATACCAAGGTCCAACCACAGCTACTGAGAAGTTATAGAGAGGCTTTTGTTGTATGACCATTTTTACAACGTTTTCAAAGGTGAAAAAAATTCTTAATGTTCTTGTGTTTTTCAACGCCTACTGATTTCTCACATATTAAAGTGGAGTCTGCAAACGTCATTCAAACCAACTAAGAGAGCTCTTCCTAATTAGAATCCTTCATTTAACAAATTTCCCTGGATCCTGAAGGGTGTTTCTTCCCAACTGTTTAGACTGGACCCAGGACGTACCACTTGACCAAACTTGCCATCTGTCAGCATTTTGATCACATCAGGACAGTCAAGAGTGGCTTTACAACAGACAGGTACATTTCCACACCCAAGGCCAGAGACCTGCCAGACCTCCTGGGGAAGCCTGAATAATCCTCAGTGCATTCTGCCTGGATGAAAATGTCTGGGAAAAGCCTTCTCAGAGGTGGCTCTGCTGGCTCTTTCCCTGTGGGAATCATAAGCTCAGAGGTACTCAGAGACTTTTCATGACTGAAGGAAGCAGTCTGCTCTGTATTGTTCAGGGCAGCAGTGTCTGGCTTAGCATGAGAAGCTGCTATTTAGACCATCCCCTTAGAAAATAAATCTTTGTGATTTTTATCAGATACTCAGAACTAGAAAAATTCATATCAACTTAAATAAAACAAAGCAAGCAATTTGTGATCGCTTATCAGCCTCCTGATTTATTCTCCAAAACATGAGGTACAGTCATAAACTCACAGCTCAGGCCTCTTTTCATTTAGTGGTCTCATCTTCCTTGGTCTGCCCACTTATGCTCTTTCCTCCTCCCCTTGCTGGAAGACTGCCTTCCTCTGTGCACAGGGATGCAAGTACTCACCTTCCTGCACGTAGTAAATCCTTACAAAGCAGCCTGCAATATATCAGTCTTCTAATAGTCACAGCAGGCAAACGGTTCTTCAGTTTGGGTGCAAAATTGTGGAAAGGAATGAAAATAAATCACATTTTACTTGCCAAGGGGCAAAATTTTGCCTGCAAGTCGCTGGCCCTGAACGGACAATTTATGGAGGGCAGGCATGAAGTGATATAATCCTTGAACCAAATCCTGTTGGCCCCTAGAGTCTCAAAGGTGAAGGCCAGTAAATGGCCCTCTTCTAAGTTCTTCATTTGATAACTTTGCTGACAAGCATAAGCATCCCATGGAAGCTGTGCAGGCAACGATTCCCTGGACAACTGCTGGCAAGTGCAGTCTTTTATGAGTTGTTCATTAAATTCATTTCCACTGCTGAGAGACAGCCATTATTTCTCCTTTCCTGCAATGTTAGCAATTAAACTTTGTCATTCCTATTTCCATTTTCCCAGTGGTTCTTAGCCACTTCTCACTGAGGGCGATTCTGCTCTCTGGTCTATGAAGCATCTTTCCACTGCTGTGAATGCACACCTCAGACATGACCCCCATCCAAGGCAAATCCGGGAAAAACAGCTGTTAAAATGAGAGATGCTTTCCATACTGGCAAGCTGCACTTCCCCCTGCTGCTCCTTCTCTCTTCCAGGGATTGTCCCATGTTTTTCTCAGTTCAGCCAAGGCTCTTCCACCTCTTCCTCCTGCTCATCTTCACATCTGGATATGTGCACGCGTGGCCCCAGGTGCCTTCACAGACAGCTGAGTTTCAATGAGCCCAGCTTTAGCTTATGCTGCTGGACACTTAGGGTACTGCTGACCACCTTCCTGGCAGAAAGGGCCCTGCCAAAACCCAAATCCATAGAGATCACATAAAGGAGAGTAGAAGTTTTACCTCGCTTGAGGCTTGATTCTAGAGGGCTTGTTCGTTTTGAGTCTCATTCAGTGACGTCTCATAGGCAGGAAGGAGCTGCCTGCATCACTGATCGTTGTTAGACATAATCTTTGCTGTCTGTCCTGAGTGAGGCTTTAACATGTAACTACACACCCCAGCAGCAAAACACTAGCAGCATAGCCAAGTGAGGCGGGGGCCCTAAGGAACACACTTTGCTTTTGTTTCGGGAGGAGAGAGTCACCTGAACTACCCAAAACAGGCAATCCTGCTGTCTACTGAAGTTTTTGCTATGACTGTTGGTCCCAGAAGACTGGCTGTATGGGGGTCAGCGGCTATTTGCAGCAGCACTTTGGAAATGAGGAATGAGGGTGCTTGTACATTTGGGGTAGGATGGGTGGGATGTGATCAGGGTCCTGTGTCCAAAGGGAATAGATGAGAAGATCAGTAGTCCCCCGCCTTTATCTAACCCCTTCCCTATAACAAATCCCAGTCACCTTTCAGCCCCCCCCTCCACCACCAACCACCTTGCTGATCCTTCCCACCATCCCCTAAACCTTCCAGTCGCATCACAACCTACCCCTCAGCATTTTTTTTGCAAGAAAGCAGAACATTTTCATGTCCAAATGGTAGCTCCAAATGTTGGTTTCCAAATGTTGGATTATTTCAAGAAAGCAAATGTGTATACACATTTTCTCATTAGAGAAAGAAAAAGGTAACAATCAACTCCTGAATGCCGTGCACAGTTGCTATTCTAATTCAAGCACAGCATGTAATACAAGCGGCTGTGGTAGGCTATAACATTATAAATGACACCCCATTGGTGATGGAGACAAATCAGATTATGTGTGAGTAGGTTATTGATTGTGCTTAGATTTCTTAATCTCTTAAATCAATAAAAGAAGAGTAGATAACAGAGACAATGTGTGCTTGGAGAGCAAAGCTGCTTTTAATTCTTAGTTTTTAATGAGAATTTTTTAATACTCAGTAATATCTTAACTGGAAAACACTCAGCCAACTTGAAGTATAGGTTGCTATTTATTACCAAGATGCCTCAATCTAGATTTCTCTCTCAGTGTTTACACTAGACATCAATCCTGATTTACCTCTTGTTGAGTTAATGAAAACATGTTATGCAGTTTTATTAAAGAAAATAAAGTCTTCAATTGACTGCCTTTGAAACAGTACAACAAATTCTGGGGAGATTAGCATAAGGATTAAACATACAGATTTTGTTGCAGGAGTTGTTTTCATGAATACAGTCTTAATTGATTGTAGCAAAACAAATACGCACTTTGGTAATGCATGCTGAGTCTCCAATTCAGCAGTATTTTAATTAAGTCTCTTGAATGATGAATTTCAATACAGCAGATGTTCTTGAGTATTCAGGTATATAAATATAACCAGCGTCAGTATCTGATAATCCTACAATTTGAGAGTTTAAGCACATATGAAACTGGGCCAATTGTTGAGAGTTGAAAATGGAAGGAATTTGCTAAACCGCTGCTTGCACCTGTTTTGAATTATGATGTGTTCCCTCCACGCCAGCCTTGGGGGAAAGAAGGAAAATATCTTGTGTGCAATGCCAGAATATGGGGGAGGAGACGTGTTCGCTCCCCATTTGCAGTTTCTTATTAACCAATTGCAGCAGCTGAACCTTAGAAGAGGGAATTTCAGTACATTTTACATACCGGGTATTTTATTCAGGTCTCTCTGCACGGCCACAAACATTTCATTACAGAATTGAAGGTGAATAAAAAAGTGCCAAACCTTGTGATCAAATAATTTTAGGGTTGAACTTATATCTCCTCACAAATAAAGGAGTACACTAGGCA
Organism: Dromas ardeola; assembly: GCA_013398915.1. NCBI lineage: Eukaryota > Metazoa > Chordata > Aves > Charadriiformes > Dromadidae > Dromas > Dromas ardeola. The sequence continues at coordinate 26,217 of VYZM01023357.1, forward strand.
GTCGTTTGCCTTTCAAATAACATCTGATTTGACAGGAAGTGCCTAATGATTTTAAAAATGTTTGATGCCAGCTTGAATTTTAAATGAGATCATAAACATCATTAGTCTTCGAAGTATTTGGGTGTGTTCTCATTAAATTTTCATATAGGTTTATAATCAATGGATATACTCCAGGACATGGAGTTCTTGTGCCTCAGCTCCAGGTCATTCAGTGTCATCGTCCTTTTGCTGCAGGAAACATATTGATAAATGGACTTGGCTTTCTTCAGTAACTTCACATTTTTATTTCTCTCTACCTTTAAAGACATACAAGCAGAAAAGCCCTCCCTGGTTTGAGCATGTCCAGACTTCCATGGGAAAGCAACTGAGCTTCTCAGCTGTATGTGAGAGACTGAGGAAAGGCAAGGGTGGAAAAAAAACTTGAAAGGTATGCAGGTCTCCTACAGAATAACATCTGCTTTCAGAGAGCGCTTCTCTATCCGGAGAACTTTTAGGCACTGAGACTTACAAGCAAAGATGATTTCAAGTCACCAGCTGATGCAGCCACTTGTGGGGCAAAAATTATGTCTGTCATTTATCAGAGTTGAACAACAGTGTGAAAGTATGTGAGAAGGAAGATTGCGAAGGATGCTGTATCTGAGTCATTTTAGGAAGGCAGGATATCAGACTGGAGTTGTTACCAGAGTTTAGGCTGAGTTGTATGTACTTGTTCACTGGTTCTTGATCTGACATCTAAAATGTGACATTGGGAACAGCCAACCTGAGGGTACAGATCATGAGGAAGGAAGTCACCTCAGCTGGCACCAGCACTGCCCCACTCAGCACCTTGCACTGCCCAGCCAAATTTCCGTGAGCCTAGCATTGCCTATGAGATGCCACAGGGACCCCATGTGAATTCTGGATACTGACCCTATTACCTGCCTATCTCCCCCTTTCTACTTCAATTTCAGAACCCCAAATTAATTTTGGGGAAAACCTGAATAGTTTCGTAGTCTGGAGCAGCTTTTCACATGGCTACTTTTCTGTGTTCCAGTAGCCACTTCGGCAAGGGCTGAGACAAATGAATTGATGCAGCCCGGTGAGACAGCTTTCCAGCCTGCGCTCTGCCCAAGGCTCACCCCGAGCCATAGAGTCCGGGGTTGGCTTTTGCATTCTGCTGAAGGTAAGAAACCAAACTCTACCCACAGCTCTGAGTCTCTCTTCAGCCCCCTCAGCTTCACAGATGAATACATATCTTCAACATTTCATGAGAAACACATCAGCTTCTTGTTTTATATTATGTCCTGCTTCAGGATGGATTTCAGGGCCAGTTCTAAGCGTGTCTGAAAATCACCCTTTCCGATATTCACTTTCACACCATTCTCCCTCCTTTTGTCCCTTTCATTCTCATCCCTGAGTTTTGCTGGCTCTGGTAGCCAAAGACAGCCATCCGTCACAGATTATTTGACATGAAGGTGATTCACAGTCTCTCAGCTCCTGGCATGTGGACAAGTGTGCTGGAGTATGACCTAACATTTAAATAATGATTCACTGTTGAATATTATGAGAAATTGGCTGACAATTTCAAGGTAATGCCCTTTCAAAGATATACAGTATTAATTCTTTACTACCATATAACTGTATGTTCACTTGGAGGATATTAAATAAAGTTTACACTTTGCAATTAATTTAGTGAAATTCTGAGTTAAATGACTTGCTATAAAAATATAAAACATATTACAACTGTCTGGACGTGGTCTTCTAAATGGAAGGGAGGTTTAATTATTTTAGAAGAGAAATATAAACAGTGTCAAGATTTAACCACTGCTCAATTTAATATAACTTCTGCCTAATTTTACAAATCATTATTTATACAGTTAACATGCATAAAAAATTAATAAATGACCTCCATACTATCGCTTTTGGTATAGTTAGCAGTCTAGGCAATTATTATAGTAACGAAAAAATCCACCAGGGAAATCTGTACTTGCTTCCCAAACACAAGAATCATGGAAACGGGAAGAGAAAGGGAGGAAAAACTGTACAAAAAGGAGGTTCACTGAGCAAACCTTAGCTGTGAAGCCAGTCTTGCATCTCTCCTACAAAAAGAGGGGAGAGAACTTGAACTCAAGGCTTCAAGACAGCGTGGGACTTGCCAGCAGTGCAAATGTGAGGTGAAGGTTTCTGTCACCTTTGTGACTTCATAAAGAGCAGCTCCAGGACGAAATGAGAGCAGGAACACTCCTGGCCAGCTTGCTGCACTTAGGGTGGTGAAGCCTCCTGGGGTACTCAGACCTCTGGCCAAAATCCAGTCCAAGCATTAGTGCTATGAAGTGTCTTATACAGGGGGGAGCACCAGAGACTGTCAAATACTCTTTCTGTCTAGGAAGTTTCCACCATCTGTCATCCCCAGAGAAGTGCAGTCAGGGTACAGGGAAGACTGGGCTGCAGATACAGAAACTGTTTCTCTCTATTACCATATTCAACCTGTGGTCCATGGGCTACTTCTAAGGGTCCAAGGAAGATAATATAAGAAAAGCAAGCTTACTGGTAACAGACATGCGCATGTTCTGAATACTGTCTCCCCTTAGTGCAGGAGTCCATAGAGTGAGCGTGCAAAGTTATATGGAGCAATGCATCCAAAATGCATTCCAGAGGCTGTACGGGACAGGACTGCAGTGGCTTTGGCAGGCCATTGATAGGGCCAGATACATCAAAATAGTGTGGAAGAAATCTCAACCCTCTTGAAGTTAGTGGCAGTTTCAGCAAGGACACGTCCCTCAAACTTTGCTCTGAAATGCATGCTAGAATTTCAAATAGAGTGAATTTTCAAGTATTTATACCACTTAAAACCTTGGCCTCTACTGGCAGAATGCTGTCTTCCCTTCCTTCCTTCTTGCTGACTTTTATACTTACACACCCTGCTGATTTACATCTGGAAGCGTTAGCTGCGATATTTGGAGGCACCCACTGTATAGTAATTACTTAATTCCTTTCCAAAAAGAAAGGAAGGAGGCAGGACTGAATACAGATAACATTTTGAATGTTTCATTACAGCAGCACACCCGAGTGATTTGATCCCATCCTTATTACCAACAAGTAATAGAGAAAGAGAAGCGGAGAAACTTGTTCTACTTCCTTCTGAAGCATGATGTAGAATAAAAACGATCAGAAGTAGGTACTGAGCTACCACAGGGGTTGCTTCAATACCACAGTGCTTCAAAGATGCCTGTTTGTCAGAGCCCTAGGTGGTACTTCTCTGTGTTTGCAGGATGAACCTCAGCCAATAAAACAACTGTGCAGCACTCTTTTTCTCCTTTATTAAAAGGCTTCTGGCAGATAATAGAAAATTATCTCTTCAGACACTGCAGAGGGGTTTTACTACACTAGACAATATAATAAAAGATGTTCGCTCTTCTGTAAAATTATTGAGGGTATTTTTTAAATAGTCTTTCGGAAGGTCTGCAGGGTGAGTCCCCAAACATCCCTCAGCAATGTTATATGCAGATTCACCTCCAAGTCATTCTAAGAGGAAAGACTCTCCACACCCATTAATATAGAAAAGATTCAAACTATTTCCTGGGGAAAAAAAAATCAAGGCTGTTCGTTGGCCTCTAACCTGCATCTTTCTGCTATGTAGGTTTTTTTGTCAGCTGAGTGAGCTGAGCAGACTTGCTGAGTTGTCACAGGAACCAGAGCACCAGGGAGGGATGGGAACCAGGGAAAAAAGGAGGATGGGGGCAAGCAGAGAGGTATCCACCTGTGTGGAATCTCATCTTGAATCAATAGGTGTTTTACCGTTGGTTTCTATGGAGGCCAAGAGTGTCAGGGAGAGATGTGAAGAAAGTCTGAAGTCCAAGAATTTCCTAGTTCCACATGGAGAAAAACAAATCATGAAAGTCTCTGATTCCCCCATTTTCTCTCCCTTTCCTGACATTAACTTCCCAGACCAGCTCAGCTGTATTCCTCTTCACTGTTTCTCCATTACTGAAGGCAGCTAAGAAAATCAAGCAGCACTTGCAAGTGTGGATTAGTGAGATTCATCAGGTCTTTGCTTTCATTTATCAGGAACTCTGACACATGCTGGGATGTGCCAATTAAAATCCAGCTATTATTCTTAATGGCACGTGGCAATGAAATACCAGGATATGCTGCCTACATTCCTATGTATACACAGGACAAAGAGCATTTTCTTTTACAAAACTACTGTGCATATCTCAGGTCATCAACAGAAGAAATTTATGCACCAAAAAGCCTGTCCTCCGCCTGGAAAACCACAGCTACCTGTGGTTGCTCTCTCTCTATGCGAGATTATATTTCAGCTGAAAGAGGTGCACTATGATTTAGTGAACTGCCTGGTTTCTAGCAAGACCAATATCTCTTTACAGTTTAAGTTCAGGAGGGTATTTAATCATCACAGTTTGTCGGTGCTTTGTATCATGCTATGCAACAAGGCACCTTAACATGAAACGTTCTCTCCTTGCACCTCCCAACTCTCACACTTCCCGGCACTAATTAGTGAAGTCTGACACAAAGTCCAGGATCCAGCATGTTTGGGAGACTTGGAACCCAGCTCAGCTCCACATTTTGCAATGAATCTCTCGCATCTCGAATATCTCAAAGCAGAACCACCACAGATCTTAACCCTTAAACTTTGGCATGTTTTAAATCCAGGTCTTGACTAGCATGCCAAGACTGTGAGTCAGATGAATCATATATGAGGCATAGTTTGAGAAACTAAGTGGGTGTTGTTAAGGTTATTAGGAGTCCTTCAAATCATTTGAGAGCCAGAGGCCTTCTGGATTCATCATATTGAATGAATCCTGCCAAAAAGGTGCCAGCTGGACATACTTGCTCTGTAAGACTGTTTTGTAACCGAGCATCCTATTCTTTCGTTAGCTCCAGTAGCGACTTTTTGTGCCATTCAACATAAAGGAGATGAATATAACTACCAAATAGCAACCTGGCCTCAGAAACAGTATTCTGAAAGCTTCCAAGATCACTGCTGTAGAAAGATAGTATTCTACCTTTGGGACATATAAAATACATTGCTAACAAATCAATGTTCTCTGGCATGGTCTGTTTCTTGGTATTAGTCATAGTTGTCTTTTATGTGTTGTCAGATGTTGACAGTAATGAAGTCTCTGCGTGTGGAGGGGTGGGTTACAGTCCCATCTGCTTTAAATGTTTATGCCTTAGCTGCTTCTAAGAGCAAGGGATTGAATTAGTTGACCCAAGTGGTCCCTTCCAGTTCCATGTTCTTTATTAGGAAGTTCTCACTAATCCGTGTGTCGTGAAGGAGCCATTTGTTTCAGGAGTGCTCTTCCCAAGGACACAACTATTTCCTGCCTAAACTTTGCCCTAGTCTGGTATTTCTTTTTTTCATTATGTCTCCACGTGTGGAAAACCAGTTCTTCTGTTCGATTAAGGTGCTTGTAGTTGTTCCATCTGCAGCTGACTTGAAGCCTTCAACTTGTGTAGGCTGCTGATCAATGACCACATAGTTTGGTATTTCTAAGAAGGCAAAATTGGCTGATGTATAAAAACCCGCAAGAAAGTGCACAGAATAGGTCATTGCATGTATATGTGCCTACTGGCATGTGAATTCAGCTTTGCCTGCACATGTAAGTGCAAGGATTTGCAGACAGAAGGAATGCAGGAGCCTTTGGGGTACAACTGTCCTATTTTCATCTTCTGTTGCTACCAGTCTGGCCAAGACTTGAACTCAGGAATGAGCAATGAAGGTTATGAGTAGTGAAGTATCCCCTCTCCTATATTAAAAGTACTTCTGCCTTATCTTGTCGAAGTTGTATAATTTGTATCACCACGTCACCAGCCAAGCCACAAACAGACCTTCCAAACTATGAGCTCAGCCCACAAATCACACTCATTAAGGCTTCAAATTTTTGCAGAGTACAAATAAGGAACTTTCTAACTTCGCTTATGCCTGCATATGAAATCTCTACAATTCAGTCATCGTTCCAAAAGCTATCTCAGACAGATTTACAGAAGTTGGCACCTCTGCTATCATAAATGAATCACTGAGGATAACATCTTTATTAAGTTTATACATCTTGGCTCTAAAATAGTAGTGCTATGTGTAAAATCAAGGTCTCAGAGGGCAATAGAAATGTTTACACTGGGCTCTGTATGATCCAAGAGGACAGGGGTGATCATAACACCAATAATGTGCTTCAGCAATGGCAAAATAAAGAGGAGTGTTAATCTTTAGGAGTGCATATGGCTTGCACCTCCACTAGTCAAAAACATTAAAAATTCAATGTTTTATTAAATAGGTTTCTGCAGGGGACAATTCTGTGCTGCTAATTAGGAATGAAATATTAGTGCAAAACAAGCAAGCTTAGTATAGGTTAACGTTCACAAATTCTCACTTGCCTAGTAGGAAAGGTTAGTTAGACTATGATAAGTCTAAAGACTGATTAGGTGTGTAATCATGGTGTTACTATGTTAATGGATTTGTTTGTTGTTATGTTATCAACAAAAGATTAAGCAAATCCCTACATGAAAGCTAGAAGTGAAACAGTCTGCTGGAGAAGGTTTTTGGGTAGCAAATCTACGTATTATCATCACTTCTTTGTGGAGCAATTATTGCAGTACTGGACGCTTTTCTCTCAGCTCTCACAGGTGGCAAAACCACAAATGTTGTTGAGCAGTTTTACTTACAGTTAGTGTTGGTCCTTGGTCTGACTTGGTATAAGAAGGCAGCTTATTTCATTAGAGCTTAATTCACCAGTTAAACCACTGATGAGGGCAGCGGGGAACACCTTTTCACACAGAAAAGCATCTTTGGCTAAAGAAAGAGCTTTGGGCTATGTAAGCTTTTTCTTAATATTTCCAAGTCTGAAATTTCTTACAAGAATGGCCCACTTGTGCTGGACTTGATTAAACTATATGGCTGGGCACACTTTGAACTCACAGAGTCTCTCTGCTGTGCTCTTCTGCTGCCAGCACCCCTGCTTTTGCAGGTTGCTGTGCTCAAACCTCAGCCTCCTAAAACAGGACATGTAAATAAGGTGGGCAGCTAGAGGGTCTTTGCCATGAATTGCCTCTGCCATATCAGCATGTGGCCAATAACTCAATCATGTCTGTGCAACAGTATGCACCAGGCCAGGCAGAGGAAAAAATGCGGTTTGCGTTCTGATGCAAATGACGTGCTCCATCTCAGTCTGCAGCATGATGCACAGATCTTACAAACATTGATGTCTTGTGCCTGTTCCATCCTTATATGATCCACTGGGATTCCTTGGAGATTTGTTTTTTTTCTTTGGGGGGCTTTTTTTTGTTTGTTTGTTTTTTGCTTCTTCCTACACCTATTTCTTTTAAATCTTCAGCTTTTAGGATGTATGCCTTGCAGAATACTTCCTGCAGAGTTCTGGTTAAACACAGCTGGGCAGAGTATTGGATATTTCAATCTACAATGACACAAAATGTTATGTCACTCATGGGTTTGAGGTGGGGGTTGTTCAGTTAATACTATGGTTGCCCAAAGGAACTGAAAGAAGATTTGGGTTCTTTGGCTGTGTAGACTCCCATAGCTTTCTTGAAATCAATACAATGCCAAATTCTGCAAGACATGTATCTGATCCTCTGTACTTACAGACTAGATAGCAAAACAGCCTTCCACATGTCAGTGCCTAGTGCTGGTCATGGATATTTGACTGAAAGTGTCATGTCACTGAAATGGAGTTTTCCTATAGAAATACTCTGCCATTTCATTCTGGGCAAATAATAAAAAAAACATTTGCGAGCATTTTCACTTTTCCATTCAGACATATTTTAGAACGTTTTGATTTCAAAGTGTTTTCTATTTTATTTTGCAAAAAAATGTCTTGGTCTATAGATTATTTTTTTCTAAAAGAAGAGAAACATGCACCTGGAAATGAAGGAAATACCAAGATTACATCTGGCCCCTTACAGAATTCTAGTTCAACGCATACTGAAGACCTCATCTATGTGTCATGATATGAAAGAGAAACAGAACTATATAGAGAACACAAACACTGAAATAATCATGAAGCTAATTATGTTACCTCAGTGGGATGTAAATGTGCTTAATTTTAAGTACGCTATCTAGGGGCTTTGCTGAATAGGCAGACTGAGTAACTTGATGATATCTGTAAGCTCTAAATAAAGTAACAACAACAGCAACATACTGAAAGGAGTAAAAGCATCACTGGGATCCACTGAAAACTGTGTGTTATCGCTGAAGCAATAGTCCCAGCCAAAGTATGTTTTATTTTTCCACTCCGATGACAGTAATAGCTTGAGTGACTCACTGTTTAATGCACACTGGTATTTAGCACAGAATTATCCTTCCTGACCTTAGTTTTCAGTCTGCTTCCAGTTCATTTCCATGTTCTTATTATGAGGTTCTTGTCAGTCCAAGCTGGAACACAATTTGGGCTTGCTTTTGGTAGGTGTTGCTGGTTTAAATTTAAATGCTTATATCAGTTCTGTCCCCATGTAGGAATACCAGATCTGCAGAGACTGTGGTGAATTCTGGCTGCCAAACTAGTGGAAGGTGGACAGGGAGATTGCGAAGGTTGGCTCTGTCGCCAGGGCGAGCCAATCCCTGACCTCTGGGGAAACTGTGAAGAACAGTGCCAAGTGCAATGTGGCTTTTAGTCATCATAATTGTATTTATAAAGCCACCAGGCCACCTGCCCGAGTGCTTGAGTTGCTGCTCAGCTGATTAAAACACAGTAGCCAGGTCATAAAATATGTATTAGAAGAACCAGACAGCGTTAACTCGTGGCATGGAGAGGGAGCAAGCCTCACCCTTGGGCAAACACAAGCAAACATAAAACCTATATATTGCCCGAATCTGGCAACATTGCTGTTGTAGGACAGGGGATGCCAAATAAAACGGTGAGTTGGAGCTGCGGCTGAGCAGGACTCGAGCTCTCAGATGGCCTCTGCTAGTAGCTGCCAGCCCCCGGCACTGGTCTGGGGCCGTCCTTGAACAGCAGCTTTGACCATTGGTGGTCTGTGCTGCATTTGGTGACTGACTGTGAAAGGTCTCTTGACACCCCCTCACACCCCCACTACAAAGAGTCTTGGAGGATATCTATGCTACTCTACTGTAAAATGATAACATCTGATCTTTCTCTCCAGTCTCCATAGCTACCTTTTCATCTAAAGGAAGGAAATTGTGCTGTGCAGGGTTTTTTTCTGGTGTTTTTTTTTCTTTTTTCAAAGGAAACTCAATCAAGACTAAGCACTGATTCAGTTCTGAACTCAGCCACATCTTTCCTGCAGCTCATTAACAGCCTGTGAGATATTCCCAGGCGTTTCTTTCTGCATCCGTTTAGTAACAGAAAGCTTTAATGGTAATTCATGTACGGTGAAGTTCTGATGCATTTTCACGATTTTCCACTAGGTGCCTTAAGTGCAGGAATGGTTGTTCAGCAAGCAGTAGCCTACCTTTTCCTGAGCAGCTAAATGACTGGTTTACCAGAAAATCTCATCTTAATATTCCCAGACTTACAGTAAGGTTAGAATTGGCAATACGTCTTTGGAGACAGAGCACTGGCCATGAGCTTTATTTGTTACAAGCAATAACCAGTGCAGGAAATCTGAAAATAGATTTAATACAAAACAAAACGCATTATAAACAAATGTTAGGTACTTTGGATTTGTTCCTTGCTGGAAGCATTAGTGCACAATTCTGAAAAAAAAAAAGTGTTCTTGGAATTGGGGGAGCTATGCTCTCTTTTTGTGGGCAGGTGGGGATCTTAAGAAGGAAAAGGAAGATGAAGAACTAAATGTAACTAGAAATGCTCATTATTCATGGTAATAAGTGGGAATCTTCCTGGCCAAAGGTAGTTAGCATTAATTTAAAGGAAAGGAACTTAAAGGAAAGGAGTATCTTATCATAAATTAAAATGAAATACAAATTATGAAAGTAACTACATGGAAGAGGATTATTCTTGGAAAGAGTGTGACTCAGCAGGCCAGCCTCTGCCATTGCCCTATGTCCTTTGCTTTGGCAAACCAAGAAAGGGCCACCTGGAAATTTCTGTTGCATCAGGAACTCCTCAGGTAGCCCTTGCTTGGTTTGCCAAGCAAAGATGAAACCAGACCCACTGTCTCCAGACTCATCCCACTCCAGGAAGAAAGAATGAGAGGATGCCAAAGCACCAAATTTGGGCTGGCAACATAATCCCTGGAATCCAGCTGAGTCTGGCATCATTTACAGCACCCCTGAGGCTTCTCTAATACCTGTGGCCAACTCCCTCAACACCTCGTCACCTTTGTTTCACTCCCTTTCGGTGTTATGCCAGTAAATCAGTCCTAGGAAACGGCATGTTTTCTCAGGGGAAATAAAATTAACATTTTCCATAAAAGAAAATAAAAGGAAAGTATTTTGGTTTTCTACTCAGATAGATGCATTTTGTTTCACAGTAGCACTACAACAAGCTTGGCCCAGGGGACCACAGGGATGGGGTCACAAAACACCAGTGCAACAGCAGCAAAGCATCTCCACAGCTGAAGTGAGCCCTACTTACACCCTCCAGCCAGCTGTTTCCACCTTTCCACACCAGACCACTCTCAGGGTGGTGTAGTGACCTTCCTCCTAAGTCTTGTCTGATGGCCATGTTCTTGCTATGTATCTATGACATCCCATTTGAAATCCATGCAAAGTTTCTTAATATGTTAACATCTCCCTTTTAAAAATCTCCTTGTCTCCTTTTGCTGAAGACGATGGCCTGAAGCGGGACAAGACTTCCCAGAAGAGATGATCTGATGTTGAGCATGGAGCTTTCATGCAAGCATTTACTGAAAACCTGAAAACACTTGGAGTAAATTGCTACCAGCTCTGATCTTATCCATTTATATCAAGGAAAACAACAATAGTGCACACCTAGATCATACGCATGATCGTTCCACCAGACATCTGTGATTTATGGTTGCAGGAAAGACCAACCCCTCTGCCTGCAACTGAATAATAATATACTCACAGGTCAAAAGTTAGATACCTAACCCTTACACTCAAAATCCTAGGGAATACAAAAAAAGAGATGGTACTTCTGCCATATACCATCTTGCTTTTTAGAAACCCAAATTTAAAATGATTGATTGCATCACTGTAGAAGACAGAATTGAAGTGTTCAGCCAGTTTTCCTCCCTTTCTGTTAATAATAAGATCAAAGCAAAACAAAAGAAGAGATAAATTAACCTTATTTCACCAGAATATGACCTGAATAATGTGTGGTTTTGCACTTCTACCTTTTTATTTACATGGTTATCTCATGCACTTCATTGCACAAAGCTGTTCTTGTTTTTTTTCATGATGTTGATAACTATCGTTTTCAAACTGAAGGCTCTTCTCTTGTAGGTTACTTTCCCCAGGTTGCCTGCAGCACCATCAATATAGTAACGGAATGAGATATTTGGACTCTTAAAAATGGAAACTCTAATTTAGATTTTGCCCTGGAAGAACAGAAAATAAATCCCAAATCTGTAGGCATTCTTCTGAGTCTCTTCCTCTACCACAGATGAAGAACCACTTGAGGGATACTCATGTATATGCACATCTGTTCACTCATCCGCTCTATTATGCACAATACAAATTACTGAAAAAAAAAATCCAGTTTTTTTTACTCAAGTAGATATTTTTTTTTCTTGAACCTCTGTCAAATTGTAGATGGACTGTATTGTGGCATTTTCATTTTCAGTAGTATAGAATCATGTTGAATGTAGAGTTGAATTCAAACGACTTGATATTACAACCAAAATGGCAACAGTGAAACAGCAGAGCATATTTCCCACAGAGGCTGGGCCATCTCAGTCCTTGGAGGCTTTCAAGACCCATTTGGACAAAGCCCTAAGCAGCCTGGTCTGATCTCAGGACTGACTCTGCTTTAAGAGGGAGGTGGGACTACAGTCCTTTCCAACCTGGATTATTCTACAATCCCGCAATACCAGATAGTTGAAAAGTGTTTAAAAGAAGGTGTGGAAACTGGTAAAGAAAGGAGACAGAGCTGGAAAACAAACTGTGTAGAAGACTGTTTAAACACTATTTTAAATAGGAAATGATTCAATACATCATGACAACCAGGTGGCACTAATACCCAGGGGTGCCACTTATTGCTCACAGTTGGCTAGCAAATTGTTTGCAGAAACGTTTTTATAAATAAGAGGAAAAAATCTGCAAAAAAAAAGAAAATGCAGAATATGACTATATAAATACATGGAATTAGAAACACAAATCTTAGCAATAGAGGAACATAAACTTATAAACTAGAAATGATGATCACTCCAGGATTATTCAGATCATTTCCATAGTTATTAAACCTGCTTCTTTTTTCCTGAGATAATTCCATAAAACTATTAGGATGGTAGACATACACGAAACTGCATCTGCCATTACCCTAAGCGACTCAATTGTTTGTTTTTCAACTACAAAAGTGGTAAAGAAACTGTACAAGTATTCCTTAACGTAATTTACTATCCTACCACCATCTGCTGCATTTGGCAGTGAATGTGTAGCTGAAATCCCTTTTATAAGTGTGCCCTGAACCAGGAAGCTGATTCAGACCAGAACCAATTAGCGTTCCCAGCCTCTCTCAAAGCACACAGAAACAGAAGCGCACACACTAATTGTGCTTGCATTTTACAAGTGTTTGTGTTTTGTGAGCATAAATGTGTTGAGGAATCTCTTTTAGCGTATGGCACCTCTGTCCGACGCTGCAAATTGCTGATGCCAGTAACGAGAGGCAGGAACACAGTGAACGGAGACACATGGGGACCACAGCTTCTCACTCATGACCTGCAGCTGGGGATGGAGCAGTAGCTTCACGGCAGTACGAATCCCTGTGTCATGCACAGATGTTGCCCATTGCTGGAGCTGAAATTGAGCCAGATCTCGGGTGAACGTTAAAGAGTACATTTAGGATTCAAGGCTGGATCTCCAGCTGCCAGAAATCAGTGTGGCTCCTGTGTTTCCTATGGCTCTGCAGCCTCCACTTCAGCTATCCTCTCTTGGATGGTAGGGTCTTGCCCATTTCTGCTCTGCTCTGTGGAGCACTCAGCAGCCATGCCCAGCTGATGGCACTTGGGATTTTACAAAATCTGTGAAACATGCTTTTGGCAAGTTCTTCCAATGAAACCTAAAGTGAAAGAAATGTGAATGGGCAGCCACAAACTCAATCCAGCTCCAGTAGACTTCTGAGTGGTTTGTGAAGGGAGCTCCAAGCTTTGGTGTGGCCATTCCACATAAAATAATATCTCCTGCTTCCTTGGAGGGGTGTTGGAAAACTTCTCCTGAGGCTGTGGGGTGAAAGCAGATTTGCACAGCATTCAGGATGAGATTCCAAGAAATATTCTGCTGTAGAACACTGTAACTCATCCTCCAAACAGAGTCCTTTGGATGAGACCAATAGCTGACTGACCATGTACAGGAAGTCACTGATAACATGGAGATTAACAAAATCAATATCACAATTTTTTTTAATCTACTTTGACAGATGTGGATATTTTTTTTCAGTTCTGCCATACAGTGGCTTATCATCAGTGAAAAAGCTTTAGAGTTCTGCCAATTTATTAATTAAACCTGGGAACTGCACCATTTTACAAGAGGTGAATACCTGGCATTGGGAAGAGAAGGAAGGGACTATTATCATTAGAAAGAAAAGAGAAAAAAGCATGCAGATCTCCCATTTAACCAGCAGCAGCAGAGCAGAATGTTGGGATCTTCCCCAGCTGCTGATGCTGAAGGAGAAGAAATATGAAGAGCAACAGTGATCAAGCCTGAAAACACCAGCATACAAAAAAGTGTTAATAAAGAAAAGCCATATTTACCTGCTTAGGAAGAGACATTGACAACAGAGGGCAGTCTCAATAGACCAGGGGATTAAAGAGAGAATTGTCACAGTGAAGTAGACAATGCACAGTGGACTTTTGGGGAGGGAGGAGAGGTGCCAGATGTGTGAGGGATTATGATCTAGACAAAATCGCTACAAAGGTGATACACAAATGCTTGAAAAACCTTGTGCAAAGAGTAGTTATCGATAGTCTGCAGTCAAACTGGAAGGTCACATCATGAGAGCCCCATAGGAGCCCGTCTTCTGTCCATTGTTATTCAATATTTTTATAAATTACTTGGATCATGGAATGGAGAATACACATATAAAATTCGTGGATGACATCTTACTGGAAATCTCAGGAGAATTTTTAAAGGCAGGATTAGACTTCAAAATGATCACAATAAATTGGACAAATGACCTGAAATCAATAAGATTAAATTTAATACAGGTGCTGTATTTAGGAAGAAAAATTGGAAAATGGAGAACGTCTGACTAGAGCATGGTATAGCAGTAAAGAATCTGAAGATACTTTTTGAAAATTAGCAGCAAAATTGAAAATTAGCAGCAAAGTGGAGATCCTAGGAGAATAGTAGATGTCCTTTTTTCTCAGCACTGGTGTTATCTCACCAGACCAGCCTGGGTGCTGCACGTAAACGCCACAGACCAATCACAAAAATGACAAGCAGATAAAAAAGTGTCATGCCTATAGGAAAATCATCAGACCTTGTTTTTTTATGATCAAGAAAAGAGAAACATGAGGCTCATAGGGAGGTAATGGAAACAGAAGGTGTGTAACAGCTTATCATAATATAAAAGGTTATTCTGAAAGGTAGAAATCAGTTGTTTTCCATATTTACAAGAGACTGGACAGAATAAAAGGGCTAAGTTTGCAAGAATGGAGACTTAGGTGAGATATTAGGCAAGTAATTTCTAAAAGGGAGCTAAAGATCTCTGCAAGATAAGGATAGGACAGTCAAGTGAAGGAATCCTCAAAAGCGGTAATTGTTAAAGGAAAGGAAAAGTTGCCTGAATCTGTTTTTGCTTGTAACTATTCCATCCCAATATTAATGTTATTATTAGGATTTCACTGTTGGCCATGCCAGTTTAAGAGCAGCATCTCCACACATTTCAAGTCTTTGTGTTGTTTCACATTGGTGGAGTATAGAGTAGTACGTGGGCAGGGGGAAACCAGCACCTCACTGATTCCAGCCCATATTTGTGCAATAAACAGAGCTTCTGCCTGCAGGTGTACTACCGAGTGCCCTTGTGCTTTGCTCAGCAACCTACAAAGACAAGATGGAGATTTCTGTAGGTTCAGGTTACCAGGAAACACTGGTGTCAGTATGGATTAGTTGTTCATCGTGCTTCACCATCATTGCTGAACTGCCACAGAAAGCACTCTTGGCTCTTTGGGATTAATGAGACTGAGACATTTTATTTGACCTCATTATCCTCCTATTCTCCACCTAGCAGCCTCCTTTGGTCATTCTTTTATTTGCCTGCATCACACCTACTGTAATAAATGAGATGTCTTGAATAGGCGACCATCAATTTAGGCACTGCTGGCTTTTCCAATGTGCAAGAGTTTTGTATGTTTACAGGGTGTGGACAAACATTGATAGTCATCCCATTGTTCTGTTGTTTGGAGAGAGCATTTATCATTGAGATTTGTTATCTCATGAATTAAAGAAGTGAATACAATTTGTCGAATATATTTATCTGTTTAAGGCCTTAAGATTTTTGCTTCTAGTCACTTGCATTGAAAAGACTCCTACTCCTATTTGTTCTGCTGCAATCAGGAATCAAATCCTAAGACTTATACTGACAGTCACCTGAATGTCAGAGAGATGTGGAAGAAAATGTAGCCCAAATTTTTATAGTGTGTTCTGTATCTTAACATCATTTTCTCAAGATTTGTATCTTACCCTTTATATTTTGCATGCAACCTTTTAAACTTTGGCTTGGTCTTCAACAGCAGTGGGAACTGAGACATCAGGGGCTATTTTAATTTAGACAGTAGCACCAAAAAGAATGGAGACATTAACACCAGAGGTCAAGAGTGATGGTAAGTGTCAGAAGGATAGGAACATACCATGATGGTCTTCAGCATATATGCTCAAACCTGCAAAGTCCTGAGTTCCTCCTTCAATACACTACATACACTTGGCTCCCACCTTAGCTCAGCAGGAGCACAGAGCACCACCCCTTCACTTGGAATTTGCCCTAACTTATCTTATCATCCACATCAGCATCTGCGTAATTACAACTGTCTCTCTGAATTTCAAAAAGCCTTTCATGGAAAGGGTAGAGTTACTTTCCTGTAACAGGAATACGATGGGAAAAGTATGCTAGCACTATCGTCATATTTATAATCTGTCCACTTCTTTTCCCCTCAGTGTAAACATCATAGAGGAAAAATACAAATGTGCACATGAAGAGAACAGAATTGTCATTTCAATATCCATCCTAGCTGTATTTTTTTATGTTTTAAGGGAAGAGAAAAATGGCACTGCTTTAGAGGCCAGCACAAAGAAAAGATTGTAAAGACTTATTGCCTCAATTAACTTATGACAGCAAACTTTATTATATATACAATGTTATTCCTTCAAAAGAGAGAGAGAAAAGGAAGACTTTCTCCTCTAAAGAAAAGGAGTAACATTTGCTTTGAAAGATATTGTGCAAAAAAGATAAGTTTCAGGGACTCTCATTTTAAAAAGTGTAAGGTATTGGCTAACTTTTATTTGCACGACCTCAGGGGCAAATCCTCTTTGATTTTGACAGCAGTCAAATTAGGCTAAAGGCAAGGGTTTTGCAAAATGTCACCTGAAGCATTGGTTTGCTAAGTTTCACATGTAGAGAAACGTTATTGAAGGCAGCTCACTTAAAGTCAAATGTAATACTCGTGCCATGATGTTGAGCAATATCTACAAAGCTAGGTAGTTTGCAATATAAATATCTACATACAAGACACAAAGCTGATAAGGGCACTGTGGGTTCAAGAGATGAACTATTGAAGGCTGCAGAGATGCATAAGTGAACATGAACAAAAGCATGATACAAATTGTAATGGGAAGGTAGACAAGTGATGTTCTCTGGTGCTACTGGTTTAAGAAATCTTGCTGTTCCTAGTAAGAGAGAAGCTCACCAGAGACCAACAGGATTTTGTTCACACATGAAATAATATTTTTTCTGGAAGATGAAGCGTTCTCTACGCTCTCCATCCTAAAAGCATTCTTACAAAATCTCTAAAAACCTTTCAATGGCACCTTTTCTAACATCCAAATTCATCTCTATAACAAAATTGACTGCATAATTAAGTTTGGGAAGAGAAGCAGGTGAGGCCAGGTGTGACTCTTCAGATTGTTTGTTTATATTTTTGTCACTAATACCTCAAGTGAAGAGATAAACCTTCTTTTCCTTAAAGGTGATCTTTCTTTTGGAGGGAAGAGGCCACGAAGGGAACAGGGAAAGAAGAATCCAATAACATATTAGGAAGCACTGTTGCTCAGGCCAAAAATCATTAAGGTAATTGCTTTACATGTATAGCAACCAGCAAATAGAATTTACTGGTTTCAAAATTCTCTTTCTGAGAGTGCCATTGAGGAGTAATGTGGTCCAAGTCCACTTTAATCTCCCTTCAATAGCAATAGGACTAGAGGTAACAGTTTTAAACTGAAATAGGGGAGATTCAGATTAGATATTAGGAAGAAATTCTTTACTCTGTGGGTGGTGAGGCACTGGAACAGGTTGCCCAGGGAAGCTGTGGATGCCCCATCCCTGGAAGTGTTCAAGGCCAGGCTGGATGGGGCTTTGAGCAGCCTGGTCTGGTGGGTGGTGTCCCTGCTTACTGCAGGGGGGGTGGAACTGGATGATCTTTAAGGTTCCTTCCAACCTAATCCACTCTATGACTCAAAGCGGGGAAAAAGTTTTTCTTCTGTCTGAGTAAAGACTGTCTCAGAGGTGAGATGTATTCAGTTCAAAGTCAGGGTCTAAGCTCTGAACTCGCTTAAACTTAGGTCTGTTCCAAACATCTGGGTGAAGGAAAGCTTTAACATTCAACTGCCCAAGAGGCTGATTAGCATCCTGAGGCCTCACCAGAGCTGCCAAGCCACTTTTGTGAGGTGTCAGCAGCACTTTGGTACGGCTGAATTCCTGGTTCCTGTGGATGCGCTGCTGTTTCCTCCAGCCACTTCAGCTGAGCTTTGTGAAGGACCTAGTTATCTAACAAGATTTGTGCTTATGATAAGTCATACCACAGGCATCAATCCTTTTTCTTTCTGTAAGGCATACGACATTGCTGACATTTTATTATGAAATGTGATTATCCAAACTGCTTTTTTTTTTGGTTAGATGATTGCTTACTATATTCCAATTACCATCAAATACACAGTCCCCTTACTACATTTCCACAGTTGCAAGTTATTGAATAATTTAAGTTTCTGTGCTTCATTTACTTCAGAATTATTTTATGATCCAACTGAATGTTTTAATGATATTATGAAGCCTTTGTGACGATCCAAATGGCTGGTCACAGAATGGATTAAACAAGATCATGCTCAGTGTGTAAAGAAAATAATTGTTTAAGGAATGAGCTTAAACACACAACGATGCACACCAAAAATTGGACTGAACAGATGCAGTTGCCATGTTACTTTCAATAGGACTATGCTATTTACACTTGTTGAGGCATCTCACCAAAACAACTTAGTAAAAGTAATCAATGTCAATGCATGTGAATGAAGGGAGGGACAATTTACACTTTTCACTGCTGTTTAGTCCATTCACAGTCCCCTGTGATAGGGTTGGTTTTAGAAGTTTCCAGACTCCGGGAAGGAGGGGAATGCTGGATTCTCATCAGGTGTAAGTCAGCACAGCTCTGCTAAAGCCGACCGAGCTGCACAAGTTCATACCAGCTGAGAACCTGGCCAGTTATGTTAAGTAAGTTTGATAGTTTTAATATTCTTTGTCTTGAAGTGAGGTTCATGGCCACTTTGTGATATAAAGTATAAATTGAAGCTTGCTCAGCTGCACACTATGAATCTCATGCAATGACAGTGCTGTCGAGCTGCACTATTGTCTTTTACTGCATACATCAGGCAAGGGATTACTGTAAGTAATTTGTTTTGGAAGGCTGGCAACCCTAATGGGGCATGCCTGATAGTGTTCAAAGGTTCTGATTAGGCACAGTCCGCAGAGATGTTCTTTCAACTTGAATCTCCAAAGAAAAAGACTTAATTTTTAACAAATCGCTTTCTTCACAGCTTCATCAATTTGGTTTCTTTGAAACTCAGTAGTAAGATGTATCAAAGGAACAGATTGTTTGCCCAAAGCCTATCAAAAAATGCTTTTTGCCCGGACTGAATATACCTAATCTATTTTCACAACTCATTTAGAAATGATCCTGTAAGGACTATTATTCCTATAATGGTTTGTGAAGCTGGAGCCCTAAGAAGCCAGCAAGGTGCCTCTGTGCAGCTGAAATGATATGAGCACGTCCTGGCCGGCTCTTCCAGAAGGACTAAGAGAGAGGAGGGCTCTGGCTCTCCCCACCGCGCTGGCGAGGTGAGCCCAGGCTGCTCCCTGCTGGTTAGGAGAAAGTGGTGGCAAGCCTGCTGGAGGTGATATGCTTTTCCATGATGCCATTGACTTTCTGTCAGCTGCATAATCTCTTCCCCCTCCACTAATAATCCAGAAAGTCGCAGTTACCCAGTGCTTCACCTGAACAAATAAAAGCATTGAGATGGCCTCTTGTCTCGTTTCACAGCATGGGCAAAGCATTAGAGGACATTAACTGTACCAGGTCGAAATAAGGTGAACCTTTCTGTTGTTTAATCTGTCATTAATCTCCCCAATACTTCCAACTCCCAGAGAGCCAAATCAGCAGAGACGACAGTTGGAAATAGCTTTAAAAGGATATTATCTCATTGATTTTTGAAAGAGAGAGCTCCTTTAACAAGAATATTGTTCTTTCAGTGTGCTCAGTCTCCATCTTTAATGTTTATTCATTTGGCTGCTTCACAGGGGAATGCAAATCACAGAAATGTAGGAGCTGTACAGTAGTGTGCAAAATGAGTACCACAAAGGATTCAGGGCTTCATCTCTTCCTGTTCAAGCTTCTGAGGCAGAAAGCAGGATTATTATATCCCCTTTTCATGGAGAAGTTGAAATTCATGTGATTACCTGGGATTTGTGTTTGAACCACTGCTATGCATATGTTGGTTTGTGAGAGAATCTGGCAAAATAATTTATTTATAGTCACTTTGTGGGGCTTTTGTAAAGTAATACCTCTTACCTTTCTGTTGCTTGATTTTGAGGCATAGGCACTTGTAAGGCAAGTCTTTAAACTTTGGGCTTTAACCTAAACCTTCAGTCTTTTTTTAGCGGTGTCTTAAACTCTCCTTGGTAAACCTAGTGAAGAAGCAGCCTTAGGAAAGAGCCAAGATTAGGCATTTGCAAGATGGGAAATGAGTCATCTAGAAGTTACTTCTGGAATTGTTCATCTAGAGACAGCTACAAACTGCACCACCACTGAGGGATTCCTCTCTCTCATCATCAGCTGGCTCAAAATGAGACTTCTGATCAGTGGAAGGAGATTGGCAGCATATGAGGCCTCTCCTCCCATCTGAGCGTGGGTTATTGAGGCAGATTGAATATATCATCCTCTTGAGGTAGATCAAACTAGGTGAAGCAGGTCTCTCACAAAATGTAGGCTCCAATGGCAGTCCTTCAACACATGGATTTCACAGGTGTGTATACTTACCAGAGTGTAAGGAAGATTCAGCACTCTCTCAGTCTCCCCTGCTATTAACTTCCATCTGTCAGTTCAGCTTATAGAATAACTGAACAAGTTACAGTAAACAAGATTTACCTGCAAAATTATGAAGCCCTTGGCTATGAAGCCAGGTACATTAAGCTCACGGTAGTTGTATGGTCAAGTAGATAACTGAGTAAATAGGTAATTATTATCACGGAGTATCAGAGTTGGAAGGGACCTCTCGAGATCATCTAGTCCAACTCCCCTGCTCACGCAGGATTGCCTCGAGCACGTCACTCAGGACTGCATCCAGACGGGTCTTGAAAATCTCCAGAGAAGGGGACTCCACACCCTCCCTGGGCAGCCTGTTCCAGTGCTCTGTCACCCTCACCGTAAAGAAGTTTTTCCTTATAGTTGATCGGAACTTCCTATGTTCCATCTTGTGCCCGTTACCCCTCGTCCTGTTACTGGGAACTGCTGAAAAGAGCCTGGCTCCATCCTCCTTAGACCCACCCTTTAGATACTTGTAAACATTAATAAGGTCTCCCCTCAGCCTTCTCTTCTCCAGGCTAAATTATGTATTGAAATCTTTTGTTATTTACTGTATTCTTAACACAGTAGTGCAAAAGGCTTAAACAAATAAATCAGAGCCAATAGGAAAAAGAAGACATTTTCAAGAGAAGTTGGAAGGAGCGAGGAAATGACTCACTGTTTTGGCCAGATAGAGCTGAGTGCAACATGTGGTTGATGCATTTATCCTTACCCTGTGTCAGCTGAGGAAATATAGGAGAGAAATCCACTAAGCGTTATATGTTCCTCTCCACTCTCCCTCCTTGGACCCACATACAGTAGAGGTGGCTGCAGTAGTGTCTGCCTCTGCCAATTTAATGTCGGTTGGGGATTTCCTCGTACCTAAGGGATTCTCTGATCCATGTTTGTGGATGGAGTTCATTCCAGTTCACATACTCTTGTGGCATATCTGGGCTAAAACCCAAAGTCAAAGCCTACAGTGATTTTACCTAGGGAAAAAAAAAATTAACATAAATGCATATTTTGTTACAAGGTCAAAAGAGTGTCTAAGGGATTTAAATGAAACACCACATGTATAATAGTCTATGAAGTCAAATATGGTCAGTGTAAGGGCCTGGGGTACCAAAGGACTGATATTGGCTCTGGGTTTATTCAGTATTTTCATTACTCGTGTGAAATAAGAAGGTGGAGGATGTGTTAATTAAACTTGCAATTGACACTTCACTAGGAGGTGTCAGAAACACCAAAGAGGACACACAAAAAAAAAAACAAAAGGACTGGAGAACATGAAACAGGATTTAGCTTAGAAAAAGCATGTGCTAATGTCTGAAGGAAAAAGTAATCAAATCTAAAAGGAATGATGCCAAAATAGGCCTATTATTATGGTGCTAGAGAGCTCTGTGGCTATAACCTCAGAGTGTAGCTTAGATCAAGTGGAAAATAGCCATTTGAGGAAACTAATTGAATTGGGCTCCACATACAAAGGGCTTTATATTAATTTTATAAATTATAGAAGAATCTATTTCAAAATGAACAAAAGCATGTCTCAGATGGAGTCTTCATTTTTAAAGGCAAGCTGGTTTAAAAATTGGATTTATATTAGTAGAATTACTCTAAAAGATGAGCATGCAAGGGCTCTTTTCAAATTACCCGATGACTAAAATGCTGTCCTACATGGCTAGAGAGTTCATCTTTATTCCCCTGCCTGTCACTGAACTTGGATATGTATTTGTAAGAAGAGAACACAAGCAGATAGTGAGGCTGCAGCACATCAGGGTTTCTCAGTCCTAGGTGGGATCTCACCCATGTGTTCAAGTATACTAAGAGACACAGAGAGAACACACGTGAGCCTTGCTACTCTAATTTGTGAGGTGGTGGTGGTGGATGAAAGACGTGTTCTAGGAAGCTTTCTGTGGTACCCATCTATTGAACATGTTTGCGGAGGACTGAACTTGATAAACCCAGCAGCATTCATCTTGGTACTTGCCACACAACCTAACAGCAGTAGGGAGATCTCTCTGTGCCTTCATTGCTGTAGCATCCTAAGCACGAAGAAGAAAAGCACCAAGAGAACACACGGGGCTGGGTAGCCTGCTTCTGCCACCCAACATCCGGTAGCAGATGAATATCACTTAATTAGTATTTAATTACAGGAGTTAAATTGTCAAAGGCTTTACTTAATAGAACTAATCCCTTCTTCTTTGTATTCTCCTGCTTGGCCCCCCAGAGTTGGTGGTGTTTATCACAGTACAGGAAGGGACCGCCACCAGGAGCTTAGTGAAGTGAGCTACAGAGACCTATGGGCCAAGAGGGTGGGCAGCTAATAGCCACCGTTTATATGTGTTATATGTGTATTTCTCCTGGTCCAAGTGAGATGTGTGATTACCACATGCTACAGGGAAATTAGTCCTGTGAATGGGCCCAGACAAACTCATGGGTGCAGGAGGGTCAACAATACCTGATCAACCTAACAGGAACAGCAGAGTTCAGGGCTGTCTCAACTTTTTCCAGTCTTTATCTACCCCAGTCAGCTGTACTGGGAGGTGTTTTCTTTCTCCTGAAGATTCATATCTTAGATCTCTTCTGCAAGTGTGCAAGTGAATACCCCCATTCCAAGACAAACCAAGGTAAACCCTCTTTCATAACCCTTCATTTCAAACGTTTCCTTTGGGAATTTAGCCCCTCCATCTCTTAAATCCTCCAGTCACCAGGTAACACAAGAAGGCAGACAGGGAGATGGCACATGCTGCATAAGGGAATGAAAGAACCAGGCAGGAAACAAAAGGAAATGGAGTTCAATAGCCTCGTGATTACTGGGTCATCATCCTGCTTCCGAGGCCCCACTCCAACAGTGATTTACTTTCCCCATTAAATAGCTGTCTGATAAAACTCATAGCATGAAAAACGCAGAAATGTGCTGGGCAAAAATGGATCTTATGGTTTGTTCCTTGGTGTGAACTGCTACTATCTGGTATTTGCTCAGGGCAGGGCGTAAAGCAACACTCTAGTCTTTGACAACATAATGCCTTATGCATATTCTTACCTGGTTTTAAGATTCTCTGTGTGCCAACTTTTAAGGTTTTTTTCTTATGCTTTGTTCACCCAGTGACACATTTGACAGAATAAACGTGTTGGGATTAAGAGATTTGGGATTTTCTTCTAAACTCTATGGAAACTATAATGTGAGTTACAAAATTTCATCCGTAAGGAATTATTGCATTACAACACTGCAAAGTTACTGAAACACCTCGTAGCAACTGAAAAAATTCTACCAAGCTCCCATGCACAGGGAAGACTGTATTTATGAAGTATGCAAGTGTATGCATAACTGGAGGAAACACACAAAGCTTGGCATGGTGTTACTTCTTAATTTAAAAACCAACAAACACAAATAACAAGGTTGTTATCCATCTTTTAATTCAGGATTGGCTTATATTTGTGTATGAAAGACAACCTCTCTCCCTCTAAGAACTGTTCTCCCACTGCTTTGAAGAGGCAAGGAAAAATTTCACAAAGACTATATTTTGACTAAAAATAGTGAAATCCAAAGTCACATAGTTATTTCCTGATGATTTCACATTCAAATACTGAGTATAATGGCAATGCTTAGCCAGCCTCAAGATGATCAATACTGAACAGTTCTTTCATTAATCAGAAAATTTCTTTAGGTTCAGTTGCCACTCAGCAAGCTTTGTTTGAGTTTCATCAGGGCCCCTTTACATTATGCTGCTGATGTAACACAATATCAAAGTTAATATACATTACAGTTGTGGCTTTTTACACTACAAAAGAGGCATAAAGGGGAACATGCTATGATACAAAGAAGCCATTCATATTTTGAACCATGTCCCAGTTCCAGTCCTGTCATCTGCTATTAACCGGAGTGGTGTATACCCAAGTAAGTAAGTAGTTCCTTTGCCTTCAAAAGGCCTATTCACTTGCCCAGAAATTATGTAGAATAGTTGTCATACAAGGACACAGAAGTCAGGCATCTCCTTTTGCAAGGGCTATGGATTTCACTCAGCCCCTATTTCTGGATACTGCGAGCGTGGCAAAATGATTACATAAATTATTTAAAGATGCCACATGCAAGCGCTCCTCATAGTGAGAATACAAGTGTTTGCAGCACATGGGTTCTCTAAGTGGTCAATAGTTTAAAAAGGTGTCAGAGAGCGAACACGCAGACACTGCATTATCAAGACCTTCAGCAAACGGCATTTCACTTCCTCTTCTGGTGTAATCTGTCCCCACCGAGCACTGCAATCCATGGGGTTATCCCGTTTCCAAAATCAGGCAGCCCACAATGGCAATGTCTCATATTCTGACAAGCCCTTGTATTTTGGTATTTAGTGTTCACAAATATCTGAATATATTTACATACATTTGTATGGGGTTTTTTTGCTTTCATCTTGATGATGAATGGCTTTTGTAATAAAGGACCTTTCAGCAGCAACGACTCTCCTCCCGTGAAATTTCTCCATGCAGCAAATGTGCTGCCTGGGTCTGTGCAATATTAGGAATGGTATATAGGGGTGTGGATATTCACCGTGGAATTTGCTTCTTTCTCATGTGTTTTTTGTTGATTTAAAAAAAAAAACAAACAACCAACACAAGAAACCACAAATCTCTGTGTTTCTAATACAGCTTCAGTCATTTCTACCTTCTCTCTTTTTAATAATTCTACACCATTTTGCAGTGTAGACTTGGGAACGTCTTGTGTCAGGTGAATCCTTCTAATCTTGCATTCTCCGTAAAACTATGAACCCATGCCCTTCAGGAGACAAAGCCAAATCAATATGACTTTAGATCTGGAAGTAAATATCCAGAGAAACCATTTAGCAGCTTCATTGTTGCATTTATACAATAAGTTGCTCTGGGATAATATTTTGTCATTTTGTTTTTACACTTGACAAATTTTAATGATAATATTGCCAGGATAGGTGTACTGTAAGATGTCATTAAACTCCTACCAGGTTTCCTGTTCGAAAACTGCCTTGTTAGGTCTATTTAACTTACAGCACATTTAACTATTAACAGGACACAATCAGCATTTTGATTTACAACTGGGGGAGGAGAGAAAATTAAAAAATACCTTGCATCTCAGGATTTAAGGATGTTTTCCTCCTTTTGTCTTGATGATCACTGAGATTTTGTGCGTGGTTAATGTAAAATGGATGTCAGTTGTACATACATGCATTCGCACACATGCACACACAAATGGCTTAGACGTAACCACAAGGGGCACTGAATAAAGCAAGTAATTCACATTCTGAGGCTGGTCTTGCTGGCTTTTATCACTGTTCTCATATCAGGACTGCTAGTTTCAGCCCACTTGTAGGCTCTCATTAATCTTAATTCATCCTCCATCTACCTTAAAACGTGCCTTGAAGTCATTTTTTTTCCCAGCCCTTTTAAACCATGCTCAATCTCCCAGGCTAAAGACAAATTTATCAACCTCTCATACAGCAACATCCAGCATCTAGGAATATTTTAGCCTTTTGAAAAAATCTCTTTGGGTCTTCACATTGCTCCTTCTTCAGCCTTGTGTTTCTAAAGTTCCCCCAAAAGCCGGGACTGTTTCATTAATTACCAGCATTACCACCATTGCAATATAAATCTCCAGCCATGAGGGCTAAGTACAATTGTTTTAGAAAAGATGACTTGTCTCTGCACAGACTATGTCACTTCCTCATTCATCACCCTCAAGTGATCACAACTGAATTACTCCCCACCACTGCCACTCATTTTTCAGGCCTCTTGCTAATTCATGGAGGCTTGTTAAAATGCTGCAAGCAAAGGTGCCCTTCTGATCTTTCCAAACATTCACTAAATGGTTTGAATTTATTCATTGGACTGAGCTCATCCTGGGTCATGTCTCTTTTTTGTGTGTGTCTCATTGACTTTTAAATTTTCATTAAAGCTGCAGCATCTTCTTTTGTTTAAAGCCAGATCTGTTGAGGAAAGTTACTGCTTTGAAGGGAAAGGGGTGGAAAAGATATACACAAAACAACCACAGCCACAGCAGAAACAAAACACAACAAACAAGCAATTAACTTTGCATAGAACCATCAGCAGCTTGGACTAGCAGGAGTTTGAATTTGGTCTTAGAAGCATTTGGGGAGCAGCTGGTTCCCCTTGACAGCAAAGGGAATGATGCTAGAGAGGGAGTTCCAATAGCAAGTCCTGCATCATTGACTTGACCTGCATTTTGAATTCAACCCAAACATCATTTCCAGAAGAATGAGAAAAATAAAACTGTTGCTCATGATGTGTCGCAAAGCTCCCACCTGGCAACACCTGATTAGCTTAGGTTTCCAAGCTTTCTTGCATTCCTGTTTCTTGTATATTGAATTTCAGAGCTGCGAGACTGAGGAGAGTCAGAGGAGGAAATGAAGAGGTCTCACAAGCCAATACAGCTTAGGGCAAATGCCAGCCTGATTGAAGGACTGACACAGTGCCTGCATCCACAGTCATGAAGATGGGACTTGCAAAACCAGTGATATAAAGCAAACACTGTAAGGAATAAGCTCCTCCTTTCCCTGACCTTGGCCCACTCTGCCTGTCATGGCGATGTTGGGAGCTATAATATTTAGTCCCAGAAGTCTGTGCAACGCAGACAGTTCAGAAAGCTTTCTCAGCCTCATTATTGCTCTGACAGGCTTTTCTCATCTTGTGGTGACTGCTTGGAAATGATGGGCATCTGCATAGTCATCAAAGGCCATAAGCAGCAAGGGCAGCAGGCAGAAAACAGCATCCAAAGCGCTGTTCTCCCAGGTGTTATCATCCTTAGCACTTCAGAACTAAGTGTGATTTACAGTTTCCCTTTGTCCACAGCTGCTCCCCTTCTGTGGTGGCTACCACACAGGCACTGCCCATCGCCAGACAGAGTCCAGGGGATCAGGGGAAAACGGGCTGTGCCCTCCCTATACCTCACCTGTCTCCAGCCAGCAGCACTGCAGGGGCCACAGGCACAGTATGGTTATTTTTCCCTTTGTCCTTGGGCACCAAAATCCAGCTTAATCCTGAAAGGCTTTCAGCCATCTCTGGTATGATGTGTCCAATGTCTGTCCCACTGTCCCTTCTCTGCTCCCATGGAGAGCACTAGGAGACAAGTTACTAGCCCTCATAATGCAATTTATCTGTTTCTTCATGGACAAAATTCAGAAGGTCCATTTCCAGACACTCTGCAACAGGATGCCATTAAGGGGACTTTCATACAACATGGTAATGCTGGTGTCTCTTCCTAGCACGTCCTTCCACATAGCTGAGCCTCAGAAAATATCTAGCCATTGAATCACACTACAGCCATTGAAAGTCTCAATAGTTTTTCCCTTCAGATACTAGCTCTTCCTTTACAATAAAAGCAACAAGAAGACATTTTAAATAATTGTAATAGCTATGTCTAAGGTCTAATTAGCTATGTCAAGATAGCTAAGCATCTCTTTTGGAAATGATATTGTGGGCTTTTTTTTTTTTTTTCACATACATGTCTGGCTTTTTTTTTTTTTTTTTTTTACTA
>VYZM01023357.1:54340-68980 GCA_013398915.1 Dromas ardeola
TTTTCACATAAATGTCTTTTGTTCAACTGATTTTTTTCCCCCACAGGCCAATATCCTTGTTTTTCAAAATACTTGATGTTTTGGGCATTTTGCTGATCTTTCAAAGTAAAACAAAACAAAAACCCATTCTCAACAACTTCTGTTAATGACTGAGCCTTTCATGGTTAAGAGGAAAATATTTGTAGCAAGTATTCACATGCCAAAATGCAAACCAAAAGACTTACATGTCTGATAAGCTGACTTCTAATTGACCTGTTCAGATACAATTGTTTTCTAAGGGTCTAATTTGTGATCTGAAGCCAAAATTGCTGGGGCGTCAACATTGCAACTCCCCTTAAAATCACACCCCACCACATCAGTGGGGTAAGAAGACATGTCAGGGTGTGCCGTGTTGTGGTACCCAGCCTCTCCTGGACAATCTCAGCGATGGACTGAAGAACCATCCCCAGGGCTCTCCAGACACCTGCTCTTCACGTAGCTTTGAACATGATCCCATCCTTCTCAGGCACAGTAAGCACTGTTAGACATGTGGATGCCCCATCCCTGGAGGTGTTCAAGGCCAGGCTGGATGAGGCTTTGAGCAACCTGGTCTAGTGGGAGGCGTACCTGCCCATGGCAGGGGGGTTGGTACTAGAAGATCTTTATGGTCCCTTCCAACCCAAACCATTCTGTGATTCTGTGATTATGGCGATGTCCCTGTGAAACAGGGAATAGCTTCTTTTCACCGCATTTTAGACCCAACCCCCAACTGGAATATGAAGGAATGCAGGAGGAAAGTTGGGACCTCCACAGTGTATTGGGAAAGTTGTCATTGAGCACCTAGAAATCTGGTCCTAAATAAAATAGGAAAATAGCACCTTCTGTAAGTCTTGTGTCAAAACTTCTCTTCAAATGAAAAGTTTCAAATCTTATTGCCTGCTATAAATAACAATAAGGTCTGCTACGCCAACTCAATTACTCTGAGCCTTGGTTAACCAGCAAACACTTCTCGGGAATGGCACTGACTTGGAAGCAACCTTATAATTAAACCTCTGACATTTCAAATGTGCAAAGTCAGAGTGATTTTCCAATTTCCAGTGTGTCCCTCTCTTATTCAATGTTTATTTAGGCCATACTCAACTGAGTTAAGCAAGATGACTTCTTTAGGTTCCTTTCTTTTCCCCAGGGTAAAAAAGTCAAGACCTGCTCTAACCTCTTTGAACATTCATGGAGTGTTTATAGTATGCAAACGCACCTTTATTCCATTATTTGGCACTAACAATGTTTCCACAGCTCATTATTTCCTGCATGAAATAATGCTTAATTAGTGCTGAATTACAAGGGAATTGCTGTGGAACTACATAAGCCATCCTTGTGAATTCCCTGATGATTCAATGTGATTGCTGCTATAGCATTGAATTCTAAATGGATTCATAATGATTAGAAACCTAAAGCATACCTGCCTCTTATTGATCAGTGTGTGACAACAGGATTTCTTTATAAACAGAGTCATGCAGAAAATATGTTGATACCAGTGTCTGAAGATTTTTAGTGCCTCTTGGGAGAAAGCTGGTGACTGTGGCATTTAAATCCAAGGCTACAGTGATAAATGAGTCAAATCTTATTAGTTTTTCCCAGGCCTATTGGGGTTGCAAAGTTACCAACCCTGTTGAATGCACAAATAAATTGAATTTAGGGGTTTTTTACGGAAAAGAGGGATGATTCTGAATTTAATCAGAACGCAACACCCATGTTCTTAGCTCAGGTACAGTGCACATGTTCACAAGACTGTCTCTCCACGAGTCGAATTCATCTGCCGTTGTAGTCACATAGAAAGTTTCTCTCCGGTTTTGCTGGATGATGGATTGGATTGGATCCCAAATTCACAAAGTTGCTCCGCAGAGATGACTTCATCCCTGAGATGGGAACAACTCTGCACTTCCCAGTTGCAACCCCAAAATAGAATGTGAGGAACAGGGATGTCTGTATCCACATTACATACCATCCAGACCCAGGTTTTGCCCCTGCACTGCAAAGTTCTACAAGCCTGGTGTTGAGCTGAGAAACATCATCAAAAGCACAGTAGGACATCTGCCTTTGGTGTAAACTGGGAAGAAACTTTGCCTCCTGTTTCAATACTCTCATTCAATATTTGTCTGGTCGTGCTCATGATATTGGAGGAAGCATGTGGGGACCCAGCTCAGTACCTTCTTTCACTGGTGGGTTATTAACTTTCCCTTTCTAAAATTCCTGTTATCATAGTCTCCCATGCATTGAATCCTGCAACCCTTGAAGCCAATGCCAAAACCACTGCTGATTTCAGTAGGAATACTTTCAGGCATATTTGGGGTTTTTTTTCCTCTCTTGCAACAGATCTTCCCAGTTTGTAGTATCCTTTCGACTTTGACATTTGGAACAGGTTAGGCTGACACAAACACTTCACTTTAATACCCACTATGTAAGATTTATTCCCACAGACTTATATTGGTCTGTGTTCAAATTAGCAGTGGTTCCAGGCAGTCTGCTTCCTTGGGCTGCGCTGGCATAAATCTACTGACTTTGGGGGAGTTACTTCTGATTTTCACTGATAAATGCAAGAAAGGACTCAGCACTCTCCACCTAAAAGGCTTAGATTAGATTCCTCCTGGCCCCATTAATATTGCCACTGGTATTCTTTTTGTATTTCTTTTGCTGTGTATGTCAGTAAGTGCTTTCCCCTTGCCTTTTAAAAATTCCTTTAACTGTTAAGATAACTGAAACTCCTTTCCTGAAAGAATTCCCAAACTGATATCTCAGTCTGAAGCACACTTGAATGCACTTTGGAAAAAAACCCTCTGTCCCTGAACTACCTAAAGGTCTATAGAGTTAGAGAGGACAGTCTGGGTCATTGAGTCTCATCCCTCATAACCTCGGCAAAACATGTAATGGATGTTTAGTCCAGGTTGGTCTACAGAACATCTCCTTTCCACACACCACAAACCACAAGATGGTTCTCCTCTATTCAAAAATAAACTCAGGATCATTTGTGAACCACTCATCTCCACAAAGTTAAAGCTACCTGAATTATAATAAACATCAGAGGAGACAGTGAGACACAGATTGTACTTACAACATACTGTACTGTAGTGGGAAAGTGAAAGGATTGGGCCCCAAGGAGAACGTGTAACACATCCGAGTCCAACAACTGGTGCGTGCTAATGTGGTAGCATGTCAGAGGCAGTGTAGTCATGGCATTGCCATCAGTCACAGGGACAGATAAGAGAGAGGGGGGAAGAATGGATAAAAAGTTCCTACACCCTGTCAGTCCCCCTTACATGAGGTATTTGCAATGGGATCTCAAGTGAAGAAAACTTCCACACACCTCCTGGCTGCAAAGTTGGAACTGGGCCTTGGATTTCAATGTTCTAGGACTATCTCTGTTTATAATCACGCTCCCAATTATGGGCTGTGTTCGCACAGGTTGGCCTTGGCAAGATGCAGATGGTAATCTTCTTGGGTTCAAATGGGAACTTACTGCATCTGACTTGCAATTGTAAGAGCCAACATTTGGGTAAAGAATACTTTCAACAACGTGCTTAAACCAGGTCAAGACGTAGACATGCTGTGTGTAGCTACAGGCAAATGCTGAGGCAATTATACTCCCATATAACTTTTGGCAGAGTTGATCTATTCCTAAGTCTCATTGAAATCGTGCGCTTCTGACATGTTCTGGTTTGTGCTAAGCGTTCAGTACTTTAAAAGTAATAACATGGTGGAATATCCTCCCCACAAGCTATTCTGCTCTCTTTCCAAGAGTTGTAATCTGAGGCTGAGATCAGGAAGCATTCATGCCTTCTGAGCACCCTTCTGTTCAGTCCACATGCCCAGCAGCTGTGTAGACAAGGCCTGGTAATCACTCATATCTTAGAGATAAGTCTGTGAAGACATCAAGAAATGTGCACATTGGTAGTCTAAATCAAGCATTTCCTACACAGCACTGTCACTCTCCTGCTGTCTGTCATGAATGCTGCTGGTCCCTCTGACAGCATTGAATGTTTGACCCTTCCCAAATGGCTGTGCATATTTGACCCTCCCGTCAGAGGTAAAGAAGGTTGAATGCAAGTCTAATCCCTAATTGTGCAATATGGAAGATAATGAGTCTCAGCAATGGCAGGCAGTGACTTTAAGTGGTATGCATGCAAAATATGCAGCTACATTAACCAGTCAGGCAAGGAAGCAGAGACATTTCCTGAGGTGGGAAACATATTGAAATGCTAATAGACCCCGGCAGGTATTGTTGGTCCTTTGGGGAAAGATACCTAGGAGGAACTTCTTAATTGTATGTTCACCAGATCCTCTCAGCAGATCAAAAGAGAGTACTGATACAAGCAAATAAACTTTGATATGTGCCTTTCACTACTGGTACTAATTGGAAGGAAATTCCCTGGCCCGTGGACCAGCATTCTTAATTTAAAAACATTGGAAATGTTAATTGAATAAGGGGGGAGGGTTGATTAGAAGCATGACCTCATGTCTAAAATGGTAATGAGGGCTCTTGACACCTGAACAACAAAAGGTCATGAGAGTATAAACAAAGGAATGAGAAAGAACCATCAGCCAGGGCCCAGACAGTGACATATGAGTCTCATGTGAGAAAGGGTGTTGGGCAGAGAGGAAACTGTCAGCTTCATAGTTGAGACAGAGTCAAGCACACTCTAAAATGGAAGACGTGTACTGATGTACTCCCACTCACCTTCATTAAAGTTTCAGGGCTACAATTGAAGGCAGAGTTTTGCCTTAAATGGTTAGTTTTCTGCTCATCAAGAATCATTGGGTCCTTTCTTGTGCAACATTGTACCTGAATTACCCAGCAATGTACGGGTCAACGAAGATTACCCCGATGATGAGGAGTTAGGGAGGCTGACAGATAACCCTCGGATAACTGGCTGGAAGGGTTATGTAGAGATATGCAATCTTCTCCTACTTAGAAAAGGTCATTCCCTTGCCTTCAGCAAGGAGAGTCCCATAATTAGGTCAATAGCTGGATTTCTGCTGTTGGGAGAACAGGACTTGGGGGTATATCTCATCTCCTTGACAGAATGGAGTTTATGTCTTGTATACAGACACGCACCTGGGGCAAAGCAGAAGAGAAGGCAATATATGTATTAGTTTTGAACTTAATTTTGGGCAATAATTCTCTACATAAAACAGTGTTTGCAAACTGCTGAACTTCTGTCAAATGTGTATTCTTTCTAGATTTCCTTTTATCTCTCCTCAGACATCTCTGTTACAGTATTTACAGAGAATGTTTGCAACATATAAAAAGAGATCATGAGGAAAGGTGCTTTTTAATGACCCAGAAAACAGTTCCAAGATCAGGGAAGGGCTGTTTTTCCACGTTGGTCTCATCATTGCCCATGATGGGATGCATCTTAAATGCCAAGATTTGAATTCAACTGACTTTGTTGGTATGAAAGTACACTGACAGTGTCTGTTAGAGCCTTGGCTAGTGCAAAGTCATTTGAGGATGGGTTTGAGTTTTGTTTGTTTGGGTTTTTTGTTTTTGTTTGTTTGTTGTTTTTCTTTTCCTCTTGGGACATGCATAAATAACAGTAGAAACCCAAATAGAGTCAAAGTAGAGAATGGATTATATCTCATAGCTCATCATCTTTCCGCCTGGAGAGTCTGTCCGTGAGATGACAAGTTTGTATGAACTCTTCAATATCCCTGGACTTCTCAGACTCATTTTCAGTACCAACACTGCAGGACAGCGTGGTGAGAGAAAAGTTCACTGAGTGGAGAGATGATGTGTGGACGTGCTTTGAGAATTTGTGTATGGATAGTAATTTCCCACATAGAAATTATGTTTGCAAACTGCTGAACCTCTATTGAGTATATATTCCCTCTAGAGTTTCACTCTACCTCTCTTCTGAAGTCTCTGTTATTGTATTCTTAACCTTGTTTGCCATCTTCAGATTCCACTTACAAATTCTTCCAGCCTTCTTCCTCCTTTATTCCCAAACCCTATTAATATCTGACCTAAAGTGCATTCAAGTCTTACTTTTTCCTTCATACATATTTTACCATCACTGCCTTTCACTTTAATAGCAATGCAAGAAAGATTTCTTATCTGCCTTGCTCTTCTTTATGCAGTTAATCAAACTTCTCCTGATAATTCCTATTTACTGTTATATTAAGTTAAAATGATTTGCAGATTTTTTTTTTGTCTCCATTTTGATGATCCTTAGTCCTGCACTGCCAAAACCTCTCTTATTTCTTGCCAGGTTATTATGCATATTGAATTAATTTCATGAAATACACCGTATTCCCCTGATTTTTTTCAAAAAGCAATAAGAAAGAGAGAGGAAGGAGTGAGGAAAAATAGTAGGAAACTAGTTAAATGCAAAAGCAGATGAACTTACAGTAACCAGCCTATAAAGCCTAGTACAACTGTCCTCTTTCCTTATTAGTTTCCTTAGAAGTTGAGCACATTTTCACAGTTTCCCAGGAATGATGCTGTATATGGGTAGATTCCATACTTTTAGGATATGCCATTGGGGTATATTACTTTAAGCTAAAAAAAAAAGGTATTTCATTCCACATCTCCTATGGAATCCCAGAGAACTTCACACTTCCACAATTCAGAATGCGTTGAAGGAAAGCATC
Source organism: Dromas ardeola (assembly GCA_013398915.1). NCBI lineage: Eukaryota > Metazoa > Chordata > Aves > Charadriiformes > Dromadidae > Dromas > Dromas ardeola. Next base: position 60,965 of record VYZM01023357.1, read on the forward strand.
ACTCAGGGTGGTTCCATGACTCATTTTCAAGCTGAACCCATGCTGGTTTATACTTGGCCCCCAAAGCTACAGCAGCCAGCCAAAGCAGAGTCATATCTGAGCCCTTAAAAGTGGGTATTGTCAGTAGGCAGCCTGTCATTCACATATCAGAGCCGAGGGGGCCAGGAAATGTACTCCAGACATTGGCATCCAACTAACACACTCCAGACGTTGGCATCCAACTCACGCAGCTGCCCAGCAATCTCCTATGTGAATCTGGATTCTCTGGAAAAATGAAGGGAATAAGCACAACAGAGCAGAATAAGTGGTAACAGTAACAGAAGACAATTAGTATTGTCAATTTATCTCCATGCCAGTGTGCTTCCTAATATATTGCCCACGTCTTAAAAATTTAATTACTGAGTGTACTTGTGCCATGGGTGCACATTTAAATTTAACAAAGATGTTAGCAATAAGTGGTTCATGCAGCCACTGGAAACAACCCTAATATGATGAGCTGGGAGTGGGAACAACAATGCTGAGAAAGTGGACATCATGTCACTAAACCTCTCCTGGGTCTGGATACTTTTGATACGGTATATTTCAAAGTACGCCAAATGCCAGAATGACAGGTTTATTTTAAAAACCTTGAGTGACGGAGAACTCCATATCTTATTCTTTATAATAATAAAATATAAGAAAAGAAGCATTCCCAAATGAGGAAAAAGTTGTCTTAGAAGAGGGATGACTTGTTTGAACTAAAAATTAGAAGTAGGCTGGGTTTCCTTGAGCAGCGCAACAGCATTTTGTTCTTTACCCAGCCCTGCAATCTCATGCCATACTGCCCTGCTGCAAAAGCTAGATACCAAATCTGATACTGGACAGGAAACAACTCCATGTTTAATTGGTTGCGGTTGTGGATGCCCATTTCAGAGCTCGGATGAAATGATAGAGAAACAAGAGGCTGCAACACCCTTGAAAAGAGGAAGGTAGAATCATGAAAACACATTAAGGGGAATTTTTTCAAGATCTCAGCTCCTACTTTTGTTTCAATGCATCTTGTGAATTTCTTGGAGGGGAAAAAAAAAAGAAAAAAGGAAAAGAAAAAAAAAGACCCAGTGTGTTACTCAAAAGGAAAGAAAGACTGGCCCGGGCAGTTCCTGACAGTGTTTTCCTTCCACACTCATGATGCCAGTTGTGACTGTAATTTCTCTGTAAGATCTTGCTAATGAAAATCATTCAAAACTGCCAGTCTAAATTAATAGACTCTTCTTCTCATGACCACTCAATGCATCTACTGTAGTCAGCCACAGTAGAAGGTGAGGTTGTCCTACTTAACATGTCCCAAAATCAACAGCAGCAGCTACCTGACCCCCTACCAACCTACTTCCACTCTTCTCTTCCCTTGCCACTGCAAATTTGAACTACCTTTGGGGAAGTAACAGTTCTGGGATCTCTTTTCAGCTGCTGAACTAGCTCAGACACCACTCAACCCTTCAAACAGTGGAGAGGACCCTCCTGATACAGCAGCCCTACAACCCCCAGAGCACTTAGGACGGATCCTGAGAGAAGCCCCATTCACACAGGTCTTCCCCCCTCCAGTGACGCTGCTGATGTTACCATCCCCTTCCTCCCCTCAGTGCTTACCACAAATCTGATCTTTGTACTCCTTAGCCTAGCCCTGATAGCAGGCTGACATTTTTACGAGTAAAATTGTTGTGGAAAGGTCCTGTTTTGTCTGAGGCACTGCCTCTGGGGAGAGTGGTAAGAACCCCTTTGGAGGGATGTTTAAAATTAGGCAATAGGCTGTTCAATGTACAAATAAGGAGTAATCTTGTCCCAACATGGAAATGGTCTAAAAGATGGAAACTGTAACTGCTCTGAATCTGCCTGGTGCTCTGTTTCCCTAGAATGTGTATCCCGGGCAGGGATCAGAGACGAAGAAGCTGACAACAGCTGCAAAATGGATTAACCAAGGTCTTGAATGATTTTTGTCCCTCAGATTACTCACTGCTTTGTAAAAAGCTTTGTGGGGAACAACACTCAATGCTTGAGTAGTCCAGCCTCTTCCAGAGTGTTTTATGGGGTAGGACCATTTGCAAATAACTCTGAACACCAGAAAAAAAGTTATGGGTTTGGGGAAGCCCCAAATAGATTCCTTTTGGCCTCATGATCTACATCCTCTTCGTACCGCCTCCTTCTGGTTTTCCTTTCAGTGCTTTCCAGGATCTCTGTGCTGACGTGCCCCGCGGTGAGAAGGCAGGCACAGTGCGGTAAAGGTAGCATTGCTAAAGAGCTTATGTAGTCGTTACGGGCTTGCTCTTCAGCAGGACTAACTCTTCAAAGGGTAATGACATTATTGGGGTTACACTGCTTATATCCAAAAATAGAAAGGTCCTGAATGGCAAACAGCAGCTTTTGACTTTGTTAAAATAAATTGCTTTGCCTTAATGACCTCTAAAAATGTTACTAAACTCTTTCAAGTATTTTCCTTCGAAGGATAAATAATTCCTGTTAGGAAATTAGCCCTGCTGCCAATCACACTATCTTTCTTGTTTACATGGTTGTGTTTAGTTTCATCTTTACTTAACCAGTCTTTTGTGACTTATCATTCGTTAAATCCTATGACACCACCTTAGGAATTCATTCCAATTCAGCACAGGAATCTAGTCCCATACACTGCAGATCTATTTCTACCTTACCTGCATTATAATGGCTCTTCCAGTCCGTCATGCCTTAGACTCTGCGGCCCTTCCCACCAGACGTTAGCACATTTTGACCTCAATTTGAGAGGAAACAAAGTGCCGCAAATGACTTTTCCATGACTCAAGCACCAGATAAGGTTTTACAAATGGAAAAGTGAGCTGCAGAGCACCATCTGTGTTACACCCTATGTTTAAAAAAAAGAAACAGCCAGCTACTACAGGCTGTCCCACTCCTTCTGATGCTGCCACACATTGCTTTGCAGTATACACCTTCTTTCAAAAGTAGTGATTCAAAATTAAGGCTCAAGCTTTTAAGATGAAGAGGTAAAAAAAAGCAGCTGGTATGTTATAGAGGATATTCCCAGCAGAGCCGTCAGGCAGGTTTTCTGCATACTTGAATTCGTATTCCTTTATACCTGTCCACGAGATTGCAGCCATCCAAAACTCATAGGTTGCCTATTACTAGGCACAAAAAGCCATGATGAACATCATTTCTCCTGCTGTGTTTGCCACTGACTCAGTGCACAGGCTGAGCACAGAAGCAGCAGCATTTTGCTGTTGGTGGCACAGTTTTGGGGGCTGTATTTGTAACTGAGGAGACTTGATGACTTATACGGACATTTACATTCACATCAAATCCCAAGATATTCCCAGGAGGAGCAACAGTTAACTCCAGTGTCCTTGACAAATCCGATCAACAGCATGTTTGTGTCAGGTTAGATTTCTCCTGGTGGCATTGTCTGCTTCTAGTCCTTAAGTGTTGTGCAGCCTGGCTTGTTCGCTATTAAAAGTGGAGCCAGGCAGGAAATACAGAACTTGTTGAGATTTTTTATTGTTTTTCATCTTTTTTTTTAATGAGATATTTGGAAATTTTCTGTGGAAAACAAAAGAGTGAAAATAGACCCCAGCACAGTGTTTTTTTCTTTCTTGCTCCCATTTTGTTTTTTAATCTATGATCTAGTTTGGCATCTCACTTCTTTTGACCAGCAAGTCCATGTGCTCCTGAAAAAGTTTCAGAAGGAAAAATTCATCAAACCTTATACGTGCCTGTGAAAGGGAGCTTCAGTCAGTTTTTATTTTCATCAAAGGGCTCCTAACACGGTCAAATTAATACAAAGTCAACCTTCTTTCATGAGAAGTAAAAAGATATTTCATTGTGTTTTTTTAAAGTTGTAGAGTGATTGTACGTATTTCGGATTTATGATGCTTTCAAAAATCTAAAGTACCACTGTGTTGGGATTTCTAGGTGATAAGCACAACAGGAAAAATTAAGGGACTCCTCTACTTGCTTGTCAGCTGTAGGAAATGATTCACTCTGAGAAAATCACATTTTACGTGTTCTTAGTATTAATTTCCAACCAAATGTCAATGCAAGAGTTAAATTACTATTATACAGAGATTTTTTTTTTCTCTTAGATTTCAAGAATAAAAATCAAGTTCAGAGTATACAAAGGTCAGTTGGATTAAGTTTTTGTTAGAAACCAAGACAAGACTGGATAAGGAACACTGGATTCAAGTGAATGTGGGCTGGCTTCTCTCACAGCTGACAATCTCTCCACTAGTTTGGCTTTTGATTTGCAGTTCTGTGCTAAAGAGGGATTGAAGAAAACCCCAGGCCCACACTGCTCACTATTGTTCTCCCAAGGCAGCAAAGAAAGGAAAACTTCAAAGCCTTATAAGTCTGTTATTAGTTATGAAGATAATGATAATCATGCATATTACAGAAGTGGCTGTGGGATAACTACAACGTGGCCTCTTACTGCTGTGAAGCAGCAGATGGCCGTAGCCTTGGAAAGTCTGTAACCCAAGTGGGCAGCCGAAAACCGCATTGTTATTCTAAGCTTTCTTTAGAGAGATGTGTCTCTGAGTTAAGAAGTAAATCAATCATTGCAGAAGCTCCTTCTGAAACAGGAGACTAGCACAGACAGCCACAAATAGATCCAGATTTTTTCAGATAAAATCCAAGTTTTATTGGAAAACATTTGTTTCTTGAGACAACATGGATTAACAAAACTTACTGGGTTTCATGAACTTCGGTCAAGTCCAGCGCAAGGGTTCTGGCAGCCTGTCATTTTTGAATCCATCGCAGAACGGAGAACCAAATGCTCCAGATTACCTGCTCCATGCTGTCTGCTGATGGATCACAGTCACACCGGGGACGTGGATCATCTCTCTGAATTGGATCAGTCAATCTGCCCTTACCAATATTGCTTTGGTGCCTCAGGGCTCACAAGTGATTTTTGTTTGACTGTTTGGACTTTAGTCTGATTCAAAATGCAAGGAGGAAGCATTAGCTTTCCACCCACCCTAACCATAAAGAGGTTGAGGGAGCAGTCACTTCTTGCTGACCCTGATGCAAAAAAAATTCCCCATAATGGCAACACTTCAGCCAACGTTTACTCCCCATCCTGAATGAAAATGGACATGAGAATATGTTGTGATTCTTCTTGAACAAAGCCACTCTTATAAAAGAACCTAGGAATCAAAAAATCCACAATTCTATTGGCATTTGCAATTCACATCTAGAGTCAAATCCAGTGCTTGGACTCTGGCTCATCTGTAACTTATCCATAACAGCCTAAAGCAATTTGCTCCATTTAAAATACACAAGTTTATTTTTCTCTGGCTATAAGAGAGGTGAGGTACCTGGGTTAGAATAAAGATTATCTTGGTCAGGAAAAAGGAGGAGCTGTGACAGCAGGGGACTGAAGATGAACAGGACTGTGCTATCTCTCCTAGTTTGTTTACAAGCCTTGCTATCAGTCATCAGTGCCTGAAGCCAGAGGAAGTGTGGGCTTCAACCAGCTCTTTAAAGTGTAGATTGAGTTACTCCCGTTGTTGATGTTCGTTGTGGATCATTTAATTCGTTCTACAGAAAATGTGAAAATCATGTGGCTCCAGCAAGTTAGCCCAGCAGCAAGTTGTCTTGAAAGCTTAGTTTTCTCTCTTTTATTAGGAAGCACTGGAACATATCCCAGTGGCTACATCAGCGGCTCCACTAACGTTTCTGGCAGAAAAGGAGTAACCAGTGCTTCGTGCTGCAGGGGTTTCAGATGGTATATTCAGTAGTTCCAGATGACACACAGATGATACCAAGTCTGTCTGTGAAAATGCTTAGAGCTACTCAAAGTCAAATAAAAATTAATGTTCATCAATGTTTTTCCCTGCAGATTAAGAAATTTAACCATTCAGACTAGAGATCAGGTTTACGGCTGGTATTGCCTGGTATGGCTTGAATGCCTTAAGTAAATGTGTCATAGATCAATTTGCAGGTTTCCTGTTATAACAGTTCCAACTCCTTTCCCCAAAACCCAGCTCAAACCCCAATGAAAATAATGAATTTTAATTATAATAACAACAAGCATGTTTTTAATCAGAAGAAACAACATGCTTTTTATCAGAAGCAGCAAAGTCTTTACACTTCTTCCTCTCCTTCCTTTAGATGCCAAAGTGCCGGCATCATTCGTGTTCCCAATTCATCTGTCCAAAGAGTTTCACAGTGATGGTGGTAGACCAGGGTCATCTCCGCAGCAAAGGAATGAGATGGGGATAAGCAGGAAGTCAAAGCCTCTCCTATGGTTATTGCAGGAACAGGACATAGGTCTAGTCACTGCAGGGGAACAAGAAGTCACTTGGCAGCTCTTCTGTATGTGCCTGTGCTAACGTTGATGTGTTTTGGCAAAGGATAGGAGAAAAGATATGTGACCCGAACCTCCAACGGGGAGTTTAGGACTCTCAGCGCAGTGTTCTTATATATCATATACAGTACACACTTTCACAAATTTCAGGTAGGTTCTCATTCAGATTTATTTTTTTGCCCCTATGCAAAGGTCAGTCTGAGCTACAGAGGTCCTGGAGTTCTCACCTCCATGTGTTTGTCAATATTAGTTAGCCTAAGAAAACGTGCTGTTCAGAACTAGGGGCAACAAATAATAAGGTTCCAGCACTACCATTTAATAAGTTCCCAGATGCTCAGAAGTAGTAGAAAAATCCTTGTTTTGTACTGTGTTGTCCGTTTTCTGGTGGAAAATCACATTAAATAATAATTTTCATGGAACATGGAAAATTCCCCCTGCAGTACATGTATTGTATTATTGCAGAAGAGAGGTATCCCAGGTATTGTTTACAGAGACAGAAAGCTTGTTTATTCAGCACTGGCTAGAGCTGCCCAACCTGCCTTAAAATAAAACTGTATGTGAAATGCTTGTGGGAGCCAAAATGATTTACTATCAGAAATATCCGTTCATTCAATAAATTCAGCTAAACCTTCCAAATACAACCTGCAGTTTGATTAATGGAAGAAGCTTGAGAGCTGTGCTTTAGCTGGGATTCAGGATATTGCTGATCACTTATTTTTGATGGATGGGAGGGATGGGACGCCTCCTTCACAGGAGGAGAAGGCAAAGCGTCCTCTTTGGTAGTTCCATAAAAGAGCATCCCAGGGCAAGTGAACAGACAGGGCCATTTCTGGTGTGCCAGTATGTACTCTGTGAGGGTTGTTGCTTTCAACAAGCACACTAACTTTTTACCTGGTGGAAAGTAGGGGGTAATATTTATTTGATTTTACAGCTATGCCAGAACTCTGCCATCAAGTTGTAGAAACTGACAATCAAGGCATATGAACTCTTATGGACTCTGCTGGAGTCACTCACCTAAGAGCATGTGTTTCATCTCACAAAACATTTAGATTTTTCTCTATGACTGTCCCTTAAAAGACTCCTAGGCAGGAGTTTTTCTCTCACCTTGATTATTCAAACCTCTTCTTCCTGTTTCCTGTTTTAATATTCTCTTTATTCTCCTCTCATCCGCTCAAAACTTTTAGCTGTAAATATCCTTCGGTGGCCCTCTTCACTTGGCCACAGACCTTTAATTTTGTGTTTCAAGACTACGTGAAAGGGAGTTTATCTCACCTTTTTAGTTATTTATTTACTGTTTTTTCAGAAAAAAAACGACAGGCTCAGGGTGTTAGAGCATTTTTCGGATTAAATCATAGTGTAACCTCAATATGCTGCAGAGGTCAGGACCATAGCAAGCTAGTCTCAAAATCCCCAATACCCCAGTCCAGCATTCATAATCTGGCCTTTATAAATAAAAATGTCTTGAAAAAAGAAATCAATGTTGATGTGGACCATTATTTGTGAGGTGTGGAAAGACAAAGTTTATGAAATTCAGCTTGTTCAGTCCCTGCACTTAAGGACAATCCTGTTGGGAGCACATAAAGCTGCTTTACATGTATTCCTCATGATCGTCACCTTTGTCAAGGGAGACCAAAGAGTTTATGAACATGTGAAGTATTGCAGATCCATAGCAAGATGTTTTTTTTTCTTTCTGC
>VYZM01023357.1:72515-114056 GCA_013398915.1 Dromas ardeola
TCAGGAGACAAAATAAATAAATAAATACAGGGAAAAGGTGTATGGGTCACATGCCTTAAAAATAAAAACAGGAAAACAGCAGGAGACAGATCAGAGTGACCCAAATATTTCCCCCTCTCTCTGCACGTGTTCAGGGAGCTGGTGGACACTGACCAGACATTGGGTCGGTGGAGCTTTGGCATGACCTTTTATAGCTTTTCTTGTATTCTTTTTGGTAAGTGAGGGAATGTGCAAATCAGAGAAACTGGTATGTTAAGAATGGCTGATTTCCCATTAGCATCATTAACACCTAGGTCAAAAGAAAAGTCTGAGACTCACTTAAAATCTGTGATGAATTCTATCTACAGCAAGTGGTCTTCCACGCTCAGACCTTGTCCTCCCTCTCTCTTCTCCAGAGGATAATATAGTATGCATGTGAGTGGGTGGAAGGAGCTACAAGGAAAGCTATCAACCCTAAAATAGAAGTCAAAATGCAACATTAAAGGAAAAATATATGGTATTCAGAATAATGGCTTTTATTATTGAAACGAAAGATAATTTTACAAAGCCAAAGATGGTAAAAAGAACAAGGCATGGCTTGGTGTCACCAATTTCTAGTCAACATTTCTACATCATTCCCATATGCGTGCCATCTGCAACACTGCCGTTTGGCAGCAAATACAATGAACATAACTAGCGACCACAGCATACTTTTTGAAACATGACAGAGGTACCCAAGAGACCAGCGACTTTAGGTTACAAATCATAACCGGTTCAAGCCCATCTCTGTAGTGAAAAGTATACATAGGCTTAAGTGAGGCTTCCTTTTGCAGCAATTTAGACTGTTTCAGCCTCCCTGTTATTGCCTGGGAGATATCCACCAGCAGCCTACAGTGCTGACAGGGAATTTGAGCTTGTGTAACCGACATTTTTGAAGGCTGGCGGGGAATATAATAGTAAATGGTTGGCCATTCTCACTTGAGTTAACTTGCCAGAGAGCTAGTATTACATCAGCTCAGACTCTCTGGAAAGTCTATAGGGGACAGAATCTCCTTCAGTCTAACCTAAATGTGCTATATGGGGGAATTGAAAACCTTTGTATACTTAGATTTTCGTTGAAATTGGCTCCATATGTATTCAAAATTTTGGATTTGGAGCCTGCTACATAGTTTTGATGAAGTGGCCCTGAAATCAGTGAGCCAGTATAACAAGTTCTTGGGTTTTGAATTGAATTCCTCTTATGAAATACAAAAACGTAGTGTTTATTGTTACTCAGAGACAGATCTTTGTTAAGAGTTTACACCCATTCATCTGCCTCCCAAACTTAAGTTTTCCAGACGGAAGTGCTCACTATCTGGGTCATTAGAGCAATATTTCATAAACACTTTGGAACAGTACACAAAGATCATTTCTTCATTGCAGCGAGAAGAGGGGTAGATGTCTGATCAGGTGGTGAGAGCATTTGAATGAGATTCAAAAGATCTGGACTGCACTTGAGATCCCTTTCGGTAAGTCACTACACTTCTTCACATTTTGCTTTTTCATTTTGTAATATTAGATAAACGTCCTTTTTATACATACCCTAGTAAACTGACTTGAAAACAGTAAAAGGAGCACCTCAGTAAAAAAAGGGGGCTTATGCAGGAAGTCAGTAACTCTTACCTTCCTGTAGTACAGTTTCTAACAACATGCTGGGCTGCTGTTTAACACTGCCTTACAGTGTTATTTAGGAACTGACCCCAAAGTCTGTGTTTGCTCAGTTTATCAGAACCGAGATTTATAGTGCATGTTCTTCCACTAGAGTAAGAGTCAAGACTTCCCTACAGAAACCAGATTTCCCTTGAGGGTTTCAAATCCAAGTACATCCTGACCTTATTCACTGTCTGACAAAAATACTGCTTGTGGTGCTTTGTTTCTATGACATGTTTTGCAACATGTTGTTTTAAACCCAACATTTCAGGCTGTGTGGAATCCTAAACCTCTTAATTTTGGGATTATAGCAATTGGAAGGTTCTCTTTTGTACTCCACTTGCCTTCTTCCATGAATAGTCAGGATCCTGAAAGCTGTTGTATTTTTCATGAACAAAGAAATGATTTTGTCCAAACTCGCACCTGATGTTTTGTCACCTGGTCTTTCTGGAGGGTTATCCCACTCAACTGCAATAGTAGAGTAGATATGTGATACCTTGCTAGTCCAGAAGGTTACAGGAGCACACAAGAGGGTTCTTGCCTTGAGCAGACTGACATGAATGCATGCCAACAGATTTGTTTCACTATTCATTTTCTTGAAGGTAATTTTTCATCCATCATTGTTGCAGTTTGTAGCCATTTTTACCTAAAGTCCAAGTCTTTTATTTAAAGTAAAACACTTTGCCTGACCCTCCCTTATTGTAAACATATTTCTAAGAATGTTAAAGAAAATGGTGAGCATACTCTGAAGCAACTGAATAAATGCCAAGGGCTGAAGACAATTTCCAGTCTGTGAGGAGCCCTGCTCTGACCAGTCATGGCAATTCCAATGCATGCTGTAGGACAACAGTAGACACCAAAGTTAAGTACTGTATTGTGCTGTACTGATATCCATTCATATATTGTTTGCTTAGATGCAAAATGTTGGTGTGGGTGCTTCATTCTGGACAGTATTGGTGAAACTCCTCCTTCAGGGTCAAAACACCCTCTGATATCAGCAGGGCCTGGATTTTGTGAGTCTTCTTCATGGGACAAGGACCATATGCCTTTTATGGAAATGAAAATATCAATAGAGTTGCAGGCACATTCTTCCACCTGGGTCAAAGGTACAAAGAATTTCCTTGCCATAGATCATTCCAGGAAGTTTTATAAGTAGTTCACAAGTCTCTGAAAGTGCTGAGCAGGCTTCCTGCTTCCAACAATCAAGCCTCAGATCATTAGACTGAGGTTAGTCTTATACTGTAAAGGAAAAAAATCCTTAACCCACAGTGTGGACTTACTAAATCAATGAGAAAGTTACTTCTTTGCAGTGTACACATCAGTTTTCCACCCTAGGATTGAGCTCTTTGTCTTCCACAATCTACTTCACTTTCAGGCTAAATTCTGTTTTGCATCTCATCAGGATAAAGCTGGCGTAATTCCAGTGAAGACAATGAAGCAATTCCAGATTTACCAGGATGCCATGGTATCATGGTCCAACCCCAGCTGGCAACTGAGCACCAGCCAGCCACTCACCCACTCGCTCCTGGGATATGGGGAGAGAGTCAGAAGAGTAAAAGTGAGAAAACTCGTGGGTTGAGATAAAGACAGTTTAAAGCAAAAGCCACGCACACAAGCAAAACAAAACAAGGAATTCATTCACTGCTTCTCATTATCAGGCAGGTGTTCAGCCATCTTCAGGAAAGCAGGGCTCTATCACACGTAACGGTTACCGGGGAAGAAAAAACAACATAACTCCAAACATCCCCCCCCTTCCTTCTTCCCCCAGCTTTGTATGCTGAGCATGATGTCACATGGTATGGAATATCCCTTTGGTCAGTTGGGGTCAGCTGTCCCGGAAGTGCACAACTTCTTGTGCACCCCCAGCCTGTTCACTGGTGGGGTCATGTGAGGAGCAGAAAAGGCCTTGACTCTGTGTTAAGCACTGCTCAGCAATAATGAAACCATCCCTGTATTATCAACACTGTTTTCAGCACAAATCCAAAACATAGCCCCATACTAGCTACTATGAACAAAATTAACTCTACCCCAGCAAAAACCGGCACACATGGAGAGCAGATTCTGGTCCTCCAGTTTTATAGTTGAGACACATGAGGCCACAGTGTGTTCATCATTGAAGGGAAAACTGGTGTCTAATACTTATTGGTCTTAAATGCCTGGCCTCCTCCTGAAACAGCAAATAGAAGGAAGCTGCCTGAGAATTATATAAAGTGAATCAATGACTTGGTACTTGATAGCTCCCTCCTAAATCAAGAATCATCCGTTTGTACTGCAAAGCCTAGCTAAGCCCCCTCCTACTTGTGACTTGATTTCTTATTAAGTGCTGACACCAACGACAATAAGACTGCAGAGGACATCAAAAGGGGACACCTAACAAATTAGGAATAGTTTAAAACTTTGGATGGAGGGGAGGGAGAAAATAAGAAGCCTGCACTCGTGCTTGCCCAGGGAAAAGTATAAAAAAGGAAAATGGCACTGGAAAAACAGAGCCAGTAGAAAAAAAGAGAAAAAAGACCTCAAAAGAAAATAAAGAGACTGATGGAAGAAAATTAAAAGAAGGAAAAATTCTATTTGGGCCTATTTTGCCTGCTGAACATTTTTTTCAACAGCAAGTATATGAGGCAATCCATATTCTTAAGCAAAAAAGAAAATCATTCTCTGCAATCTAGATAATTTCCCACTCCATTTGATGGTATAATGCACTAAGAGCAAAAAGCTCTAAATCATCTAGAATAACCCACCAGTCTCACTTTTCATCAAAAAGGAACAAACTTTATTCTAAACTGTTTCCCTCTCAGAACTGATGCCTTTTACAGCCTGTTAGGTGTTCTGCACGTACTGCATTCCTCCCACATGGGGGTGGAGGTGCCAACTAAGTTCTTCACACAGGTATAACTGGTCTAACAGGGCTTTGCCCATACATACATACCACAAAGCAGTTCCTCCTTTCCAGAGGCCTCCCTGAGACCATTTCAATCATGATGGCCATAAGCAAATAAAAGGACACAGAGATTGTATTTAATACATGTAGCTGTGCTAAGCAATTATTTTTAACTTTATTCTGCCTTCTCCTGCAGTAGTAAGTTGCCATTTTGTTGTTTTGGTTTTTTTCTTTTCCCTTTACAGAGTGCTAAATCCAGCCAGAAAGCTGTTATGAAAAAATACCCAAGGGAAGTGTGATGGAGAGTTTCTCTTCACTGATTTATCTTCTAACATTGTTTCCTTCCTTCCTCCCCTCTCCACCCTGCGGACTCAGTCCTCAGCCCATTGATGTCAAAGGAAAAACCCACACTGACCTCATGCGGCTTTGGATCATGCTTCCAGTCCTGGGCCATTTGTTTTTATAAGTGAGCTAACAGGAGCACTAAAAAATCCCGTCAGCGGAGCTCTGAAAGTGCCATCCACTGCCCTAATGGCTGGTGTGAGTTTTGAACGGAACTGCATCGTTTGAATCCAGGATAATATTTTACCTTCAATATACCACCATTATGAATTCATTTGACATTCAATGTACAGTAATAACAATGAATTTGCTGGATATTGAATGTCACATACTTTCACAAGTACAGCATTTCATTGTAATGCACAGCAGCATTAGTTTAACGATACCAGGGTTTTTCCAGAATCCTCTCTTTATGTCCCCCCTTTCTCCAGGAGAACAATAAATACTCCTTAACAATGCCTAAGAAAAATAAAATCATACTTTGCTTTTGGAGAGAAATATGATCTATAAGCAGGCCTCTAGCGAGCTGAACAACAATGCTTCCTGGGACACTGTGAGCATGAATTTGTGCGCAGAGGCTTTTTCTAACCATAAAATGGATGGCCTGGAATATTAATCAGGGATTTTTTTTGTTTTGCTTTGCTTTGCTTTGTGGTTGGGGGGTTTTTTTCCCCACTTAATTGATTCCAGAGCACAAAAGAAAATAACCTTGCTTCAAACCATCCTGCAGTAAAAAATAAAAAGATACAAAGATGTCAATCTAAAGGGTGGTCAGAAGATTAGTTTTAAAATGAGCATTATAGAGTTACTCTGTGAATATTTCAGGTAGTGAGGAATAACATGGGGTTGTTCTTTGCAAAGTAAGATGTGAAGTTCTGGGCCAAATCCTACCTGTTTCTTTCATGGGTTATCTATAGGAGATGAATAGACCACACTGCAGGAGTGTGGCGAGCTGGGCTGAATCCCACCACTGGTGGAGTGAGGGGCTGGGAAGTGAGGGAGGAGTGGGTTCCCCCCATGCCAGAGCAAGGGGAGGCGTGGAGGGTTCAGTGTTAGGGGGAACAGTGACACGGAGGGGCTACAGCGTTCTTAGACCTCTGGACAAACGTGCACCTTTGTGAGGAGGATGTCACCCTTGAAGTATCTGAGCCAGTCTTACGCCATCACTTCAACTTGGGTGATCAGTTGGATTGGATATCTCAGTCCAGAGAAATTCGTAACTGTGCACCCAGCTGCTTTTTATACACAAGGATGCACCCATGCAAGTGCTTCACTGGACGAGTGAACCCGTGCTACTTATCTGGTATTTTTGTGAGATGGTCTGCTGGCCATCAGCTGGTCCCATTTCTGCACAGTGGTGCCAAAGCCTTGTCACCCACTGTCACAACGTCTGCTGGGGAGGTGCCCAGGATGACAGCCTGGTACCTCATCCTCTTCAGAAGACAAAATCAGTACTTTACTGTATAAGGAATGATCAGCATTAAAATGGATTTTTTTTCTAACCTGTTTTTGTGCAAATCACTTGGATGCGCAGTGTCTGTAGATGTCCATGAAGAAAGCCAGATAAAGCCTCTTTCATTAACCAAGCTTTTTTCTGAAGCATTCTATTTTGTCATTTGAAGGGGAAAATTAGTAATATTTCTGATGATAAAGTAAGCACTGACATCAGCTCTACTGCTAGTGCTGAGTCCCTCAAGAGTTTTGTCATGGGAAGACTTTGATTAATTCCTAATGTTTTGCCGAACTCTACTGAATCACAGATAAATCTATTGTTTCTATAAGTGGTCCTTCAGCAAGATGAAAAGAAATATTGAGTGACCAAATATGAGAAGTCCTGATTGAGAAAGACCCCTTGATGGGCATATGGAAGTCCAAGGAATAAGAGTAGCTTGCAATTAACATGTGATATGTGGCTTACTGTAATGTGGGTGTGCCAGTCCTTTCTTCAATTTAAAAGCTCTTGGAACTGCAAATTTTGAAGCTGTCTCTTCAGCTTTATGTTTGCTTGCATGTATTCTAGTTTTCATCTGAGAGTTCAGAGGCTATTTCCAAGGCAAGGTGCCCTTCAGTTTAAAATACAGAAGCATGGTGAATATATTAAACAGCAAAATGAATAAGACAACAACTGTAACTATTGCAGCTAATGCTACGTCACCCAGCTTTGCACAGAAAGAGTTGAATCTACACAATTATTTGCATTGAATGTGCTCCAGAAGACCAATCAACATTTTGAATGAAAGAGAACCTGGGGGAAAAATTGCTCATCTCAGATAAAATAATGAAGGCAATAATCAGTGGGATAAGGCAAAATAGATGGCAAGACCTGCTTGTTAAATATTAGCTCTTCAGACCCATGCTAACAATAGAAAAGAACTGCATCCTAAATGAGATACTGTTATGTCACCTGTCATGGATGTTTAATAATGTCTGGACAACATTATTTTTTCCCACTTATCTCCTAGTGCCAATATTTTATCCCCCGTACTGTATGTGGGCTTTCAGCCAGCCGTCTACATATGGTAGCTTTGAAGAAGGCTGGGTTAGGAATAAGAAAGTCTGAAATCTGGCTTCCTCATACTTAATAACTGATGTGATATTTCTATATTCAGCTCTCGCACCACAGAATGGCCAAGAAAAAATTTCACCATAATTAGATCCTGTTGATGAAATGCTGCAGACAAAAGGTGTCTATACATGGGGATGAAATGGGCTTGCCTCAGATATTTATATGCCACTTATTTAATGAGTCATTGATTGATAACTTACCAATCTCTGCATTATTTTTTGTAGTGCAAATACACCAGTATGTTCAGATATATAAACAGATAAAAGACAAATAGAAGAGACAATGATCAATCCAAGCAGGCATGTGTTTTAATGAAGAATTACAAATAGGTAAGTGATTCCAGACAACACACAAAAGGCAAAGGTTTAGATCAAACTATCCAAATAAACGGTGACTTGAAAGCGTTCAGAGCAAAGCATAGGGATGTCCCAGGAGAGTGTGTGTGTTTTACCTGTCGATTCATACAATTGCGTGCTAGATCAAATCAAATATTTCACTCGTAGAGTCCATGCAGTGATAGAACACAGACAGACAGTTTTTGATGTGTCAGCTTGTCAGTGCTGAGACACCAGACACATGATGTTGCACTCATGATGAGCTTTGCTTCACGTGCTTCGCTTCTTGGACAGCAGTGAAATACTAGCAGAACTGCTCAGCCCAGTAGACCTCAGCTAATATAATTACCAGCTTTGAACCAGCCCAGTCTGTGAGCATGATAAGCACAAAACCAAAGATACTAATCATAACGATACCTCAATCGTATGTAGCACTTTTCCTCCCCATAGCACTTAATAAAGCAAAAGCAGGGACTGTTTCATGCATCGCTTAAAGGAACGTGATTGCTTAACAGCACATGGCCACTCTGCCCGAGAGCTTTGGATCAGAAAAGAAGACTAGCCCACCTAATTGAAAGTTTAAGGCAGTCAAACGGGCAGTAAAGTTTCAATATGCAATGCGAAGAGGATTTCTATCCTTACTTTCTCATGAAATGTGCAGTTTAATGCTTTGTGAACACCAGTTACTGTGGCTTCAGTTTTACATCTTTGCTGACGGCAATCCCAGAAAGTCAAACCTGTTAACTTCATGATGGAGGGGATGTTTAATTTTATTTTAAGGGACAAAAGAGTAATGCTTACTGAATTAGCTATGTCACCACTTCTAGCAATTTAGAAGTCTTATGGACCCAGATTTTTCAGTATGAGATGTGACATGATAACAGCTTTAAGTGAGGCAGCTGCTCCTTATAATCAGATGGAATCTGATCATTAATCTGAAATGTCCAGCTATATTTACTGCTTCTTTTAATAAAAATATGGATTTCATACATATTCCATCTAGATATGTTCATGAGCTTCCAGAACACACAAAACCAGACATTTTTCATTTTCATCAAATGCTATGTTATGTTGTGACACTTTAACTCCACAATTAAGCTCTTCTAGTTTCCTAGAAAGAAAATCCATCATAAGCTATGTGTCATCATTTCAACACTTCACTTCCTGCCCTTTAACATAACTCTTACTCTAGTGATCTGCCTTTTGAAAAGGTATGTTTGGCCACATGCAGCCTCCAACTTCAGAATCTGTTTAAAGAATTAAAACCTTGGGAGGGGAGATGTGATATTTGGGTTGAGCGTTTTACAGAAGCTGCAAGAAACTTAAAGACAGAAGAAGGCAGATTGCTAGGTAATAAATGAAAGCAGGAGTTTGTGTTACTGAAATGTTTGAATATTTTCCTGGACTTTGTCCTGTACAATTAAACAAGGTATTTAAGCACATGCCTAAATTAAAATCTCTCTAGCTTAGCCTCATTTCCTCCCACAAAGTTTATTTCTACAATCTTGCCTGTGCACACTTCCCTTTGTTCTCTTCCTCACCGTTCCTTTTCCTCTCAGGAGCCCTGTTTCAAAAAAAAGTAGCAATGTGCTTACCCAACCTGTAATTCAGTTCCTGAAGCACACTGGAAACTTTTAAATTGCTTTCAGAGAGTAGAGTCTGATTAAGTGCTGTGACATCACTGTGGCATTAATGTTAAGTCCCAAATTAAATCTTTGGTGGCTTTGGTTTTGCGTGTGTGTGCTTTCTTTCAGCAGCTAATGACAAGGCTTGGAATATCTTAAACATGTCTCACTTTCTCCACCCCAGTCACATCCCAAATAAGCAACCCACCCATAAGTACTTATTCTGCATTGGACCCAGTTTTGTTACATCCGTACCCAAATTTAGTACCTCTTATATGCTATTACTGATATGGATATCTAGGTACTGCTGGGCTTAAAAGATTTGACTCACTCCAAAATCTCCAGTACTCCATTTTTTGGTGAACTTCAGCTGTTTCTTGCACAGCTTCCCCTTAACCACCTCTGTGATACAGCCACCCTCCATGGAGCTGTCAGTAACTTTTGTCACCTTCTCACACTGCTATTTGCCATAGCCAGCAATTTCTCATGTCATGTCCAGCAGTTTTCCACATCCTATTCAGTGAGCTAAACCTCAGCTCAGTCAGCACCTGGCTGGTCATCTGCCTGCTGCCCTAACGCTTTCCTTGCAAGAACTGCACCAGCCAAAGGTCTGTCTTCTGGATTCCTGTTACCTCTGCCGCTGTGCATAGGGCTCGGTGAAACTGTCTTTGTTTGCATACAGCTGCCTAGTTCTTTCTTCATCAAGTTTTGCCACAGTGATGTATTCTTTAAAAAAAATTATCTTGTTTTGTTAGATAAACCATCCTAATCTGTTAACAAAAAAAACAAACTCACTTTCAATACTGATTTCCCTTATGTATGGACAGCTTGATTTAAAATCTAGTGAAACAGAATGCCTTTCAGTTCTTGTTCCCTGTTGCATAGCGATTTTCAGTTATTCATTTTAACTTCAGGATACTGCATTATTTTTGCCTTCAGGCCTCATGTTGGTAAGGTGAGGAAAAGCAGATGGATTCAATTTGGTTTCATCATCATTTCAGTTTTCTCTAATTCATATGCTGGGTTTACTCTCAATAGAGCAGTCCTCTGCACAAAGGTAACAGCTTTTTAACCACTAAACTCTTTCTGCTTATACCTAATATCACATATAACATGCAAAATTTTGCTGTTAAATTGCCAGGTTGTTGCAGAAAAAAGCAGGTTATGCTATCAATACTGGATGTGTTTTGCCTTTCACTGACTTGGGGCTTCCCCAACCTGCACAGAGCACCGTCACCAGACTTCTTCACTCCAGCCTTGCGCCAAATGCCACTTTCACATCAGCTTTTTTGTCCTCACTGTTCTTGGTCTTTTCCTGTCCTTCCACCTACAAAACCTCCTCCTCCCAAAATCCAGGCATAGCACAAATGGCTGAAAGCAAGTGGCACGGCAAAACTCAGAGTAAATTCCCCCCAAAAAAAGGATGACATCATCCAAAAGCTGGTACTGTCTCTGGTCCATGCCCAGGACTGTTATGTGCAGACTAAATCCATGCCAGGCAGCACACTAATGACTAAAGATAAATATTGGCTGGTCATGTAGGGTGTGGCTGTAAATATTAGGGACTGAGAAATCATCCTTCACTTTTTCAACTCTTTTCTTTGATAATATATCAGATCTGAATATATCATATTTTTACAGCTTGGTGCAGACTGATGATTTGGTTCCTTTCCCCACAAAGCAGGTCCTTGGTAGCAGGAGGTGGCAATATTAACAGAAAACTTATACAGAAGCGAGTAGATTTCACCACCTCACTAGTGAAGATATCCAAACAATTGGCAAAGGAAAATGACACAGCTTAGTAAGTATGTTGTTTTATCAGTGGTCATCACTGCTAGAAAACCACTTAATAAATGGGGGTGGAAGGGACAAATTGGGTGGGGAGGGGAGGAACAGGGAAAATGAGATAGGAGTGACAGTTTATCAATTCTATGTACAAATGCTGAGGTAGAGCTCCCATCACCTACCGCAAGCTATCATAGAGCATTTGATATTCCGCTCCAACTATTTTTTAGTCAGCAGCTAACCAGTTACCATGAAAATTTCTCAATTTTATACCAAGCATTTTTATCAGTTCAATATTACAGTACATACTTTCTGAGCTTAACAGCATCAGGAAAATAAAGAATGCAAATAATGTTCCTGATCTAGTAACAGCAGCAGCCAGATAGTTCATTGTCTCTCTCCATTTAAACTGAATATTTATATGTTGAATTTTAAATATAATCTTCCTGTTACTTTTCAATACATTAATTTATTTTTCTCACCCAAAATGTCTAAAACTGTGACCGCACAATGTTGGTGTTATAGGGACTGCCTTATTTCCAGCCACAGATAATTTATTTAAGAATGGCCCAATCACGTCATGCAAACTTCAGCTGGCCAAAGAAGGCACCATTTTGTCAAGAGATAATAATGTTGACACTAATCTGTTTGCCAGCTGACCTCTGTTTATCACTGTGTACCAGTTAAGACCTAAGCTGAAAGTATGTCTGGGGAAGAGCTTGAAAAAACGACTCAGAACCCCAGAACCTGCAGTGCACTAAAATCAGGAACAAGATTTAGGTGAAAATTTAATTATTTTAACATTGCCTTGGTGTAACTGCAGAGACCATGGGCTACAAAGAATATAATCCAAATTCTTGCCAATATCCCGTCCATTCTACCAATCTTACATGCATAGGGATTTTTTTGAGATTTAAATCCAGGCCTTCAGGACACATGAGCGCTGAAGTGGTCTGTAAGTCACCATCAAGTACATGTCCAGTTCATGTGCAAGACAACTGGATGATCTACTCAAGACGCTTCCTCTCTTTTGCCTTTGTGTGTTTTCCTCTGGTATTTTGTATATTGCTTATTACAGTACTGGTATAAACATCAGAATGACCATAGCTTCTTCTGTCACTGTTTTTTTCCCTTTTAATTTCAAGTAATTAAAATAAAGCAGCAAGGCTCAGGGAAAAAAAAAAACAAACCACCCTTCAAAAATTGTACCTACCCTGGCAGACTCTTTTGCTGTTGTTCTCTCCCTAGGAAACTGGAAGAAGGCAGCAAAGTTATCTAGGAGGGCATTGCCAATAAAGCAGAAGTCCATGGATGTGGTCATTTGGGAGCTGGGAGGAGAAGACGAGGCAGTGTATCTTGGCAGGCAGTGCAGGCACTGCCCTTGATGCCTGGCAGAAGAAACAGAATTCACTGAACGATGACTGAGCCAGGCTGAAATTTAAAGGTTACAATGCGGTGACTCTCAGCACACAGAAGGCATGTTTGCTTTGCAGTCAAAGGTGTGATTAAGGCATTAATAGCAATAATAACCATTGTACTATTTCTGAGGGTTCCACAAAGTATGATGCAGGAAAACTCACTCCTTTTGTTTCCTCTTCCAGAAAATTTTCGGGGCTCTGGGCGTCAAAAGGGATGGGAAGTTACTGAATAAAGAGTGAAATCATGCTGGCATATTGCAGACTTGCAGAAAACTCTGTGACCTTCCTTAGGTAACCAGTCAATGGTCAAGCCACTGGCACCTAGTTTTCACTCCTGTGGTACCTGAGGTACCTGCAAGATGGAGCTAAATCCAAAAAGCCTACTGATGCAGTCACTTGTCTCCAGTGGCAAGCATAACCTTGTCTTCCTGAGGAAAGAGATGGTCATGTTCTCAGTTGATATAAATTGACATAAATACATGCTATTACAGAAATTTATATCAGCCATGACATTGCTCCAGGGTTCCCATGTGTTTGATTGTACAATCATACTCTTTTATGGTGCAGGTTGCAAATGAATCTGTGGCTCCTTCAAATTCATCCATAAAAAAAGGCTATTTGAGATGCATTTGTGGAGGGTGATGTACTTAGGTGTGATTCCGGAATCTGAGGCAAAGCTGAGCACTGGCTTTGGTGGAAGTTCTTGCCAGAATGGAGGTCAAAGCAACTGTCTTTTTATGTTGATTTTAAACCAACATTTTGAAATGTTAAAGTCTTTGAATCCCAGGCACAATAATAAATATGTGGTTTGAATAACTTTAAAGAGATTATTTCCATGAAACCTAATACAATCCTAAATAGTTTACAAAACAAAACCCAGGTTAGTTGGAGGCAGAAAAGTTCATTCTGGTTACATTTCCATGAGATTAAGTTTAGCAGGATTAAAATTACTACACTGGAATCATTCAAATGGAATTTTTTGGCTTTGCAACAAAGTTGCCTTATCTTTGTTTAACTTCACTGTTTTATCAGCTGTGTCCTGTTTTCTGCTTCATTGACAATTCTGTTCACACCTAATCAGATAACGTTAAATTCTGGATTGGAGGTTCATCCAACAAAAGCTTACATGTGGGGGACTCTGTGTGCTTTGCATCATTAAGATTTTTTGCATCATTCACATGCCATTTTATAGTTAGAAGAGGCTTTATGATTTACTTTTCTTTTTAAAAAGTATCCCTCAGTATTTTCAGCTATGTATAGCATCTGGCAAAGTGCTTTTTTGAAATAGTGAAATTCAGGCTGCTGGGCTTATTATGTGTTCCACCAAAAAGATGCATGTCTAAAATGAGTAGAAGAGGTCTCAAGGGCACTAGGTCACATTTAGAAATCAAAGATTTGATACATGCCACAAAAGTGGAATTTAGTCTAATCTTGCACATTTAGAGACCTTAGCACTGGAAATAGATCTTTCCAGATACTTGTCCCATAAAATGCATCCCCATGGAATGTCATCAAATTGCACACACTTGAATAATTTCTTTAAATAGTCACATGGGAAGCAGTTTATTTCTAAAATTGAGTGCTTTCTTTTCCAGCTACACAAAGGAAACCACAAATGTTTACGTGTGGAAATTAGAAATCTACCTTTTCATTGAGGATATTCTTTAAGTTTCACCACAGCTTTTACTACTGTAAACTTCTAGAGCTGTTTGATTCTCTCATACATCTTACAGCATTTCCAAGTCCAATGTCACCAGAAGAGCAGGACAGTGAAATATGGTTACCATGTCCATGTTCCATATGCAGCACACATAGTTTGAGGAAATTTGGAGCAAGAGAAACACATAATGGCTTGATCTAAAACCTAATTAAATCAATGGGAAAAAAAAAAAATCATTAACTAGGGAGCTCCTAGGTAGATGGTAGGATCTCACTCTGTTTTCCCTGAGACAGCCCTGAACAGAATTTCTCTTTCCCTCTCTCTTCCACCCACATATCTCATTGCCAGTATTCTGCAAAGAAGATTGTTCTCCATTAACTTTGACTCTCTTAACATAAACCCCAACTTGGCCACCTTCTAGATAGAAAGAGAGATGGAGATCCCACTCTAAAAGTGATGCCTGAGAACATCGGGAGAAAAAATCTTCCTGGATGTATGTCCCTCTTTTGGTAAGATCTTTAGACTAGACGCTGAACTTTCCAATAGCTATTTAGATAAGAGGAGTTCACCCAGGTCAGACTATTCCCTAGAGGAAGGAAAATTGATTAGTTTAGCTGTTCAGAGGAGAGCAAAAAACCAGAACCAAAATGTAACAAAACTTGGGTGGAAAAAGAAGAAAATATGGCCATCTCCCTGAGAAAGGAGAGTCTCCCACAATAAGACACCCTTGCATCTCTCAAGGAGACTCAAAGCACCATGTATTCAGCAGGAGCTGCCAGGTGAGTTCTGCTGCTCAGCTCTTAAATCCAGATTTGTGTGTTTCCTTAAGTAAATAGATTTGAAATAGGACTCATACCATACGTTTGGAAACAGTTTTCCTTCCCCTAGACTACTTCTAAGAGCCCATGCATTGAGGTTTGATATAATAGAACATAAACCTGGCTGCTACATAATTAACTCAAAATTTAATGAGCAATAAAAGTACAATTATGCTTTTGTAATGCATTAAGCTTATACTCCTGCTTAATCCATTTAAAAGGGCTCTCTAGGTGTTCACTTGGCAAATAACAAAATAAGGCAAGTCAGAAATTACGCTTATTAAATGTAAATGTGTATCTTTAGCAATTGATATCTAACGTCATAGGACAAACTTGCCAAACTTAATTAAATGAATAAATGCGATTATGCACTTAATATCTCCTTAATTACAAGGCTAAATTGTCTTTTACATACCGCACTGTCAGCTCGACAGTTGCCTGTTACCTCACCAAAACGGCAGCAGTGAGCACCGAGCTCTCGGCTGTGCCAGGCTGCTGGCGCAGTTGGAATTCTCTGCACCATGACACATGGCCCTGTGTCACACACTTAAACTTCACACGCAATTAGTACTTTCTTAACCAGCTACCAGTCTTGTTACAGTAACACGCAAATTTTTTGTTGAAATTTGACAGCATAATGGAGGAGAAAATAAATAATAGTTTCATTTCAATACTGTAGACTATGTGATGAGCTTTTGGAATACTGTTATCTCTACTCACATAGCGGAGGACTACAGGAATTTTTACTGATTGATGCTGAGCAATTCTGCCTAGCTCCATCTACCAGTGTCTCTGTGTGATGTTACAAGTGTCTTTTCATCAGGAAGATGTATTTCAGCTCTAGATCCTTCTCTTTGAGAATCTTTTGTTGTAATGATCATCGTGCTTCTCCATTCCAGCTGTATCAGTCTCTTTTATCCAAATCAATTGTTGAAGTCTAAACGAAGTGTTTCAATGTTCTTTAAACAAACTATGTCAATGAAGTATTTTGTTATTTCTAAGCTGAAGTTTTTTTAGAAATGTCATTTTTTTGTCCAAAATTTTGCTATTTTCATGCCTTGCGTTAGGGCAAAATGGATGCCAAAATATCGGAGTTTCTCCTGTAAAAGCAATTCCAAATTTTGACCAGCCCTATAAATTAGACTAGCCCTCAACTCCATTTTGAATGCACAATAGGTAAATGGCACTGAGAATTTGAAGCACATATTTAACGAAAACTCTGCCACATTTTGCTCTCACCATCACTGTGACTAATGGTATAATGAGAACAGCTCTGAACTTTTAAAACCCATCCAGAAAAAACTGTTGCAGTTTTTTTTTACAAAACCCACATTTTTTTGGTATATTTTACAAGTGCTTAAGAACCACCAAAAGCCCTTCATGCCCATATTTTAATATGACTATTGAAAGTAATATATTGGCATTTTCTCTGTTTTTCCATGAATCTTTAGAAATGCCCTTCCTACTGAGCAGGCTGTTTTATCTTACATTAAAGGCAAAAGAATCAAAACAGAAAACAGAGAAGGTTGCCCATTTATTGAACTACAGTGCATCAGAGATTTGCTCAATAGTTAACAGAGGCCAAAAGGATTAGCAACAAACGCAAGCTCCTTTCAGGGCATTCTTTTTGAAACACTTTATTCATTATAGAAAAAGGAAAGTTTCCAAAGTGTTTTGTGAGTGATATTATGTAGCAGCATTTAAGGATTTTTTTAAAACCAGAAATTAATACGGAGTGTTTTCATATAGCTAAATGTTGCATTTGAAATCTAAAAGATTACTTTTTAAAGAAGAATCCTTGAAAAACTGCCACAAAATACTGTTAAAACCTATCAAGTCTGATCACAATTGACACCGAGCATTTTATATTGCTTTGACAATATATAAGGGACCTGCCAGCACAGCTAAATTGCATTTGCACTTGTAATAAATGTGAATGTTCTGTCCAGATTTTTAGAAATTTTGAAGTCAGGTTGAGTGTTAATACTCGTGGCATTATATTCAAAACACGCTGTGGTGTCAGTGTGTTAGGTCAATGCATCTTCACTGTTATTTAGCTACTGCACCATTGAAACGAGAAAGATTTAGACAGGTTGTAATTCTGGACAGAATGTGGCTCCCAGAAGGAGAGGAGCAGTCAATTGAAACTAAATCCTGACCACTTAAATGACGTTCACCTCTGAACACTCTGCTTAAGATGGTGAGAGCTTAGGCTTGGGGATCCCGTTATGCGTGAAGGAACATACATGGTGCTCAGCTTCTCTGCTACACTTCCTCAGATATTAAATCCTCCCTATATTTAAATCCCTTTTCTGTTATTCTCTATAGCGCCCTTCAGCTGAGGTCCTTGTCACACATTTCTGTTTTACCTTTGGGTGTTGGCATGCTGTGTTCTGCGAGGAAATATCCGTATGCACTGACAGAAACACTCCTGTTTCACTTGCAGCCCAGCTGAATTCAGTGGGGTTTTATGAGGAGGAAAAGCTGGCCGAGGATCAAAATCGGGCACAGAATTTTGGGTCTCTGACAGGTTTCTCTTGAACCCTGTGCTACAGAGGAGGATGCCCAGCAAGGAAGGATGAGGATGGCATTACAGGTGGTTCTGGGACCCTTCCCCAAACTGCCTTCAGAGCACTAGTCAGACCTCAGGGAAACACAGTCATTGCTTCCCATCCCCATAGCTCTTAGTGTCATTGCTCAGCCACTGATCCACTTTAGCTTTCTCAGCCAAGGGGTATTTGTTTTAGCGGTCCTGGCCCTATAAAGGTTTTAATATGTGGCTTGGAGTGGAAAGGATTAATAGGTCCTGATAAATCTGCCCCAACATATACCCTCAGACATCCCTTGCCCCAAGCGCTTAAGGTCCCTCTGCTTCCCCTTGGCTCTCCCAAATACCTTGGAGTTATTCCTGTCACACGCAAATATGTGCTCCCAAAACATTGTATGGAAAAGAAATAAAATTTCATATTGATAAGCGCAGCAAAATGACCTGACTTGTGAATTATAAAGGGGCTGTGGAGATGTCCTGCTATTCCCTATTTCCCTTCTCGGATTTATACATTATCCTTTCTCTCTATTTAGAACTGTAGAAAGGTCTTTGTGGTCTGCATTAGTTTTCCATAGCAGGGCCACAAGATCTCAGGATCCATCAGACACTTGTAAGACCTTTATGGAAGGTAGCTAAGAAAAGTGGACTTAAATTTACTTTGCAGAAATCCGTGCACCTGTTAACAACTACTAATTCCACAAACTGAAGAAAAGCTGATGTTTTCTGGTGTGCTAGCTATGGATATTACTTGTGATTTGGGAGTAGAAGGATGTTCGGGAGATGACTGCAATCTCAGGATGCATGAGTTTAATTCTAACCTCATCTGCAACTGAGGCAACCCAGTGCCTCAGAGTTGCATTCAAAAAATTGTACATCTCTTCCCCAAAATGACATTTGGAAGCTAAATTCTCCAACGTTATGAAATGCTCATGTACTAGTTTAATGAAAATCCTAGAATATAAACATATCCCCTAGCTCTGGTCAAAACTAAACAAAAAAAATATGATTAGGAAAAAATTACCCTACTTGAAAATGATCAGTGATTTCATTTTTTACACGTGACCCATTCATTCAAGACAGAGGAATCTTCTATTGAAACAGAAATATATCATGTGAAATTTTAATCAAGTTGTCAGGCTTCATTCTAATTCTCAGTCAGCCTACATGGAGGAGAGAAAGGGAGAGGAAACATTAAAACTGATTCTCATAAAGAGATGGAGAGACAGAGAGCAACAAGCTGTGCTGATATATTAATTATCTGTTTATAATATGTAATCTTTTCAACTTCTGTCATGTTAAAATCAACAAAGAATTTAGCTGAAGACAGCCATAAAATGAACTGATTACAGCTTGCGTACAACAGCGATGAAAGAGCAAATACACACAGCTATGCAAATGTGAAATATAACATGACAGAAAGCACAGCCACGGTGATAACAGCAGGTAATTGCTGGGCTCTGTAGCTCTCCCGCCAAACCGACTCTGTGATATTTCCTTTGTTCTATAACTGGCACATTTTTGGCACATGGGAGGGAGGGGGAGGAAGCAAGCTGGGGCTGAGGTCCTTGTGAAAGCTGCTGCAAACGTGCAGAGTGCCAGAGCGATGGGAGGGCAGGGTTATGCAGAGCTGAGCCGTCAAGGTACCACCATGCCCAGCAACAGGGAGGAATCATGTCTGATAACCGTACGCAGCCAAAGGTTAAAGGCTGACATTTGCCCTTTTAATTCCACCACAAACTCTCCATGAAGGCAACATGTTGAAGGCCTGATCCGGGTCTCTGGAGTTAACGGCAAGGTCCCCTACCCCCATGAAATGGCTCGGGGTCAGGACTGAGTCTGAGAGCTCACTGGGTAGCAAATAAAGCAGAGCATTTCATGCATATATTTGCATGCATAGCAACTTAATGGTGCTTCTCATGGAACTAGAAATAAGTTTGACCTGTGAGTGAAAAATCAGCTTTTGTGGAGTCAGCTTATTGTATCTGTGAGCTGTACTGTTAATCACGGCCATGTCATGATGAGCACAGTGTGAGGCACATCTCTAGCTGCCTTCCTCCTCTTCTGTTGATGCCAGCATTCAAAGTAGCCATTGCACTGGGGTAAGACAGCGGTTTTCCAGGTCCGGTTCCTCTATTTTCGGTTGAATTATTGTAAGCACTTGGGTGGTTTTGTGCAGACTTGTGTTTGGGGATCCAGATAGACAGAAACCCAGACTGCATCAGATACACCCCACCCAGATGCTCGTAATAGTAGTGTGGACTCAGAACCAACCTGATGCAGCAGTGGATTTTCTGCACTGGCACTGGGTGAGGCGGACTGAGCGGACTGGTCTCATCTGCTTCAATACCCATCTGTGCAAAACTCCATGTGAGCCCTACTCCCATTTTCAGAAGTGGCTTTGGCAGTTGCACATCAGCAGTTTCAGGAAAGTCCATAGTAGACCCAAGGGAGTTGCGCAAGTCACTTTAGAAAACAAAGTGCCTGGATCCATGAGACAAGCTTCAAAAGTGTTACCTACCTCTCTGTTTTGTACTTTTTCCCCAAGCACTACAATTACACCTGTAACAGCACTTTGCTTTTATTTCATTCAACAGGAGCTAGAAACTGGCCTTCCTGTGCAAGACTGCAGTCTTGTCAGATGTGTCACCTTCCTTCACCATCCCCTTTTACCTGCTTCACCCCATAGGATCTGGTCCCAAATCCGCAGTCGTCGTTTGTCATGCAGTTCCCTTCCCAAGAGACGGTTCTTTGGGGTGACTTTGCTACAGGCATGAGTAACTACCAAACATGACAACATGGGCTGGAGCCCAGGGCAG
Source organism: Dromas ardeola (assembly GCA_013398915.1). Classification (NCBI taxonomy): domain Eukaryota; kingdom Metazoa; phylum Chordata; class Aves; order Charadriiformes; family Dromadidae; genus Dromas; species Dromas ardeola. The sequence goes on from VYZM01023357.1 coordinate 92,978, forward strand.
AGCCCAGAAGAGTCCATTTCCATCATTTCTAAAGGGAAAACATTTAAAGTTCTGCTGTACAAACAGTATTTGGAGTTGCAATACATCCCTGTTTGCATCAGACCTAACTTCTGCCTATGATTAGTCACTGGATCCCGTCACCCTTCTGTGTTCAGTATTAAGCAACGACACAACATGGGAATTGACGCAAGTATAATGAAATACTGGTTTGGTACCACAACACAGTCGATCCCTAACTTAGCCCTGTTTAATTAAAATTTGTTACTGCGACAGTAACCTCATTGTGTAGAGCTAGACCCAGCATAAATTATCAGTGATTTGCCACTTTGATAAATAAACATTAAATGTGTGTCAGGGCCTCTTGCTATCAAGCATGAAGTGATTCCTCCAATAAAAAAGTAAAAGTCTTTTAATTATAAAATTCATTAGAATCTATCTAAAATAAAATGCTTTGCGTTTCTAATGTTAAAATGATAAAAGTACTCAATGAACCAATACTAAACAAGAATGCAATCTCTGAAAGAGCTGAGACTTGAAAAAGAACAGTTTAATTTACAAACCAAATACTGCGCTTAATAGAAAGAGGATCAAGTTGCAAACCATAGGCTCGTGACTATGCTTCTAACTCCTCAGAGGTCACTGTTCTTCAGTGTTTGAGCCTTGATTTATTTATTGTGAGGTGTCTATTATACAATGTAGTCACGAGACTGTTCCATATTTTGTTCAGTATTCACCTTTTGGTGTATATTTTTAAGATTTCAGGTTTAGGTCAGGGATTACTTGTCTTTTGCCTCTTCCATTTTCCAGTGGCTCCAGTGTAGCCAGGCACTCCTGCATATGCTAAGCTTTTAGAACATCAGCTAACACACTGCAGTCAATTGGGGTGGCCTCATGCTCAAAGCTGAGATTCACCCAAACCAATTAGTCACAGATTTAACTCTCTGTAGCCAGAAGAAGCTGGTTGACTTCAGAAGAACTCAGTCCTCCTCCAGCAGAAAGCTAAGCATGTACCCCGTGCTTTGGCAGATGGGAAATTTTAGAGGTTTGTTCAGTATGGGGATGTTGTTCATTTGGGAGATTAATGGTACTCTTGCAGATTTGGGGAATAAAATTTCGAAAATGAAAGTGTAAATTATTCATTTTTTGATATTCAGAAATCTCTCAGATTGGTTTTTTTAAGTAGCTTTGAGACAAAAAGTTCTGTAGGACAAGGGTAGAGGTTCTGTATTCAGGAGGATCACAATCCTGAAAAAAAGCAAGGGTCGTATGTCTTTTCTGCTATACATCGCACCCCATCTGCCAAAGTCCATCTTACGTCTATGCCTGATCTTTCACTTGATAAGACACTCTCATCCTGAAATCAAGCATTTCCAAAAAGGCCAAACCCAGACTGTCTTTGTTTTCGATATGAGATATATTCTTAAGATTACATCACAAGGTAAGAAAATGGTCTTTGCCAGAGAAATCAGATCTGTAATTTAAATAGCTGGTGTTTCCCAGAAACATAAAGCACAGAATTTCAAGTCTGTTAGAGAAGGTATTTTAGCTGAGGTCTTGCATATCCCAGGTAGAAGCAGTAATCTCTGCACTACAGACAAGTGATGGATGAAGCAGGGACTGGTTCTAGGTGAGCCTTCTTCATGCCAAACTGCTTGTCTGGATCTTAAAAATCTTCTTTGTGTACATTTTACTTAAGCTGATATATTTTTGATAATTTTTTTGGTGAATAAGCACTCTGTGCAAAAAAAAAAAGAAAATGTCATAGTGTTCCCAGCAAATTTTAGTGAGATCTAAGAGTTCTGGATCTTAAGAATTCATATAGTTACCTTTTCGCAAATATTGGAAACACCCTAATGAATTTTCTGGATTTGGTAGTATGTAAATACGTATGTAGCATCTTGTTTGTTTCTTTGGTTTCTTTTTTCTAAATAAATTCCAACATCCATTTTCCTGTCAGTGGAAAGGCAGGAATTCTATGTTCCTTTGCCATAACCAGAAAGAAGAAAACAATTCCTAGTTTCCTCTATTTCAGCAAAAAAAAATCTCTTCCCTGAAAAGATTATTTCTTTTCCACACAAAACCTATGTTTTCGCAGTATTTCTACTCTAAACAGATTGAAACGGGTCTCTTGCTGCTGACAGAGGCATCTGCTAGAAGGTTACACTTGGGGTCCAGAACTCAGCTGTTCTGAAATGAAAGATTATTACATCAACCCAGTGGACAACCTGTAATTGCCTTGCTTTATTTCAGCTGGAAATTTTTATGTCACGATGCTGTCTTCCTATTAGTCTACTACAAATAAGCCTTTGTTACATGAACATCAAATTAAGCTAATGTGAAAGGAACTAATCAATAGCTTTCTGCTTAGCTCGCTTTGGTTCAAACTCTATTCTCCTAAACCTTTCTGGACATCACAAGTCACTCTTACCAGCATCTGTTGAGAACAGCCTTTTGCCAAACTTGGCTGATCTGACCATTTAATTTTAAAGCAGTCACCTGCAGGCTAGCTCCCACCTTGCAGGGAGAGGGACCAGTATGACATGAGAGTTAATCTGACGTGCTACCCAGAGAAGGGAGACTGGACTAGTGCACGTCACCACAGACTGTTAGTGTGGCAGTACAGGGCTCTCAATGTCTGGGGCCAAGGTTGCCAAAGGACTTATATGCCTAACATACTTCCAAATTCACATACCTTCTTGCATGCTTCACATGCTGTTGTTTAACTTTCTTCATTAAGGGAGGATTTTCCCGTGCATAGTTTGCAGATGCTTTTCCCTTTCCAAACTCCTTCCATGTGTAGGTTTTTGGTTTGTCTCAATATTGACATTTCCGTGCTTTCAGGACTGGTAATACAAGATTTGCAACGTGGGATCAGATGAATTACCAGTCTTATCAGCACCCTGTCTCCTGAAGGAAGGAGGTGCGCTGGGCAGAAACTCAATAATATTCTCAGAGAAGAAGGGCTGGGTGTTTTGTTCTTTGGGGTGGAAAGGAGGGGAACAGTAAATCCTAATCTCCTCCTGACAGTGATTGACAAACTTGATTCACATGGATTATATTGATTTTTATCGAAAGTAAATTTTTGGTTTTATATGAACTATATATTTTCTGATTTATTTTTTTAAAATTGACTTTTAACAAAATGAAACACAGAGAAGGTGCACAAACAGATGTGTCCTTGCAGATCTGAAAGCTATTTAAACTAATCTGGCTGACTTTGCACTGTTAACAAGGCTCAGCTGTGAAGGCAATATCAAGTAAACAGAAAGCAGTAACATGTTGAATCACTATTCAGTGTGAAAGTGGTTGCACCATGGTGAACCAAGCATCTACCAAATGAACTCTTTACATTCATCCACTTCTTCATCCTGATGTGAGTATTCTAATACAAAAGGCTTTTCCCAGCCTTTACTGCTCCTCGATTTTGAGATTTGTTCAAAAGCTACTTCTATAAATAGTCTTTCTGCTTCTCGTTTTCATATAAAAAATGAAAATAAGTATAGACCTTTGAGAAATGAGTAAACTGTTATTATATGTAAGTGGAAAACAAGTAGGTTGTTGTAATAACTGCTTATATACAGCAGATTGCCTAAGTATGCAATGAGAAATGATATGAAAGATAACAAGATTGTTTGATTACAAGTGACTTCAAAGATGACATCTGAAGAAGAGAGACAGTTTGTCAGCCTACGTGATAACCAAATCATACCTTCATTCCTTCAGTTCCAAGTGTCTATCAGACTACTAAATCATCATGGGAAGGATAGAGATTGCAAAGTTACCATGAAACTTCACAATATTTTTGAACATTTTTCCTAAAGTAGGGAATAAGCATTTTAAGGGATTCCAGTATATACCACTTCCACTTCTGTTAAAAGACTTAGGGTCCTAGGTTGAGATCTAGAAAAGTGCCTGATATAGTGCCTAGGAAAAGTAGACGCGTCTAGAAAAACAGAATCATATAGAAAAGTTCCTAAACCATAGAATTTGGGTTCTGACACCAAACGCAGATTCTAGTGGAAAAAAACACTGCTCTGAATAATCAGAAAATCCACAGGGTTACCTGAGCAGTAAAGTCTTCAGAAAGAAGGCAGACGGTCTGCCTCATTTCCCTTCATATAGGTGTGTTGAGAGAGAGTATATAATCCCTTTTGTATGCTAGACTAATGGGTAAAGCACTCATCCCGAAAATGGGAGATAAGCGTTTTAAACCCCCCCATCTTATCTTCTTCCCAGAAAGATGCCACTAGCACCAGCCTGGTCATGGGCAAGGGTATGATTTCTCCAGTCCAAGCTGAGCAATAATGAAAGTGTCAAGTTTGCAAGCTGTGGAAAAAGGAAGGTGGCAGGAATGAAATAGCCTTATTTTGTACTTCAGTGCTTAAGAAAAGAGAAAAAAATAGGTTTCTGGTTCGTGTTTCAGTTTCCCTTTCCCAGATGAGCATCTTAACCATGAGCAGATTCCTCCTCCTTTGTTCTCAAAGCCAGGAAAGGCTTTCCAAGATAAAAGCAAGCAATGGGACCGGCGCCATGCTCTAAGTCACACATGCAGGAGGATGATCTGGAGCATACTGAAGTGAGCTCATACCCTGCGGGGTCTGCTCAGGTAGGTCTCCCCCAGTTCCCCAGGCACGCCGAGTGCAAGTCCTGAGTGACTGTCACATGCTGCCCTGGCTTCAGCTGTGAGAGACTGAGATAACCCAGATCTGAATGTACCCTGCAGGCACTGTTTCTCTTCATTTTGTTATTCCTTATACTTTTAAGTGTATATCCTTAAGCAGTGAGTCTCCAGAGAGCTGTAGTTAGTCTTTTTATTTTTCCCTTTAAATCAGATTATCCTCTAACTGCTGTATCATGAAACTGCTCAGCACCGCAAAATAGATAGTTTGTGGGATGCACGTTTTTAAGAAAGAAAAAATACTAGGAAAGAAGTAAAGCTGTAGTCATTTCCAGGCTCCCTGACTAATGATGGTGTTGTCCTTTCCCAAGGGCCCTTGTCACCTGTTCTAATTCGCTGACTCTGACGCTTTGCGTGCAGCCACGAACAACTAAAATCAATGGGGAATGGAAATGTCCTGACAAGGCCAAATTGAGCCCACCTAGGCTGCCAATGATTTCTTCACCCTTATTAATGCTGTGTGAATCTTCCGGGTGTACAGTGGTAAATCAAACAAAAGCAGGGCAATAGAGACTGATGCAATGCCTACCTCTGATGTGCCTAGTTTCTGGAGAAGAGCCTTGGAATAAGACACCCTGCGATCCAACAGGGGAGCTAAGGAGCTGAGAATGGCATCTAAACCAACCAATGTGTTGACTGCAGAGCTGTATTGCCAGTCAACAGGTGAATAGTGAAGGCAAAGGTGTACCTTATACCCTACTTGGAAATAACCAGCTAACCTCCCTCTTTGCACCCTACTCCAAATGTTAATTTGAAGCTACTTTAACTTTTTGTTGTAGTCCTTTAATATGCTGACATGCATGGAGAGTTTTTATGAGGATCCACAACAGAAACAGGCATTAATCACTTTTTGTTTTATTCAGGTAAGACTCAAGCCCTGTGATATATAGTCATTTAGGAAGGTAGAATTTGGGTCTTCTCTTTATTGTGCCACATGACATCTCCATATTCATATTTTGGAAAATTTAAAACTTACTAATTTGCCTTTCAGATTTTTCCTCATTAAAAATTAATATGTTTTAAAAATCAGCTCTTTTACACTTCTCTAATTAAATTTCCACAGGATATTTTTTGGTGGGAGAATTCAATTAGGTTTTAATTTTAGTAATCAAAAAAGCACTGGTGCTTTGAGTATTTGATTTTTAATTTAAAAATTTGACATGGCATTCCAATTAAAATGTTCAACAGTTGCATCGTAGCATAAAAAGTCTATTACATCTGGTAATCAGGAGAACCCAATGACCATAAAAAATGCAAACCGTATTTCAAGAACCCTCAGGTAATAACCATATTTAGCAAACACTAAACACTTCAATTACAGCTGCCTATAGCAGCTCTGATCACTCAGAACCAATGGCAGAGAGTGGAAGCAACCCTTTACCTATCTCACCTTTAGCTAAGGTTGTGCCTTGAAAATGTCATCTAAACTCAGGTTCCAGAAATATAGCCAAGCCTGCCAGAGGCAGTATCAAAAAGGAAGTGTTGACTCTGCTTCCCCATTCATGCAAGCTCCTTTCTTTTGCCTTTTTGAGCTAAATCACATAGTATCTTCTTTATAAACGATGGAGGCTGCAGCTTGGAAATCTGATGTACTACTGTGTTCTCTTTCTTATCTTCTTCTGCTGCTTGCCTACAGATTTGAGTCAGCAAAGAAGCAAATATCTCAGAAAGTCCCTGAGCAGCCCTTTTGGGAGAAGAAGATACACTGCTTCCATTTTGCAGAATTGAGCATCTGACCCTCTTACTCCCCAAAAAACCCTTCCCATTCTAATAAGGAGGCAATTTTCATAATTAAACCCCCTACATATAAAAATTTTAATGCCACTTATGATCCCCCATCAAGAGGTACACAACCTTTCACACAATTGAAAAACAGCAGCTTGGATGTGCCAAATCCACAGAACAAAGAAGAAAAATGAATCATGTTTACTCAAAGCAAATTCAGAATACAAAAAAAATTGCTTCAGTTTTCAGGAGGTAGGTCATATATATAAAATATACCAGTGTCTTACCAGTATCTTACCAGTGTCCATCACAAGCCGGGCTTGTGGTAATTGTATACACAGCAACCCAATGACTATTTTGGTCCCTGAGGGCTTAGTCATTGTCATAATGGATCACAATTGGCTCCATCTAGTCTACTGACATGCCTCCGACAACGACAAATACCACTGAAAGATTCCAATATTGTCATTGCTCCCAACAAATTGTATGACATTTCAGAAGAATTGTATATGTCTGTCTCAGTTTTCATATGTCCTCCATTGCTAAATAACGTAATATTCCTGTGTTAAATTTTTCCATTTTCCTTTAAATGTCAATCTCACCATGTACTGCTCATCAATCACATGATTATTAGCCATTATTTTTGAAGCTCCTTTGCTACACATGACATTGCATGGTACAGACAGCAAGGCACAAGGTCAGGTGCACCTGCATATTAAATATCTGTTACGTTGCAATGGCAAAAAAACATAGGCAAACCATTTGTCAAGATGGTCCATTTATTGTATAAAGAATGGTATTGTGCACTTGAGAGAGAAACTGTGCTTCAACCCATGATGGCAAGGTAAATTAGAATCCAACCTTGTACCACACCAGGATGATGTTAGAGCGATTCCTGCTGTGGGTGTGTATGGCTTTGCTGAAGATGCTGAAGAGGGAGCTGAGGAAGGGAGTTAGATTGGCTCATTGTGGTTAATAGAGGAAATTCAAAAGACAAAAAAATGAAATAGAGAGGAATTAAGACGAAAACAAGAGGAAAAATGAAGACAGAGTCCAGTGGGACACCTCTGCTTGGGGAAACTGGAGAGAAGCAATGCTAGCAAGAAGTCAAATTTTACTTTTGTCAGATCTAAAAAATATTTAAAATGAAGAGGGGAAAGGGCTTCATGAAAGCCAATAGGCCCAAGGACTCTTAAGATATGAGGCAAGTAAGACAGCAAAACAGAATTAATGGAATTGTAATTAAAATAAATATGACATGAAACTAAACAGGCCCTGATGAAGTAGTCAGACACGGACAAGCAGGCTCAATGCTTGCCTAAGAGTGCTCTAAGACTGGAATAGCTTCTCTGGAGTTAGCACAGTTACATCAAGGTAGAGGGACCTTATAGGGACCTTGCCCCTTTGCAGTACACTGTGCTGCTACTCAGTAGGGATGGGAAGACAACACAAACATGCTGCAAAGACAATGTGTGATGACAGCACAGGAGCCCCCCAGCCTAAGCTCAGCTATCTGCAACTCAGATAACACAGAGCACACACTTCAGCACACATGTTAGCAAGCATAACTGCAGGTCACCAGCAAGTACACCAAGGTGTAGATCCACTAGAGATGCCAATGGGAGCTGTGGAGGGAATGATAGCTGAAAGAAAATGTCTGGGTTCAAAAGCTGCCTTGAGATAGCTCCTGCAGGGTTGCTAGAGTGATGCACACCTTGGTGTCACCCCACCACTTGAACAGAGGCTTTGTACACTGGCGCCTATTACTGCTTATTGCAATGACATGTCTAATGGCAGCTATTGTGGGGCGTGAAAGGCTAAAGTCCACCCTGCCTCTGCTCTTGTCACCTGAGAAAGCTAGATCAAAATTAGCAATCTGTAGCATGCTGGAGGAGCAGCTCCATTTCTCTGCGTTCACACGGTTTCTGTAGAAGACAGAGGAAAAGAGCAGCTGGCATTTTAAGGAATTAATATGAAAAGGGATAAGCTTAAAAGTCTAACTCAAAATGTAATAACAAACAAGAAAAAAGCCACCAAGAAGATTAAACAAAAGTTGAAAACAGGCTTAAAAATAAAGGAGCAAGCAAAGGAATCATTTACAAACCAAATGAAGAGGGGAATAGATAAGATAAACTCTGAATATTAATGAGCAATCAGAAGAAGGGAAAAAAGGAAGCTAAAATAGGTCTATTTTACCACAGGCAAAACAATGTACAATGTTTCAATCTCCCCAGTTAAATTACAGAATAAAAAGGAACCTTAGTAAAATATCAGCGTGTAAATCTCTCTCCAAACCACCCACATGCTGACTGCTGCTGGAGACAAATAGGTACAATAACAGGTAAAAGGCAAAATGCCACTGCCACAGATGAAGTCAGGTTGATTTTTATTCTGTGGATAGTAAAGGAGGTATTTAAATAAGCACAAAACAGCAAAATTAGAGCATCAGGTGGTCTGAACTGACCATCAGAACAATTTTAAAGAAACTGAGAATACATTGTGCACCAGCTCAACCCTGTCTGAGGGGCTGATTGTGTAGGAAAGCTGCTAGATAGTCTTGCTGAAGTGTTTTGATACTTCCAGTCAGGAAGCTCTGAGATTGCTGACGACACTGAAAGGTGGTTGCTGCATTCAGGGTCCAGCCTAAAAAGTCATACTTTCCTGCATAAATGTGGCAAGGAGTTTCTAAGATAATGTGACTTTGGGGGAAATAAAAATCATTTTTGCCCCTTTCATTTTGTTGTTTGGGCTGGGTTACATTATTTAAGGGTGCCCCGGGGTCTGCAGGGCTCCTGAGAGTTGCTCCTCTTTGAAACAATGGTCTGTCTCATTTGTCGTGGAGCTGGAGCAAACCTTCAGCTTCACATCTAAACTGCTCGTGAGGCATTCTGCAGTTCTGCTTGTTATATCCTCAGGGCACCATATACACTAATAAGACAGAGCAAGAGAAGAACCTACATGGAAAGCCTTTGATGTCTTGTGCTGAGACTCCATGTACAATCTAGTATGTTAATCATGGCATTAGACATTATAAAGAAAGGAGAGGAAAAAAAAATCACTTCTACTATAATGAGCATTTAGTTTCCTGGAAGTGATCACACAATCTGGGCTCTTTTCCTGGCTCGCTCGGTCCTATGAGTTCCATGATGCTGTAATTTGTCTCACTGGGCACTCTACTTATTCCGCACTGTAGGAAAGCAGGTCTCTCCTTCCTCTGCTGGCAGAACAGCACTCTGGAAACAAAATGAGTGTTGTCAGAGACTGCTGGCATCTGTCTTCTGTTCAAAGATCCTCCCAGTGCAAAAAAACAGGTTTTCTCATTGCCAGCATATCCTTGTCTATTGCCCTGCAGCCTAACAGAGACCAGGGCAAAGCTTTGAAGTTCAGCCTTCCTCTCCTGAACAAAAGTTCTGCAGCCTGAACTGAATGAGAGATGACACTGGCTCTGCTTTTTTTTGTTATTATTATTTCCAAAGAGAATTCTTATGAAAGGTCACAGGTGAGTATCTAGGAAAAAATACTGTCAAGATCTGCAGTGGAATTTCCCCTGCTTCTGAGAGCCAAGGTCTGGCCTTGGTGAGCTCTGATGTACCCCCAGTTCTGCACAGCCGTGAGACTTACCAGTGGTGCAAGTACCCCTGTACTCCCACCACAAGGTTTAGTCATTTTTCTCTGGGATCCTTTTAGCTAGCATCAGAGACAAGATAATAAGAACTCATGCAGACATCATCCAGGACCTGGAAGTTCACACACTCAGATGAGTTCCCCTTAAATATTGAGGAGCATCCTATATTAATTTCTTTCAGACTGAGCAATACATGATAAGTAATACAAAAAATAATCCTGCAGAGGATAAGGGAGCAATCACCATATATTCCGTAGTGAAGAAGAAATACTTTCATTCTTTTTATCATCCTGAAATTATCTTCTACGCACTCCAGCTCCAATGAGAGACTGCCTTCTTGCTCAAGGGAATTTCAAATTAGCCAAGTCAGTTAAACTCTAAGAGCTGTTTCTCCTGGGAATAAACATTTGTTTTGTTTATCTCCAGCCAACAGCTAATAGCACAATAATGATCCAATCCCCAGATCCCTTTGGCTGGAAACTGATACCTTAATCTCTGCAGTGCAAGTCTTATCAGTCTTTGCTCCTATGCAGTTTGAACATTTCCTTTATATCCCTGATGCCCTCTGCAATGAAAGACTGTTGCAGATTCTGGTTATCTTTACCATGAATTGCCTCTTCCTGACACCATTCACTCCTTTCTCACAAACACCTCCTTTGAACTATTTTGTTCTGGCCCCTGCATGATTGTTACTGAAGCCCAGTGTTACTGTCTTAATTTTGCTTCACTTTCTCTGTTGTTCACTATCCCATGGAATGGCATTATGTTTGATTCAGTGATCAAAACAAACAAGTCCTGCTGCTACCCTGTCTTTACTCAATGGCAATCAACAGAGATGTGTAAAGCAAAGACAAAGTGGACATTTCTTTTGAATCTCAAACTGCATCAGACTTCTCCATGCTATCAATTAGACACAGCGGTACCTCAATGAAAGAGAAAATTAATAATCCCAATGGTAATCTTGTGGCATTCCTATGTGGTACCTTTTCTTTAGATTAATAGTCCAGACATGTTGAGGAGGGAGCGGGTTCTAGTCATGTTTAGGGAATCTTTAGCAGAACTGAATCAAAACTAAGCTTTCTGTCAAGGTTTACTCATCGCACCTATCAAAGCATAGAAATAATCATTTTGCGAAACAGTGAAAGCTCAGGCACAACACAAGGAAAGCCACTATTAAAAATGAATGCACCTATCAGAAAATATCCTCCATGCTTCCCTCTACACACACAGACCTAACCACTACCTTACCCTTCACATCTTACACAGCCTTAATGCTACCCTTCTCTTACAGAGACCACCCATCTCCCATCTATCCTCCTGCACCCTTCGATGTTACAGCTGTTTGATCTGGTAACTTGATGCGCAAGGGAAAAATAACATAGGATAGCATAATAACATAAATTTACTGTCCTCAGGATACCTCACCGGTTTAATTATTTTACAGTCACCCCACTAGCTTGACCCTCTAATTAGAGTTGGCTTGTCAGATAAGCAAAGGTTAAATGATTTTTACTTTATCTCCTCCAAGTTATTGCTTCATTTGAGCACAACAAATATGTCTGTATCCATGGTCATTCAGAGTACCTCTGTAGCCGCAGTGCATAGCAAATATCACTGCTTGTAATGAATAACAAGGATTCTCTTCTCTATTTAAGCTTCATTTTTTTGTAAGTAAGTTTAGATTTTCCAGGTGTCTGTATCTCAGTAATAAAATTACAGGCAGACAGGAGATGTGGCCACATTTGCCCCACAGTATGCCATCCTCCCATTTATGTCATGCTTCCCTCTAAAAACTAAAGTTCATTGGAACCTAATTCTGTCTAAAATAAAACAGAATGAGAAGAGGCCTCTAATGGAAGCATAAAGCTTCACAGAGCCCATGAATGAGTCACACACCAGACAGTGACACTGTCCAGGAATGCAGATAACTGCATGATAAAAGGTTGCGGTGCATTCCTCCTTGTTTTGCCTCAAAAGGAAATGTACTCAGAAATAAGAGTCAAGAGCACAGAGACTGCCAGCCTCATGCAAAACTTATGCCAGATTTTCTTAAAATGCAAAACAAGCCTCGGCATACCTGACCAGGTAAATATCACTTCTAATTGCACGTTTATCATTTTTATGGTAGTCAGAGGATTGTTCTGGTTAGGACATTTGGACCAAATATTTTCTCTTGTTGGAGGAAAAAGAAAATGCAAGGGAAGAACATGACAAGTTTTTTTTTTGTACCATGGAAAAGTAAATCTACCACACTCTCTTTAGTATAATTGCTTGCACATCAGTTTGCCCGAGGAGAAACAGCTCTGTCGGGGCGTATGGACTTTACCAGTGCTCTTTGGCATTTTTCAATTATTTTCTTCTGCCTTGTGTAGGAAAAAAAATCATCAAATTGTGCTGCTAGAAGTCAATTTGGCCCAAAATCTGGCTCCAAACAACCCTTTGCAAAATACAGGAAAAGTAGGAATAGTTTGGGGAATTTAACGTTCCCCACTCTCCCTTTCTTCTCCTCCTTGTTTTTCCCTTCATCATTTATAGCCCAGTTATTGCTGATTCCAGCCCAGGAGCCCAGCAAAACACCCTGACTAGAAACCAACGCTGAATAAAAGTGAACCTGACTGGTTTATTTCTACAGTCCAGCCTGGAGAATTGCAAAGAATATAGAGCAACCCAGCTAATGGAAAATAAATCAGTCATTTAAAGTCCTTTCTGTTTTAGTAACTGCAAGTGGTACTCGTCAGTGACATGGATGAGGGCTTTCTTTTTAATTGCGCTACATCCTCGCAGCGATTTGGCAAACTCAGAGGTGATCCTGGGCTGGCTCCTTTGCCACACTGTCATTCACACTTGTTGCAACTGGTGAAAACTAGTGTAAAATGCTACCAGCTTCAATTTCAAGGACGGAGCAATCCAAACTCGCTCACATGCTGGAGAAGAGGATGTAATGAAGACTTGCCTTGCATTTGTATTTTAGCCAGCTCAAGACACTTAGCCTCAGTGGGCTTGCTTGCTCAGGTCTGTAATGGGATTATTTACACTCCTATTTACACTGCATACTGCAGTGAGCCTGTGGATACCTGAGTCAGTTTTAAATGAGCTGCCTGAGGAACTAGGATTAGGTTCACCAAGCCCCAATGAGGCCACATCCAGAGTACTGTGTCTAGTTCTGTGCCCCCCCAGTTCAAGAAAGACAAGGAACTACTGGAGAGAGTCCAGCGAAGGGCTACAAAGATGATCAAGGGAATGCAGCATCTCTCCTATGGGGAAAGGCTGAGAGACCTGGGGATGAAAGGGGATCTCATCAATGCTTATCAATATCAAAAGGGTCGGTGTCAAGAGGATGGGGCCAGACTCTTCTCAGTGGTGCCCGGTGACAGGACAAGGGGCAATGGACACAAGCTACAACACAGGAAATTCCATCTCAACATGAGGAAAAACATCTTTACTTTGAGGGTGGGCAGAGCACTGGCACAGGCTGCCCAGAGAGGTTGTGGAGTCTCTGTCTCTGGAGACATTCAAAACCCACCTGGAAACATTCCCGTCCAGCCTGCTTTAGGCGACCCTGCTTTGTCAGGGGGGTTGCACTAGATGATCTCCAAAGATCCCTTCAAACCCCTACCACTCCGTGATTCTGTGATTTTGTGACCAGACTGAGAGGAAAGGGAAAGCAGCCTATGATGGATGGCCACCAGCTCAGCCTGGCTGCTCCCACGACTTCTGTACAGCACTCCCCCATGGTGTGGGTATACACGGGAACCTTGCTCCCTGCAGAGGGCTGGCTTCTCATCCTCACGGACCTGTCTGGGAGAGAACAGTTTAAATAGGGCTGGACTTGGGTCAGACAGTGGGGTCAGTGCAAAAGCCAAACAGCAGATTTCCTGCCTAGTGCCTTATCCACATGCCTTTCCTCTCGTGGACCCCGTACAGATCCACTGTTGAAGACAGTTTTGCTGAAATGCTTTGCACCATCCAAATAAGCACAGCTTGACACGTGTTTGGTGGGGGGCTGTGTGGGCAGGGAGAGACTCAGAAGGGAAACTCTGGGTGGTGGAGGAAATGGAAAAACAAGACAACGCCGGGAGGATTTGAGGGCATAAACATGACACCAGACCTAGGGTCTACTGGGCAGGGTGCGAGGTGTGGTGGATCCCTAATGGGTCACAGGAGTCATGCTGATTTGCCTGTCATGCTTGTCCTGTGGCTCAGCAGCACTTGCTTGGACAATGCAGCTTTGACCAGGAGGATGCCGTGCTGGCAGAGGAACAAGGAGACATGTGTTGGCTGCACTGCTGCCCCTCCATGGAGTACTGTACTGCTCTGACAGTACGTGATGCGTGATATTTCTCACTTCTTGGTGACTGAGAACTTAAAATGTGGTCTTCCACATGAATTGCAAAATGCTCACATAGGAAAATGAGGAGTCACGAGGGAGTGTCAGCCCTCAGTTCCCCTTCAACCACCAACGGGCAAAGCCTGGATGGAGCTTTATGTCAGTGCAAGTTTGTGTATGACTATGGAAGCATAGGGATTAAAATGCCTCCCTCCAGTTAAAGTATTGAATTAGAGCTTTGCCTAGGACTAGTGCAGAGTTTCTCAGTGAACTCAACTGTACACATGCCCCTGATCATGCAGCCGGGGAAGCAGAAGTCTCTGAAAGTCCACTGTGACTTAATTATAGAAACTGATGTGCCTGAGCCATGATAGTTCAATGGGCTATCTTGCCGCAGTGCCTATGAGCTCCATAAGGGCTCCAAACCGCAGTACAGGGAGGCAGGAAGAAGCCAAGAGACCAGTTTCTTTGCTGATGGACCTGAACAAGGTCCCAGCACAAAGGAAGCAGGTGAGGTGCAGAGGAATACCTTTATTTTAGGGAGAGTGAGTGAATTAAGAGTACTTTTTCCTAAAGCAGGCAGGAATTTCCCCTGAGCCCGTTGAAGGTTGCATCTGCATTGCACAAAGGACAGCAGAAGGGTCTTATGCTCTGTAGACAGGAGCTGCCCTGTTTCTGCACTGTGTCCATCTGCAGAATAAAACCCTCCTGAGAGATGATTTATCAGCAAGGTTTTTACATTCATTGCTTGGGCATATAGGAAACCATGCCTCTGACTTCTTGGACAAGGGGGACACAGAGGGTCAGACGGCAATTGGCAAGTCTGGACAACATTCCTTCCCTGTTTTTGAGACCGCACAGCTGCTCTGACTCTCCTGCCTTGATATTGGCTATATCTTGCAATTCTGCCCCAGCTGTATGTTTCTATTCCCGGCAAATGTCATAATTTTTTCTGTCAGAACTTAAAAGCAAAAGTTATCTTTCAATCACTCCACAGAATCAAACTTAAGACCTGAGTTTCTGATGCATCTCCCCCAAATGTGTAGTCCTCTCTCATTGACACAGCCCCCACTAACTCAGTCAAGCAATTTAGTTGTAAATTAAAGATTTCTGCAAGCTTCCAACACTGCATCTGCTGGATCAATGTCCTCTAGGGGAAGAATGTCAATAACTAGCATTAAGGTTAGATTTGTAAACAGGGTTTTAAAGCTGGTTGAAAAATGGGCTTTTGCTGGAATTTCCCAATCTTTCCCCCATAACTTGCCTCTCAATCTTGGACTTTAATTCAAGCACTGAACATTCTCAGGGAAGACTGTTCCTCTCTGGAAATGTGATCCTCCAGTCTTTTTCTCCTGCCTTCTTGTTTAGGCATGGCTTTCTCTATACTTCATATGCCACAATATAATCCCTCCCCCATAGGAGAAAGAAGGCAATAACATTGGACAGAAGCAGATGTCATTTGGACAAGAACTCCAGCCTGAGGTGGCTATTTGATTTGGATATTTTCCTCCATTGTCCTGCTTTCCTGTTGGACAACATGGTTTGTGATATACCCAGGTCTTTTCTCTTGGGAAAGAAAAGTGATGCATTATGGGGTGCTCACTTTAATTAAGAAACATAGATCAGAGACGCAAATGGATCACCAAATAACTGATAAATTTAATGGTGTAAGACAGTAATAATTTCCAAGTAGCCAAATTATTTGGGGCTTTGGATACTTAGCTTTTCAAGAACACTTCAAAAATTTTCATGGCCAATAGAAAACTTTTCATATTATTACATGGAAATGTAAGCCTAATTTCTGTCAGAGAAGAGTTATAAAAGAAAACAAAAGAAAACAGAAAATGCCAGCAATCTTAATGATTTCCTTAGATGGCAAATCAAGAAATATCTGACTTCTGCATCGGTAAATTGGAACCATTTTGTGAAGAGACTTTATTGAAATTATAATGTTAGTGATACAAGGAAACTGTTGCCTACTTCAAAGCAGAACCTGGCATGTGCAGTGGATAAAAGGCATTATACATCATAGTTATAAATACAGCCTGTACCACAGATATTTGCCCATAGCAGAGGAATGAATTGATACACTGAAATATAGTAATACTGGTCTGAAACGAAATCAGCTTATCCCTCCTGATGGAGTAAGCGAAAAAGTGTACTTTCTTTATAGAAGGGAAAATGAACCCGAATTAGACACAGAGCATCTTCCATTCCTGCTCTGGGAATGGTGCCAGATCAGATTGGGGACCTCTCGTGTATTTGCTCGTTCCTTTACAAGCCGGCACTGGGAGCCTGCCCAGCAGCAGGGTGCTGATAGTGTGTCAGACACACGCTGTATTGAGCAAAGTGTAATAGCTACAGATTTTATAAGCGGAGAGTGAATTGGAGCCAGGGTGAAAGCAAATAGGTTTAGAGCACAGAATAGCAAATCTTTCTGAAAGTTAGTACAGGATTTTTTTTAATCAATTAAAAGTCAGACATGACCAAAATACTTTTTTTTTTTAATAACAATAAAAATTTTGGATTAAAATAAGCAGTCTAGCAATTTCTTTAATGGTCAGTGGAAATGATCTTTGCTAATGTCTCTTTGTGGCAGCTATAGCTAGAGACTTCAGGTATTGGGCTGACAGACAAGAACCTCCAAGTGAATGTATTAGGATCAGGCTGTACGCAGAAGCAAGACAGACTAATCTATTTTCATTTCCCAAACAGAGAAACACCAAACTGTGGTCATCTGGCAGAGTGAATGGAAAGTAATGGAAATGGAAAGCACATTTGAGTTGTAATTGAATAACTCATTATCTATATCACTGGAAAATAAACTCGGTGTTCGGGGGGTGTTTTGTTTTTTTCATATATGTTTAAAACTGACAACATCCCCTGAAAGATGAAAGCTACCATTGTGCTCAATCCCAGGTGCAGTCCGGCAACAGGGACTCTGCAAAACACAGATGTGTGTCACTGAAGCAAAGTGAATGCGACTTAAGTGCGTTGCTGAACTGGACTTGAGTCAGAGACCCATCAACCTCACATCCTGGAGCACTTCCACAGTTCATGGAAACCCCCTTTCCCAGCTGTAACATTACCTGTCCTGGCACAGAGGTGTGCAAGTCCTACAGGAACCTCGAATAAAGGTGTTTCCACAGAGGGTCTGTTTCCTCCTTTGTGCTGATTATGCATGAAGCTGATGTTACATTGCTTGCATGCTCTTACTTCTTTGTGATCTTTATAACTTGTGAATAAATTATTTGTTTTATGGAGCTGTAGCATATGGCAGCAAAGAATCACTCTGTTACGAAGAACTCCCAGGTGACAAAAAGAAAATGAATAACTAATTTGTTCAACTTCTTTATTGTTATGAATATGTGAGCACTCTCTGGTACCCAGTCCTAAGTCTTACATGAGTGCGTTTCACTCCAAAGACAAGAGTAAGGGACCAAGAGCTGCCAGACCTGGTGTAAAATATGAGGGAAAAGGACTGTATGAGAGTGATCATTTGGGAGGTCATTTCTATTGTTCTTCCTTGCAGCAAGAAGGACCGAGTTATTTCAATTATAAAAATGGAAACTGAATAAATCATATAAGCAACTGAATATCCAGCCCTGGATTATTTTATCCTATTTTTTTAGGAATAGAAGACACCAACTACAAAGTTCACATTCAGTTGTAGACAGTAGTTTGTAAGATTATTTTAGTTTAGCTTGTTGTAGAAGGATGGTCAAACTTGGACACAAATCCTAACCCAGGCCTGAAAACTCATGCAAATTGAAATCCCCTTTAATTTGATTTGGACTAATCTTTTATTTGATCTGAACAAGTAAAGGTTTTTGTCTCTCCAATATATTGACCAAGGATCCGTTTTGCATATAACCAATCTTACATTTAACCATTAAGTAATGGAACAGAATTCATTAGCTACACCATATCATGTTTTGGTGTCAGGTTGCTCCTAAGCTGCTGATGTGGTTGCTGGGTGGATAACAGTCATAAAAGATAGTGAAAAATGTTCCTGAGGATATATACTTGTAATTGGCTATTTTTTAAAAAGCTATTGATGTGCATGAGCATTTACTATTTATTTAGTGCCAAAAATATGGCATGTTAGTATGAAAATCTTCCCTGAACCCCACGTGATTACAGTCTAACAGAGAGACACAGAGGAGACATCATGCGCTGAAAAATCCAGTGGAAGCCTCCTATTAATAGGTTTGATTTTTGGTTTAAATTCCCTTCTTGTAATTCTTGTAGTGCTACCCTAAGAGCATCATGAAGGACAGATCATGGTGACTGTCTTTATAATGCCAAATGCCTCATAAATTGTTGTCACATGATGGAAAAATTCTGCATGAAGGATTGTTTCCCTTCAGTATTAATATATTAATACATGGGAGATGAGCATGAAAACAGGACCTTCTACTTAAGAGCTGCTCATTCTCTCACCTGAACCTCTGATCACTGAAGTATGACTTGATAATACTTTCCCCAGCAATCAATTGCGATGTCACAGGAAGCGGATTATGACCTCAAGTAAGAATCAGTAGCAAGAAAAGAAAAAAAATCTTAAACAAAGAAATGCTTCTTTATGCAAATAGCATCCAGTACTAAAAGTGAGGAGAAAATATGTTCCAGTTGGTAATCTGCACCTTTGATCTTACTCTATTCCCATGGTCTCTTAATATTTGTTATGTCTTTTCCTCGTTAACAGAATGGAAGTAATTGCCCTTGTTGAAATGGGATCATAAAAACAGGGATCTTGAGAATTCACATTCATTTATGTAAGTATTGGTATGCAAATATTTAAAAGCAAATATTTACTTAATCGGCACTGTAAAGTCTCCACTTCATCTAAATACCAGTCACCTATGATGTTTGCTCAACAGATGTGCTGCAGAATCCACACCTAGCAGTCCTTCACAGCAGGAAAATTTATTAAATGGGCAAAGTGTGATATTCACCTTAACACACTCCTTGAATTGCAGGATGTAAGATATCCTCTTAGACAAGACCCAAAGCTAGTGTGGGAGATCTGGACTTCAGCCCCTGCTCAAATTTGTCTCTGAATTCTAGCTCAGTCTCTCTTGCCTGTCTG
The DNA here is from genome assembly GCA_013398915.1 of Dromas ardeola. Classification (NCBI taxonomy): domain Eukaryota; kingdom Metazoa; phylum Chordata; class Aves; order Charadriiformes; family Dromadidae; genus Dromas; species Dromas ardeola. The sequence continues at coordinate 112,425 of VYZM01023357.1, forward strand.
TAGAAAGGTCGATTTTCCCATTTACAAATTCCATAATTACTTTTATTCCCTGACCATCTGTGCGAGGTGGAAAAGTCCCTGACCCTTTTGTACGTACAATTGGCCACAGAACTGCATGCTGAAGAAGCTAAGCTGAATCCAAAGGCAAGTGGTTCCTCTTCCAGTGTGCCTTTTCTGGGAAGAATAAGGTTTAAGACTTCTGCTGAGAAGGGTTGGAGCATGAAAAAGGGAAAAACACTTGCATTGCCAATAGCTGTGAAAGTCCATTCTTCTTCAGGAGGAGAAGACTCATTGCTTAGAGAACAGTGTGAATAGGGGACTACAGAACAAGCTCCCACCCTGGAAAGATTTTTACAGATCAGGGTTTCAGTTCAGCAGGACAAGTTTCTACCAAGTATGAAGAAGCACCCTGAGAGCTGCTTCATTTTTGGATACCAGCCTAGCTCTGATGTTCATCAGATCTTAGAAGCTTGGTGTTGACCAGGAATTTCTTCAGCTCTCAGCTAAAAAGCATGATCTGAGATTTCTTTCAAACTTTCTAACCCTAACTGAAGCTTAGCCTGAAATAAGATGCAAAAATAACAGGGCTTGGTTAAGAAATTTTCCTAGAACTTTGCAAAAAATTCAAGTTTATATAGGGAGGGTCAGTTTTTGTGAAGCTCGTCTTGGTGCTTTGCAATTCAAATTGACATGCTCCTCAGGTGCTCTTAGCAGTAAAAAATAATTTACTGGTGGAATTGCAATGCTATAAGTGGTGTAACCACGGTGGTCCAAGCATATATTATTCTCAAACTATGCTTCATTCTCTTCAGATATGAAATATGGCTCATGTGGCTGAAAAAGAAGGTGTTTTTCTCCAGCAAGATAATACCTGTGCTCACAAACCTTGCCCTGGCTAGTTGACATTCTCACCATAGTGTGAGAATGCCAGCAAGAGCTGGCTGCCTCCAGTGTTAAGCAGCTGGATTTAGTGACCTTGAAGGTTGGACCTGTGCTCCCGTGACCAACTTCATTACAGTTCCTGTATTTCAGTGGTTTCCCAGTTCTTTCTGCTCTTTTTCCCTTTGCCTTAGCCGTATAAACCTCTGACCCTGGAGATCACAAGCACATTGCAAAGGTTTCCAGTCCTCAGACATAATCGCTGCTGTCGCAAACATCCAGGACAAGCCTCAGGTTATTGCTATCCAATACACTGATCAGGAGAGGATACCTTAAATTGCAATTTTGGTCAACCTACAAATTGATTGGGGATTTTTCTGTAGCCTCAGTGCTATGCATTCCTCTCTAAAAATGAATTTTAAAATTGCATTTGTAGTAGCCTGGGTTCAAGAAGTGACAGGACAAATCAATGGAAGAAAAGAACCTGTTTTGTGTTATTAGCTAAATCCCCTCTGCCTTGGGGAGGCCCTTGGCCACAGACCACTGGGAGGATATTCTAGAAGAGTGTCATTAGGTACTTGCTTCAGTCTTACATTCCTCATTAAGTATCTGTTTGCTTTTGGACACTGTATAATACAGGATACAAAGCTGGGCTGTCCACAGTGCCTGTTCCTGTGATCCTGTATAATGGGGGAAAAAAACACTTGCAACATCAATAGGGTAGAAGTGTTCCTTGTAGGGGAAAAAAAAAAA
>VYZM01023357.1:121919-144484 GCA_013398915.1 Dromas ardeola
AAACAGAAATCAAATCAAAATCTCTGGCTGAGGAAAAGTGTTTCCTAACTCTTAGTCCACATGTCAGATCCTGGTATCCCACAAAATCACAGAATGGTAGGGGTTGGAAGGGACCTCTGGAGATCATCTAGTCCAACCCCCCTGCCAGAGCAGGGTCACCCAGAGCAGGCTGGACAGGAACACGTCCAGGCGGGTTTTGAACATCTCCAGAGACAGAGACTCCACAACCTCTCTGGGCAGCCTGTCCCAGTGCTCTGCCACCCTCAAAGTAAACAAGTTTTTCCTCATGTTGACATGGCATTTCCTGTGTTCCAGCTTGTGTCCGTTGCCCCTTGTCCTGTCACCGGGCGCCACTGAGAAGAGTCTGGCCCCATCTTCTTGACACCTGCCCTTTTGATATTGATAAGCATTGATGAGATCCCCTCAGTCTTCTCGTCTCCAGGCTAAACAGACCCAGGTCTCTCAGCCTTTCCTCATAAGAGAGGTGCTCCAGTGCCTTGATCATCTTTGTAGCCCTTCGCTGGACTCTCTTCAGTAGTTTATTGTCTTTCTTGAACTTGGGGGGCCCAGAACTGGACACAGTACTCCAGTGTACTACACTGAGTATCCCAATCCTCACCCTGACAGTCATGTGACCAGAGGACTAATTCAGAGGTACTAAATTTCTCCTAAAGTCTGGACACTTCTCTAGCACTGAAGAAGCCACAGCACTGTGAACTCTTTTCAATCCCTGTTCTCTTTTACAGGCGCCGCTTTCTTGCCAAGAAAGGAAGCAAGCATAGAAGCTGTCTGGTATCTATGCACCAGCGGTACTGCTCAGTCTCTTACCTGAGTGCTGACCAGTCATGAATGCTGTTATCATCACACCATAAATGAAGACAAAGCCCAGAATGGTGAATTAATGTGTCTAAAGCCACACTGAAGTTTGGGTCACAGCAGAGAACTCAATGTATGTGACCCTAAAGACCACTGACCCATTCTTCCCCTGCCTGCAATCCTAAACAAAAACACTTAAACATCATGGAGTGTCAGCTAAAGTGCACTTGGTGTGCAGGTGTGTGTGAGAATAAATTGCCATCAAACTCACACATAATTTTCAGTGCCATTGTGTGGATGAAGTTTGGTGGCACCATACAGCAGGGTATCAAATCTATTCAAAAGCAAAAATGACAAAGCAAGAGCTTTTAACTTCAAATTCTGAAGTCAGTCAGACTGGAAGCAGAGATCCCAACCCTCAGCTCAATCAACCAGTGTAACTTTGTTGGCTTTACCAGCTGTGTTTTTATCCCTGATGAAAATGCTGACCATTTATTTCAACTAAGCATGCAGCAAATGATTCTTCTCTTCCTGTTGTAATATCCTCTGCAAAGTTACATGCAATTGCTTCAAAGGGAAATTTCAGTGTCCTTGTCACAGGAACTGGTTTCTTAAAATTTGTAAGTGCTTTTGTATGGAACATCTCCATCTAGATCTAGTAGTTATTTTCTCTTTGAAGATGGTCTGCATGTCCAGTGGTGGGACAAGGTGAGTAACATGGACTAAGCATACAGAGAAAAATCACAAAAAGCAACATTTAATTTCTCTCAGTGACTCATTTTTAATGGTCTTTTATTTTTATTTTGTAGGTGTAGGGCAAAAATGAAAGTGCTATATTTGTCTGACTTCTGTTAAACACTAAGCATTCTTTACTGAGTATCATAATAACTCATCAAATACTGAAAACACTCGGAACAGGATGCTCGATGGGGTAAAGTCATCTACAGGAAGAGCAAGGTGCGAAGTCAGTACCTTATTTCTATACTAAAAATAAAAGTCTGGAAATGCACGGCGAAAATGTATTAAGAAGATAATAATGCCTGGGAGGGGAGAGGTGGCTTAAGGAGAAGAGGAGGGGTATTGACTTCCACTGTTACTAACTATTCAGCAGAAAATGGCCCAAGATTGAACATGTCCTTTTATGGCAGTTGTAAGAGAGCAAATCCATCACAAGGAAAAAGATGAGAGATGAGGGGAACTGATTTAGTGTGAAGCAGTTTTGCCTTCCTCGGCTGCTTCTTTCTGAGCAAGCTACTTGTTCACCTCTAAACCCATCACCTACCACCACAAATGGTGACCTCATTAGGGTTTGTACAATAAACACTGATGCTTAAATTTAATCAGAACTTTTAAAAATGACACAGGCCGTTGGCTGGATTGCTGCGCACAGCACGCTGAGGCTGCACCATTAGTTAAAAACAAAGGTCACCGTTTTCTCTTTGTTGTCTGCTAATATGATTTTGAATATTACTGCTTTCCAGCTATTACTATTTACACTGGGTGATTGGCTAGACTCATTAAAGTGAATGAATGCCAGGAGATGACATCATTTACATTTAATTGTCTTGTTTATCAGCAAAGTCTATATAGTTGTTTTAATAAAGGGCAAGGGAAGATAAAGGCTACATTTGCATTCTCTAAGGAGCCTTTGACAAGGGTTTAGAATGGTGTTGACATTTATTGTTTGCAAATGAGATAATCAAATAATGTTTTGTTTTGCAATTGTTGCTCTTTTTTTTTGCAGTAAGTTATAGTTTTTCATTACTGTTATTATTCCTGGATGTTAATGAACATATATTCAGTTTCAACTTTCTAGCAGACTCTTTCAAGGATTCAGAACAATTGGCACGTGTTCAGCTTGCTCAGATTCCTCTTGCTTGCAACTTAAGTCAAAGCACTAATGCACCAACTTTACTGTAACTAGAACAAAAGTTTAAATATAGGCATAAACAAAGGGCTTTTGTGATTCGGGACATTCTAGCTTCAGAAATCAGATGATCAATATTTTCCGGGGGGGGGGAAGTTGTCCCTTTTTTTCTTTTAAGATTTCCAGACAATACAAATTAAGCATGCAACACATTGCTAATTTTACACCTTTTTTTTTTCATCCCATATGTGATTAAATGGTTTGATGGGCTCATATGTGCAGATGCCATAATCCTTCCTTGTGTGACCTCACAGCAGAACTATGTCAGCTTTTGGCTGCCAAATCTCCTGCTCCGAAGCTTCCCCATTATGTCTCAGTTGCAGTTCATCTTTTTTCCTTATTTTCTACCCTCATACTCCCTTGAGGGTGCAGCTGTGCTAACTGCTTTTTGCATTTACGCATTCAGCTCAAAGTGTTAACTTTATCCACGATAAAGCCAAGCATGCCATTGCCACCTATGGAACCTACTCCTTATTTGACTTTTAATTCTGTCTTCAAGGAGTTGTTTTGCCGTCAAAGATACGTCAGCCTCTTTCCCTCTCCATACTGAGGAGGGAAGTGCCTGGCCTTCTCCAGAACAGGTCTGTGGAGTGTTTTGCTTTTTGGTTCATTGTGTGTCCCTGTTGTGTATCCACTTGGATGTTGCTGTTTGGTGAGGAAAGTCAGTATTAAATGCACACAAGAGAAAGAAGAAAATTAAGGCTGATAAATTTCTAAATTAGTCAGACAATGTCACCTAAGACAGACTCTGGGTTTATGTGATGTCTATACTTAAGACGGTGGTAAAGGATGGAGATTGCCTATTTAATCCTAACCTTTCAGGATTGACACAAGGAGTGGGGAGGTGGATGTTGGAACTCAGTTCGGGAGAGGTCCATGTGAGGTGAATGCAACCCCTCTTTCTCATCATCAATTGTGTAATGAACTGGAGTCCAGAAGCCAGTTTGAACTGCTCATGGCTGTCTTGGACTTAGATGCGCTAAAGAGATATTTGAGTCTATCTTAGGCTTCCACAGTGAGTGTTTGGGATAAAGCCAGTAAATCTTTGCACCCTTTCCAAACTTCTTAAGGATTTTCTTTAAACTTCTGATATAAAGGAGGAGGAACAGTTTTCTTTCATCTTAAAAAAAAAAAAAAAAAGTCAAAGGAATCTGTGTGGTTGGGAGTAAAAATTTACTTCTTTTCCAGTCTCTGAAAGGGACCAGTCCGTGATCGTTTTGTGCATATGAGTCTACAGGCTTCACCTGTTTTGCTAAGAAGCCCAAGGCAGCTAGTTCTAGTTAGATCCATGCCTGTATTTAATGTAGATAAGAATGTACTGGTTAGAAGCATTGCTCATGCCAGGAGTATAAGTGACATTTTCTATTCAATTGCCAATAAACACTTCGGACTTGATTCTCTGCTCCAATTTTACACCAGTGTAGCTTCAGTGGAATTACGCTGATTCAGAGTCCATGTGACACAGCAAAAATCAATTCTTTCATTTGCAACAGGACCTAAATACAATTACAGGTATATATCTGTATAATTTTTCTTTCCTGTTAAAGAATGAACAAAACACCCCTAACAAAAAGTATAGTGTTGTTTGTAACTGGTGGGTAAAACCAATTGCCAGAGTACAAAGATCTACTCCCAGTGGGCACCTATATTTGGGGTGATCTTAAAATAACCCACCATTTCTTAGCTGCTATTATGAAACAGTAGCAAGAAAAATAAGCAGAGTACTGCTTCACTTTTGTCTAATTACTCTGGCAGACGAAGGTGTGAAATGATTAGCCAGTAACATATGGGCTTGAGCTTGGAGAAGTTCCCAGTGAGAATTCTTTTTATTCCAGGCATATTTTATCATTTAATTTAAGGGCGTTAATCCATGGGTGAGCCTCTGCCTGCCGCTCTCTCACTTGCTTTCTCGTGCTTATCAAACATATTCCTAATCTTAACCATGCTTTCTCCTGCTTACTTGCAAACAGTGTAAATAACCCCCTGGCCCGATGCTGATGACACTGGTGGGTGGGGAGTCGTATTGCGATGTGGAGCCTGATCTTCACATGACAGCCATAAAACTGAGAATTTACTGTTTAGGTACAATAAGGAGGGTTAACAATGCTGATCATATCTATCAGTCCCATAATGAAAAGAGGGTGTCCTTTGCTTCCTCTCAGAAACACGTTTTTCAGTGCTGTAAACGGAGCTGTATCACCACTGTTTTTGCTTGAACACTGAAGCAGCATTTCAGCCTAAATATAGGCAGTGTAGGAAGGCACACCCACGCAAACACCATTTTTCCACTTCTACTTTAGTCGCAACACTCACCAGTTAGCTATATTTAGCTTCTATTTGAGGTGCCTAAAATACTTGCATTAAAACAAGTGTGTATTCTCTTCATCCAGCTAGTCAAGACCACAAACAAGAATTGCATCATTTGGGGTAATACTGTACAACTTTGCATGTGTTCATTCATTTCATCCCCTAGTACTCTGCTTGTGCTTACTGAAGCTCTGTAGCCGGCAGATAACAATGTGCAAAGACACAGGGTTTCAGTTTTCAAACATGGGAAACTTAATCCCTAATCTGGATGCTCCAAATTGCCACTTAGACATGTAAATGTCAATTTTATGCACCTAAGTGCCAATTTGAGTGTCCAAATGCATGACTTAGACATCACATTAAGTCACCCATTGGGTTATATCGCTTGTTTTATCTATCTGAGTGCACATTATGTGCTGTAAGCAATTATGCTCTGTTCCATACAAGTAAATCAATTCATTCAAGCAGCTTTCCAGAAGAAAGTGATTTCAGCACAGCAGAAAATATTAAAAACAAGTAGCTGGTCATGTGTCAGTGTCACACTCACCTAGGTGCCCCCTCCACTCCCCATCAGCACTACGTAAATTGCCGATGCCTGAGAGCCTCCATTTACCGTAATTTCTAAAAAAGTATCTTAATCTGAGCACAGCCATTTGGGAATCCTGTTCCTGCTGCTGCATTGCAGCCCACCTGCTGTGATTCTTGAGCTCAGTGGATTATTTGGGGTGCTCATGAGCAGGCAAGGTGGGAGCTGAGCCGTGCCTTAGACAGCCGGGAAGCCCAGGATGTCAGGGAATCCAGGCGTTGCTCTCTCCACACATTCCAGGGCACTAATGGACATCTTAAAATAGGATTCTGGGTGTCGTTGTGTCCGCCGCCCCCCTTCAAAACAGTATTTAAGTGGCCTGGAGAAAATGAGACAAAATAATACCCACCATGCTTTTCCCTGAGATGCCTTAAAATGCTGTAGGCAGAGAGGGGCAGGCAGAGGCCACTTTAACCCCCACCTTTTCTGAGCAACAATGTCTAATATCTCTTTCACATCACAGCAGAGACTGTGAAATGAGGTGTAATTTGCAGCTTTAAGAGGGTGAGGAAAAGAGCAGCCAAAACCTGGGAGCACGTTCTCTTCCCAGGCAAGAACTCTACAGTGTGTTACCTGTTTATTTTCTTCACTTTGCCTGACCGAAATGACCGTTTCAAAATTTTGAAGGAAAGAAAAGAAAAGAAGCACCTGGAAATTACCTCTAAAACAAGCCCATACTGTTTGTCTGGGGATTTACTTGAGTTTTAATAGGCATTTTCTTTGTCTCGGTTTCTTTCTGTAGGCATGCCATTGTTAAAGCCCTGTTCTCACAGGCACCCTCACAACGAGAGTCGACATGGCAAAAGAGGAATATTACCTGGTAGACACAAGGCTGCTTTCAGTGCCAGGGACACTTTTTTCAATGCTGCAAACCCTCACAGCTTCTCAAGGAAACTGTCTCAGCTCCTGCACCTATGGAGCACGAATGTTCTTAGCATGGGTAATACCTTACGTCCTCTTCATGGGCAGGTAGGATTTGGGAAGACTTGAAAGTGGGATATCCCAGCCCACTGTTAATATTTCCTGAGCTTCCATAGATGCTTTGAACCCCAACTACCTGTGTGCTCGTTTCTTGGAGTTCACCATGCTTATACCCAGCTTGCTGCTCCTCTCATTAAGTAGACCTAGCCAAAACTCACCCTATTGCTTTGTGACTGTGGGTCTGGTCCTGGAAAAGCACTACGTATGCCATAAAGTTACTCCTGTAATGAGTGGAGTGAGGAAATGAGCCAGACAAGAGGCTGATTGGGCTCTCTCGCAGAGAAGCCAGCTCAGAGGTAAGCAATTTGTGTCCACAGTGATGAGAGAGAACTGCAGCCTACCAAATGTAGTAAGGATCTCAGTATATTTTTGGTGAGGGGAACGATGATGGTTAGCATCTCTTCATAGTGTAGTTCCCAGGATCTTTCAGCAAAGTCCAGACAAAGACAAGCCCATACATAGCAAAATTACAGCTGCACACGCATGTGTGGTTACTTGCTATATGCAAGGAATACAAGGGGATATTTTATATAAATATTATATAAGAGAATATAAGGGAATACAATTTCATGTAAATGCTAGTCAGCCAATAACTCTTCACATCACCTAATTTTCATTTCCTCTCATATAAACCAAAAAGGAAAAGATAATAAGCAAGCTACCATTCCCAAACCCTGCTTTACTTGCTATCCTTTCTCAGAGATTCAGGGCCTTTGCTCCTTAAAGTTATTTTCCTTGCATGTGCTCCTCCAATCCACATATGGAATCAATACAATACAAATTATGTGACCTATCAGAACAAACAGTTCAAACTCTTATTATCAGACATTTATGGCAACCAATTTTTAGGTCAATACTCTGTGAAAGAATACTTGCAAAACACTATACTAAAAAGTTACAGATATTTTTAATTTTCTTATGGAAATGCTTTCTAAATATAGAGTACACTTATCTAGGACCATATTCTCTACCCAACATTCACATTAACTTGGAATATAAAACTGTAGAAACTTTCTTCACTGCAAGTAAAAATGAGATGATTCATATGCACTGAAATTACAGTGGCAAAACACACTGTACCTTGAGTTCCTCCCACCGTCTTATTCACAGGAAGCATTAGAGAGGTACAGCCCAGTTTCTAGAATAACCCTACCGAGGTATTCTGCATAACATGAAAAAAAATCCAAATTCTGGCACTGCTGGGATGCGGAAAGGGATTCTCCTCCTCTTCCTGCAGCTAATTTGTATTCAGATGCAGATAACCAGATGGGGGAGGTTAGCAAAGGAAGTCTGAAAAAGAATATCCATCTTTTGTCAGTCAAGCAAGGTGTCAGCTTTCTGCAAACAGTAAATCATCGTCTTTTTCTACAAATGTAGAAAATGTACTTTTCGGGGGGACAGTGCAGTAAGAAAGCATGCTTCTTCCTGTGCAGGAGTTCAAAGGCTTAGTGCAATCCATGGAAGTTGTCCACTACTGTCTGTTTGTCAAAATAAGGTCTAGATTAGAGACCAGTCTCAGGAGCAAACGGCCATAATTCCTCAGAGAGACTTTTCCACAAAGTTTTATTACTCTCAGATTATCTCTGAACACTTGCAAATAGAGGTCTGAATATGTGCAAATTTAACTTAGTGGTTCAAGCTTAATTAGCAAGGTTCATATTGGCACTTTGTGGAGCAATTTAAGAATGTGACATTGTCTGACAGATTTACGTAAGCATTGCAGAGAATTTGGCAGTTGCTGTTACTTCTGCAAGGCTTGACTGAGGAAATGATGAACACCAATAGGAAGCTGTAACACAGAATTGATATTAGAATGTTTTCCAAGAATCTTGAGCTAAACAGGCAGACAGAGTTTTCAGAAGTAAATGTATAGAAAAGTATGAAATTATACATGGAACACATGTGCAGAGGCTTTCAAACATACAAATGAATGTCAGACCATGTCTCAGGGGCCAGAACCACTTTTCCCTTTGGAAAAACTGGACTACTCATTACCTTGTTCAAGGCCAAAAATTAGTCATTGGGTAAATTAAATTAAACTCACTTGAAATGGAATTAAAATGATGGAAAACTGCTGAATATAGTTTTTGTAACAATTAGAGTTGCTCTACAAAAATTAATGAAAAGCTCCATCTTAATCAAGTCATAGCCCTGCCAGCATCCCTCTTTGTCGTTCTCTATTGTCATTTAAATAGCTAATCTTCCTCTTTTCTTTGCCACAGTTTCTACCCTTCATATCAGCTAGCATTGGTTTGTCTCCAAGTTCCATGATAGTTAATGAAAGGGTTAGGAAAATGAGCTGATTTAGTCTTCCTGTTGCTGAAGGAAAGCAGATACACTCGTCAGGAACAGAAAACATATAAATGAGTTGACATGATATTTTTATAAAACTATGGAAGGCAGAGATCAAAACAGACTCTTAGGTCAACTAGTTCATCTCTCCACTAGGGAAGTATCATTTCCAACAGGAATAGTTTCCATGGTTTTAACTAACCTGGCTTTAAGAATCCCAAGTAATGAGGCTTTCATAATGTTGCCAATTTATTCTGATTACTCCTTTCATAAACCATATCCACAAACTCTTCTCCTTCTTGCTACTTTTTCTTTTTGCTGTTTTTGGAAATAATATAAATAATAATTGTTATTTCAGATATGAGGAAACAAGCTGTGTATAAACATTGTGTTGGGTGGAAACATGCTTTCAAATGTGAACATAGGAGAGTTCTGACACATCCATCAACATATGTCACACCTCATAGATTTTTTTAGCTTTGCCCTCAATGAATGCCATTAACGTATTCAGAGGCAGCTTTATCAAGAGAGAAGAACCAATTGCATGAATGATCCAATTAACTTGAATTTCTCTAGGCTTCTGTAAGAAACTAATCTGTACTGACCTGCTGCAAAGATGTGTGGATAAAAGTTTACTTGTCAGCTATGCCCATGCTGACAACATATTGTCCAAGCTATATTTATCCCTAGGCAAGTAAATTGGTATTCTCTTTTCAGATACTAAAGGAAGGATGCTGGAAGGAGAGACTGAGTCTTCCCAATAACGGGAATAGATGCTCTTTAATATTTTTCACAAAATCCCAAGAATAAAAATGTTTTAACTCTTAGTTTAAATTTAATAAAGAGTCATAAAATACAAAAGTACACTTGCAAATATATATACATAATACAGCACCTTTAGAAGATGTTTTGATGCTTTGCTGTCAGAGGAGTAGAGCAAAGGATGGGACAGGATTCCTAGCAATGGGTTAGTCTCTCAACCAGACAAGGATCACCTGAAAAGGTATCGTTAATCCCACCAGAAAGTGAACCAGATGGGCAGCCTTTGATCTTCCTATAATAAATATAGTGGGAAATAAAAAGAGACAGAGGGATTGAAGGTGAGATAACTGCAGAGTGAATAGAGACAACCCATGTGTGCCCAGACACACACCTACCCAGGCTGCTCTTTAAAGCACAGCAATAGCTGCTGGAGGGTTTAACAACCATTTACAGAAACACCGACTTTTTTTTCTTTTTCCTGTAAGCAACACCAGTTTTGCTCTTAAAGTGTATGAACAGTTAGCTACCATAAACCATGAGCACTCACAGGAATAAATGGGCAGCTAGGCAGTTCTTTTGTGCAGAAATGCCATGAGAACTCTACCCTGAGAGATACCCAGATGTCATTACACTTGGAATCACAACACAGTCATGCAGTAAAACCCACCACCAGCCTACATCATCCTCATTATTAGTATCAGTATTCCACCCCATTCTCTTATTTGTCACTTGCTTTGTTTATTTAGACTTGGAGGAGAGACTGTTCTTTACACACTACTTCGATTTAACATGTTTGTGTACTGACCTAGGCAGGACACCCTAGACATAGTTCTCACACAGCTAAAGGATAATGGCAAAAACAAGCAAATTTCGCAACCGTCATATACCCCAGATAAAAATCCAGAATTTTCACTGTGTTTGTGGTTTGTCAGAATTGCATTTTAAGCATTAAGCCCAGAAGGCCTTTCCTTATATCCAGCAATGAAACTGATAAACACCCCACTTCAAGGAAGTCACAAAGTCTCTACCACTCAAGATAATGGCTGCACAGTACTCAAAATTAAAAAGGACTGAGCAGTTCACTCACACTACTCCTGCTCCACCACAAAGGACATGTACTGATAGCAACTCAGGTATTCCCAGAGACACAGACATTATTCATCAGGAAGTCTGAGAAGTTAATTTTCTTCATGAGGACTATGTGCCTTTAAACAGATGACCCAGGTCTTTGAAAGTCACAGGACATTATACCTATTATACATCGTACTTTTCTAAACCAGAAGATGCAACAGATGTATTAAAGAGCATTCATTGTTACAATAGCATAAAGGCTCAGTTTCTTCAGCTGGGCACAGCCTTGCTTTTTGCAGCCATGATTTTTCATCTTCAGACACCGTGTCTGCGATCTGGTGTCAATAGAAATAGCAAATTAATGCCTGTTTGTTTTGTAGGTACAAACAATCGATCAGGACACCCAGGGACCAACCCTATGGAATTATTTTGCTTATTTTCAGTGTGGATTCCAAGAAATGCTTCTCAAAGAGCTCAAGGAGTTTGAGTCAGGCACATTCTTAGATATTTCCATCTTTCCCAGCACTGTGATATCTCTGCTGATTTTCCCTATTTTCTTTCAATTTTTCCTTAAAGATCTTGCTTCTCTTTTTTATTTGCTTTCTGGCCAAGAAACTTTTTTTCCGTTTTTGGGGACTATCTCATTGAGCACTTGGTCAGAAAAAGCTAAAACACAGCTAGATTTCCATCACAGAGACACGACAGTCCCAAGAACAGCCATGTTGTATTATTGTCTGTCTTAAATGTAACTCTGAATCAGAAAAATTTTACATGAGCTTACGTGTTTTGTTCCAATGTATCCTTGTGATTTTTCTCCTAGAAGTCTTTTATGTATCAAATTGATTTGTTATGCTTCAAAGATATGATTACAAATCCCTGAAAACTAACCAGTGAATATCAGTAATTTGAATCTATGAAGCACATCAGTCAATACATTCACTCTGAAACCCCTGTGACATGCTCATAACAATGCTTCATTTTTATCAGCTTCCTTCCAAATCAATATTTATAGTATCATTCAAACATTTATTATTATAGAACAGCAACGCTCAGGATCTGAAAAAAAAGGAAACAGAAAGCATTAAATGCAGAGCATGCTTTTAACCGCCTGCAGATCCCAGAGCATTTCACTTGTTTGCTTTGCTTAGAGTTCAAACTGGAGGGCTGTATTCCTTTTCAACAAAAGCCAACAGAAGATCTTCCTGAATCAAGGTAGCAAACTCCTGATAATTTCAATCATCACGCTCAGGCTGGGCTCTTCCATGGTTCTGATGGGAAAGAAGAGGCTGCACAACCACCCAGCTCTTCCCCACCACATCTGTATCACGTGTGCCTCTGCCATCGCACACTCCTAGTGCTAACACCAGAGACCTCTTCCCTTCTGCCCCCACTTATTCCCTCCTTCCTTGCATTCTCCTACATTTTAGCATCTCAAAGCCATTTAAACCATTAAACTATTCATCCTAATGACAGTCCTTCTAGATAGTGCAAAAATGAGGGCATTAAGGAGCACAGCACGCTTCAGTCCTTTCCCATCTCTCCTTATAGCCACTGCTGCACGCTGATGCAACACAGCAGCCTTGTCACACACATTTGTAGTAAGCTGAAAAAAGTCAAGGGAACACCTTGTGATGACCATCTTAAGCTGTAAATTTGAATTTGGATCCAACTTTCTGAAAGAACAGAGCGCCGGCTCCAGTATACGTGGGGAAGCTGAGCCTTTGTGAGTGCATTCACATCCAGAGACTCCTTTTTTTTCATGCCTTCTGTACGTGAAACTCCTGGCCTGGGAAATTTCAGTAGGAAAGACTAAACATTGGCAAAGTTGTGAGTAGCTGAAAACAGGATCTAACAAGAGGAAGTGCCAGGCAACCTTAGTAGGCTGTGCTACCAGCCTCGCCTATAACATATCTCTCTGTTTACTGAGTAAGTAACGTGTAATTATGATGAGTGATTCAGTCTGCTAACTAGCCAGAGCTGTCAGAACTTGGCTGTCTGCACAGTTGATGGAAAGAGAATCATAATAATTTCTAAATGTGACTGATAATGTGGTTTACGTTTTTCACATGGTTAGCTCATGCACATTGGGATCTCTGGCTGGTAGGGGATAGATAAAGTTTCTATTAAAGTTCTTAACAGTTGGTTTGCTTTGGACGAGTGATATTAGCAGCATCCTGGCATTCTTTACACGTCTGGCACTTTTCTGTTTTTATTCCTGGACAGTAGACCAACAAAATATATTCTGGCATGTGGTCTTTACCTTTTCCTGAGCCAAGTTAACCCATCAAAGTATGTCTAAATAGAGACACTTGCAATATTCATAGCTATTACTGCTAAAGAACAAAATTAGATGCCAATATTCAGAGAGTTTACAGTTACAGAGGCAGTGGAAAGAATCCTTTTTAGTTGACTTCTGATGTGCACGCAACTGCAAACAAACATCTCCAAACTCTTCAATTGCTCATGGAGTCCATAGACCCCATTTTAATAGCCTTCCATGGGGAAAGATTAAGCGCTACCACAGAATTCCACTATTTTAAGGCAGCTTCCTGGTCTTCAGGGGAGTTAGAAGAGTTTCAAAGCTGCTTTAGCTTATGGTATACTCTTCTCTCTTAACAGAGAAGAGGGACTAGATTTATCTCAGGAAGTTCATTGCTTCTTCTAGCAATCTGAAGACAGTAGGGGCTTGGAGAAGAGGCACCATTCAGCTGCCACAGCTTCCCTTGCTCTGTCCAAGATATATTTTGAAGAGACTGGTCTTTTAAGATTGGTCTTTTCCTATTAAAAACTTGGAAGCAGACACAGTTCTTTGCTTACAATAGTCTCCAAGGCAAACATTTTCTTGATTTGTGACATTAAATACTCTGTTCCTGAAGGATGACTGCTGGAAAGCAATATATTACTTTTATACACAGACCTGGCAGAGCACAGAAACAGGCACACCGGACTGAAAGGGTCCTCAGGGACCCAATTGCCACCTATGCCACAATATGTGCTCCCTTTCAAAACCATGCCAACCTCAACCTTATCTTTTTTCTCTCCTCTGTCTATAATCATGAAATTGCTTCAGAACCTGGTTGCTGAGTTGATCAGATGTTGTCTTCTGAAGCCAAAATAAGTGTGTTCCCATACGGGTTATACCAAAAAGGTCCTTCACCTTAAAAAGATATTTTCCCTCGTTGAGCCCACAAATGCATCTACACAGCAGTTATCATCATTCTTGGTATCACTAAGCTAAACAATCCAAGTTTTTTGGTCTCCTCTTATAAAGTAGGTCCTGCTTTTCCCAGTCCTGCTCTTTGCCAATTTCTGCGCTTATTGCAGTCAGAAATCATCTCTCCCTATGGTGACCATACAATGTTCTCAGAACAGGTACAAGAGCTTTGCACAGCTTTGCTTGTGCTTCCCTCTCACTGCCAGAAACACTTCTGTCCTTGTATCTTGAGAGCGGATTTGACCACTCTATTGTAACATTATGGTAATATTCTGCAGTCTTTTTTTTCTCCCCACAGTCATTTCCAAATTATGAACTCCTAACGTGTAGCAGATTATTCCCTCATGTACAACCTTGATTTCAAGCTCTTGAATGTAATTCTCAGGTCAGCCCAGTTTCTGTGTGCCAGTCCACTCCTCTCCATTAACAGTGCCTCCCAGCACCTTGTCATCAATAAGCTGCATTTGACGTTGGTTAATTTCCTAATAGTCCTGCCAAGCTCATTAATGAAAATAGTGAACGTAATAAGTGCCAGATCTTATCCTTGAGGAAGTCTGCTAATGACCTCTCTTCAGCCTAATATTTCCCCTTTAACCCTATCTGTTGCCATCTCCTTGGAAGCCGTGTCCTTACATACCTGAGGTTTTCTCTGTGAATCCCCGTCATGTCCATTTTACTCACAGTTCCCACATGATGGTGCAACTGATATCTTCCCTGATTCCAGATAGAAAGGATCTATAGCGTTCCTACATTATCATTGCTTTACTAGAGAAATTACATTGGCTAGTCTGATATGAGCTACTTTTTATGATAAAATCAAGGTGCATTATAATCCCATTTTTATTTAACATATTCCTTTTAGATACTTTCAAAGTCTGTTTCAGAATTATGACCCAGTATTCAGATTAGATTTACCGAGGTCTTTTTCCATTCCCTCTCACTACAGGTGCTGGTGGTGGTCACCTGGTGCCATCCCACATCTGTCAGGTTTGTTCAGGTTACGTGCACCCAGACAGGAATGCCACATGTGAGGAATTGCCGTTCACCGGGGTGGGATGGAGAATATCTGTCCCCTCTGCCTCTCCCTTCCCAAGTACCAGCCTTTGGCGAGTGTATGTATTCATTCAGAAATGCAATTTTGATTTTGTTGTATTAGTTTGGTGAGGTTTATTTATTTCTATTTTTCTGCTGTACAGCCAGACTTTCTTTGTACATAATACTAGCTGCTCCGACCATGACCACCTGATGCATGCATCCTCCCAAGGCCAGAAGTATAAGCAGTTTATGTTTCACTGTTAGGAATCTCCTCTGCTGACAGTCTCATTTCTGATCCTGGAAAGTCTGATGGTATCTCTCAAAATATTTCAGATAAATTCAGGGTTGAGAGTCATGAAAAGAAGAATGTATACAAAGGTAGATTTGTTTTAAATGTTTGGTCTGTGCAAAATTGTGTAAGCAGCTAGAAATGCCAGAAGCAGTTGCTACAGGCGAAAGACTGACAGCTTTCCAGCACCTGGACTAGTTGTAGAAAGAGGCCAAGTGAGATGGGGGTATCTCAGGGCTGGAGGCGGCAAAGCAGCCATGGGGCCAGGGTGTCCCTAAGTGTGGTGCAGCCACTGTTCCAAAAGCCAAGAGAGGACAGTCACCAGCTCCTCTCCTCACTCTCTCAACATCCACAAAAGCAGCAACACCCTTAGATAAATATCATTAGAGTTTCTCCATAGCTCTTCATCAGAAGAGGAAAGATCCTCTGCTCCAACCTAAAGTTGCAAATTCATTTTTTAATATGCTGTTGGGAAGCCTTTGCCTATGCAGCCATTCTGCTTCCAATTTGTCATATAAATCCAGTATATCTAGTAAGGAGCATCCTGATAATTGATATGCACAAACATATGAGTAAAGAAATAGAACATCCATTTTTCATTCACAATTACACACACACACAGAGATATACACATATATATATGTATGTGTGGTATTTCAGCTGGTAAAATGAATTGCTGTAAATTTACTTTAATACACCTCTCTTAAGCCCTGTATCCTAACTCCATTTCAAACCATTTTAGAACTTTTTTTTGTTTGTTTTTTTAAGGTGTAAAAATATCCTAGTAAAGACTAATTGGCGACGCCTCTCTTATCAGGAATAAAATAGTCCTATTGGGGAATAACTCTTCTCCAAGAAGTTTTTTATTGTCAGACTAGTAAAAATGAGTTAAAGGTAATTTTGACTCATCCATAATAATCTGTTTATAGCTATGATGGTTATTTCTGTTTTCTACAGAAGCAATCACTTGCTAGATAGAATGGTACCATAATCTTAATTTATCACATACATTTTTTTGCCAGCAGCCAGCTGACGGCAGTAAATATCCCAGTCGGAACAAAGGTGCAAATAATCAATACATCTGTTCCATTTACACCAATAATGGCACATAGTAAGATTTATAGGCCTCAGTATAAAGGAGCTGCACTACTCAGTTGATTACTCTTCAATAGCCGACATGCATTTGAGTTTCACTTGTCTGTAAATATGACAAGCTACTAACTATTCATGGGAAATGATTGAATGTACCACCAACACCCTCTCATACAGACTTTTTCCCTCCTGCTTGTGGTTTTGTTGTTTTTTTTTTTTAAATGAAATCCTCTTTGGGAAAGAATACTTTCCTTTCCTTCTATGGGAAGAGACTTCAATTAGCTGGCTGCCTACATTCCCACCCCACACCAGAGACAAGCCTCATTTTAATTCAAACCCAGATGTATTGTTTGCTGCAGAAAGGACTGCAAAATTTGCCTCAGCTGTCTAAAATTCCTCAGAACATTAAGGACTTTATTATCTAAGTGCTGATTTGATTATCAATACTTTAATCGGAGAAAAAGAAATACTGTCACAGCTTGGAAGCTGAGTAGGCTGAATGGAGCAAATTTATGATGAAGAAAGCCACAAGAGCAGGAACCTGCTGAAAGGGAAGAGAGAATTGTTTATTAATGAAGCAACTTTTTATGTACTCTCTTTTGACATCAGGTGCTACATTAAAAACATATCACAGTCTCTAAATATTAGGTCAGCAAGAGTCTAAGGCACACTTTATAGGAATATATAGCAAACTTGCTCTCCTTCTTTGCATGTACTGTTTGTTTAAGGTGTCAGGTCCAGAAACATTTTCCTTTTGCCACAAAAAGGTAAAGTGCAGTAAGATGAACAGCCATTCTAGGACGGCAGGCTGACAAGAAGCCACTGAGCACTATGGGTTTACATATGCTTTTACTTTGCTAGCAGCTAACAAACTGCAGTAAGTAACTGCTGGGACAAGGGTGAAAACGACTAGTAGATCCATTCTGTTTAAATCAATAAAATAATTTCTTATACATCAAGAATGACATGATGCACATTGACGAGATATTCACAGTGCTCCTCACTTCTTCTAAGGGTAACCCTTCTACTCAGCATTTTCTGAGGCAAGTTCCTCTTTATAGTTTCTCCACACTTTTAAACAGGAGACAGTGCTTTGAATGGCAGAGCTGAGCTGTGTGCAATCTGACTGCCAGCCCTTCGGGGGCTGAGAAAAAAAAAGTGGAGGAAAGAAAATGATAATTTTCTTTTCTCTTTCCATAGCTTTATTATCTCAAGTCTGCAAATAAGACTTCCAGATCTCCTCCCACTGCTCCCTGCCCAGCACACGCAGCTCACGAGGTGGACAGGAGGGAAATAAATGAACAGCACAGCCTGCAGGCAGGTGGTTAAACAGGTAGATGTACTCCAGCAATAAGCGCAGTCAATTGACATCTGTGCTCTTATCAGCAAAACCCCACCAGGTGACAAGATATGGCTTGGTTATGGCTTGGGTTACAGCCTCACGGCAACTCATAAGCCTGCAGTCATCAGATTGTATCATCTAACACTCCATTGAGTAGGAGGCAGAAGCCCTAATTTTCATCTCATCCAAGCTGTGGTACATGTAGGTGTGCACAGTAACAGAACTATAAAGATGTCTCACCATATCCCTGAGATGACAGGAGCCAAAGTCCAGGAAACAGGGAAGACTGGTGGTCCAGCCTTCCTGTGCTTCTTTTGTACTTGACAAAGAGCCTTATTCAGCTCATATTTCATCCAAGTTCATTACCTCACTATATTCGCATTGTTACAAGTGATAGTCTCCCATTGCTTAAAAAAGCTGGAATAACTATGTAGAGTGGCATATACCCAGAACTGTGCTGAAGAAAACTAATTTAGATGGCACTCAAACATTAAGAAATGTCAGGTTTCTGCTCACCCACAATTTTTTCTTCTAAATAAAAAAGTCCTATTGAAAGTGCGTATCATCTGAAAACAAGCATGAGGTTAAAGCTGCCTGGACAACTGGATAATATTTAAAAGCCTTTGATTTTGCAGCTTTGAAACTATTCATTTAAAATGGGCATTTCTATTTGATTTCTGTGATGGTTCCTATGGTTCCTTTATACATTTCCTATTATGTACTGTCAGTGGGGGCTTGAGCCTTTGCCTCCCGCACAGGCTGCTCGTATTTGCATTATGGGAGCTAATTAGCTGCTAGGAGGAAAGTGTTTCTTTTCCAAAAGTGGGATGGACAGGTCCAGGTGCCCTGTCCAGGTGCGAGGCCAAGCCATGGGTTGAAGCAAGAAGTCTACCTCAGCCAAGCTCTTTTTCTCCTCCCATGGTAGGTGCATTGTCATGAGAGGGCGACAGAAACAGGCAAGGGGATTTGAACGTGGGGTCTGGTGAGATGACAGAAGCATCATGTGCTCTTCCCTCCTTCAGAAACAAATGGTTAATGTCCTGTCAGGACATGGTGCTTAAAAACTGCTTTGGAGGCTTAAAAGGGAACCCCTTTATCCATGATGAATCTGAGCCCTATCACCAGGGTCCGTTCTGAGCAAGCACGCACACGCACATGCTCACAGCATGAGACTTCACAGAAAACTTGTATTTT
Source organism: Dromas ardeola (assembly GCA_013398915.1). Classification (NCBI taxonomy): domain Eukaryota; kingdom Metazoa; phylum Chordata; class Aves; order Charadriiformes; family Dromadidae; genus Dromas; species Dromas ardeola. The sequence continues at coordinate 140,828 of VYZM01023357.1, forward strand.
AAAAGCCCCAATCAGGCACTCCCTCACTCGGATTATTTTTTTAAATCTCCATATCATTCTGTTTTCAACTCTAAGATCTTGCTTGTGTAAATGTCGCTATGCTGCGTACCAAAAGCAAATAAGAATGTTTGAAAAACGCTTCGCCTATAGGTACAAAAAGAAATAGAGCTGGTTCATCGCTTTCCTGCTTCTTTGCAGCAGCAAGCAACACTGGCCATCGGAGTATTACAACGTAAGAAAATAATCCTGTGACATGGGGAAGCCAGATGCACAGAATTAGCTCAGTCTCTGTCTGCCATGCTTTTGCCAGAGAGAAATTAGCCTGTCCCTGATTGCAGCTTTGGAAAGCTTGGCATGCCTTTCGGATTAACCAGCTCCCATTACAGATGTAGCAGGCACCAATCAGGCAACAGCAAATTATTTTTGGTGAAGGTACGCCACCGTTCAGCTACGGGTCCAGCTTGCGCTGCCAGAGCACTTAGACCTCCTTGGATAAGACCAGGGCCTGAGCCTAACGTGATCTGTGCTGCCTGTGGGGTTGCAAACAGAATTTCTCCAGGAAGACACATCTGATGATTGCTATCTGCAGAGTCACACGCTGGCAAGCATGATTAATATGAATGTAGTAGGACAGAGGAAGAGCCTCCCAGCCTTTGAATATATTTATTCCCGAGTGAAACAGCATGGCTGACAAGAGCTCTCAGAAATGTGAAGGTTTATTGCCTTATAATGGAATAAAAGGATTAATTTAGAATAGGTCTGTAGCCACTTGTAAAATATTTCATTTTAATAATTTATACTAATGGAATATATGATCTAGGGAGGGTCACATGGGTTGCTCCTGGGCAGTTGTTGACAAGGCAAATGTGGCTGGGGACACCTGGGCTGGACTCATATTTGCTTGTCCCTGGTGGACTTGTAGGATGTTAAAAAGAGAGAGTAAGAACAAGCAGCAGACAAAGCCTTTAATTCATCTGCTCCTCATGTTGCTGCAGAGCACTCATCAGATGGCAGAGCTGATCAGCTCAGCAGGTTCTTGAAACATGCACAAGGAGAAAAAACTTAGGTTTTTATCTCTGTAATAAGTAATGAATCTTAATTTCCCTTCCTAATGCTAAAAAAAAATTAAAATAAAATTAGCCTTCTTGCATGAGCACAGAAGAGCTCAGTAACAGCAGCAATCTCAGCTCCAAGAGGCGTGCAGAGATTTAGGGGTCACAGACGCTGTTGTGGGTCTGAGTCTAAGAGATTTGGTTGAAGCAAAAGCTAGATGCGATAGGCAAGAATTATGCAGTCTGTACAGAAAGAGGGTTGTATCTCTTTCCATACATGTGCTGTAAGTCTGTTATCTCCCTTTATCCATCTGAACTGTGTTTGTGATGGATATTTCTGATGCTCAGTCCTGTCCAAAATCTGAGAAAGGACTTTTGGAGCTCAGCATTGCACAGGGACTCTTAACCGAGAGATTTGCAGAAATTCTTCAGTTCCGTTTCATCTGTGTCTTGTTTTACAAATCCCTCGGCGCTCTGACAGTGTCACACAGAGTCCAATGTCTCAGCAAGGCACTTCCTTCAACCCTTCTATATGACCGCTAAGTCCGTGTAAGAAAAGGCATCTCATAAATATTTTTCAACTGTTTCTGTCAGCATCAATAAATCAGAATCAACAGAAATTGTTCTCACTTCTGTCCTTATTGAAAAAAAAAGTTACACAGAAATTCCTGATTGTTTGGTTTTGTTGCATCTGACAGTGTAGAAAAACACAGGGCTTTGTCCTACCTCTGCCTCATTTTTAAACATTAAATCTTGACCTCTGCTTACTGCCTACTTCCCCAGCTTTGCTTTCGTTAAGCTGCAAACATTTTTCTTTCATAACAATTTACATATGTAATTACTACAAGTACTTCAGGAATTGTTTGCTAAAGGCTCTATGTAAATACTAATTATCAGTAATTAAAAATCCACAGCTATTAGGAAGATACTGATAGGGAGAAAATACTGCTTAGGAAGCAACATTTGTCTAGGCAAAATCAAACATCAAATAAACTTTCTATCTATGTAATTACATAATGTGACTCATCATCTGCTGCATAAATGGAAGTGCAAATGGGAGAAAGGTGTCCCCCACACACACACGCACACCCACCCAAGCCCGCTTACAGACTGTGCATCTTCAATATTGCAAACTCGTTTCATGTTGGGAGTAAAGAACATAGTACAGTTGCAGAAACATAACAGCTGCGTCGAATGTTTTCTATGGCATGCTAAAATCGGGTTCTTCCAGGCTGATGATATGCAAACTTAACTCTCCAGGTCATAAAATGCACTGGGATTCTTTCTTGTGCCAAGTGAGCGAGAAAATATCCCGTGTAAAGAGTAGAAATAAAATGCAGGAACAAATGACATCTGCTTCATATTTCCACAAAATCTCTACGGTGGGTTTTCACCCGCCTTGATGTATTTTTTAGCTGCTAATGAATTTGTTTCCTTATTAACCGCGGTTCAGCATCCGTGTACTGCAAGTGGAATTTTGGCCCATCTGCAGATGTCAAAGGGCATTTTGCCACTGTTGTAAGTGGAATTATATTTTCATTTTAGTGATTTATTACAGATTTCAGCAGGCTTTGAATCAGCCTTAGCCCATCTAAAATTAATCAACTTTCTGAGCCTGGTGGGAAAAGCAAACAGGTAATCTATGTGCACTGTACAGCAATCCCAAAGTTTGCTCTCTGCTGTACCTGCTCCTGATGGTAGGAGAGAAAACCCATTAGCAAGCAGACAGGCTAAGGGGGCAGCAATTTTACAAGGGTGCAAAATAGGTTTCTGCTCTCGGAGCACAGGCTCCATCTCACTCAAACCTGTCACTGTAACGGGGCAGCGTGAACGCGCCTGGAGGACAGAGCCGCTGCTGATGCTCACCTCTGACAAGAAAACGATGCAGCTTTGAGAAAACCTCTTTTCCCATAATAATGCCCAGCCTCAGTGTGCTCGGCGCCTGCAGCCACATTGTCAACAGGCGCGAAAAGCCGCTGGTCGCATGAAGGCAGCCGGGCTGCGCTGCCTCCGGAATTCATTTCCAAGTATGTTTTTATTCACTTCTGTGGAGTTTATTTTTCCCTTTCTCTCTCTGCCATTTTAGGCTTGGATTCAATACAGGGAAACACTTCAATTATCTCTGGATCAGGCCCTCAGATTGTATTGTGGCTGAGGCTTTGAAAATTGCTGTTATCAAAACTATTATCCGACTTGCCTGTGCTATTTTGAGCTGGACTGAAAAGGGCTTGATGGGACATTGAGTCACTCCCAAACCACAAGTCAGGCAGGAATAACAGGAGTTTCACTGTCAGGTTTTGACTCTCAGCTTTCAAAAGGTTTTCCCAGCAAACAGCCATCTTGTTCTCTCTCGGTGAGCTGCTCGACCCAAACTCCCCCGAGCCTGAGGCCAAGGTGCAGCAGAAAAGGGCATTCACTTGGGCAAAGTCCAGCCTTGCCTTGGCTTGGTTTGCTCCTGGCAAGAGGACAACAGCAGCCTGGTGCTGGGGGCTCTTCCCTCCTGAGATGTGAGGCTCCCACCACACCAGGGCATGGGGCAGCTCCAATGAACCCATCTCTGGTCTGTCTACACACCAACAGGGGATGAGAGCCAAAAAAAAAAAAA
>VYZM01023357.1:146039-184138 GCA_013398915.1 Dromas ardeola
AAAAAAAAAAGGTAGCAATTTGTTGAAGTTTTATAGTGGAGTGCCACCCATCACACACACTACAGGAACTGTAACTACATTTGGTGAAATGTTATTACCAAAGCCTCCCTCAGTAAGTGGTCAAGTCCAAGGGGGACAAGCTGCTTCTCAGCAGGACAGATACCAGCACGCCCAGGGGAAGGGTCCAAATGTGGGGCCACCCACTCTTGGCAGGACAGGACATGGACCCGGGGGCCACCCACTCTTGGCAGGACAGGACATGGACCCAGACTCCAGGTGCTCTGTCCTCCCACCTGCTTTCCCTTCCTTCACCTGATCCCTTCAGGTCATTCAGACATATTCACAGCCCTCCTCCAACTCACTTCTGTTTTCTTTTTCTTTGCTCTCATGTGGAAAGAAAACAGGTTTCGAAACCTCAAGAACTGCTGGTTGTCCTCTGATCAGCTCGAACTGGGAAGCCGAAGTGCATCACTTGCAACAGTGGGAAGATCAAAAAAGCACCCCAAAAGGTGGACTATTTATTCCAGGGCTGTCATTCAGCCCTCTAAAGATTGCAAAAACTAATCTGGAAGCACATCAAAACCAGGTTTTCAGACACGATTGTCCCTAGTTCCAGCTTCTTGCTGGACTGTAATACATGAGCTCAGCCTTTCCTGTGGCTTCAGATCATCTGTGTCCAGGTCTGCCAGAGACCAGCAAATCCCAATAAGCAAGGGGACAGAATTAATGAAGCTAAAACTGTTTTGAGTCTGATTCTATATTCAACTCAGGACCAGCTTCCCTTGTTTTGGCAAGAAGTGGGGTGTGTGTTTGTGTACACTTATGTGTGTTTACCTTGTGGTGGTTTCAGTGGTGGTGGGAATTGCAAATGTGCTTGCTCATTCCTCATGGTTTCACTGTACAAGACAAACACAATTGATTTAGAAGGAAAGAGGCTTGCCAAGGACAGTAGTAATGGCTTTGTGCTAAGTAAATTTAATGCAATATGCTTTGGCCAAAGCTGTAGCTTTGGAAAGAAGCAATTCACCTTCTCCCAAAAATAACCATGAGAAGCTAAGTAACTGGCTGAGAAGCTAGTTTATGCACACAAAGAGTCGAAGGCCTGAAGTGCTAGCTAATAGAATCAAACAGCTATCAAAAATCATGGCCAGCTGAGCTGGTGAGTCCCAGGAGGGTGGAGGATAAAGGGGGAGAGATAAAAATTCCTAAGGGTAGTTTTCTGTGTAGATTGAATATATACTCTTTTATTCTGGGAATGATAAAATGGAATAAAAGTGTCAGAGACTGCCAGTTTTAGGTATTAAAATATTTAAAGAAATAATCATTATGATATTAGTCCAGAAAGTATTATTTCATCTAGCAGAGGTTAATACATTTCATAGATTCTAGGGCCAGAAAAGGCTATTAGGATCACCCAGATTAAGTTTATTAAAATTCAGGTTCAGTAATAGATGCAGAGACCTGTTCTGCCAGGCAGACAGCAGATTGTAAGCTCTTTCCCAAAGTCCTTAAGAGAAAGGGAGCGAAAGGGAAAGACACAGATGTGCCAACCAATTCTCCAACAGAAGGGAGCAGAGTTTGGCTGGAGGCATGATGTTACTTTGTGATCAGGTCCAACAGCTTCTCAGAAGCAGTGAGGTCTGCTCTGCGGACTGTCCCAACCCTGGCGTGGAGAGGACCAGAGGGGTGACCTTCCCTTGCACGTGACAGCCATGCATTACTTCAGATGCACAGAACCTCATCAAATCTCAGCTCTCCTCTTGCAGCCTGTGGGAGTCTCCTCTCCTCTCTCCCACCCAGCTCCGGGCTGGTTTTTGGAGGAGTTACTGCCGAGCAGAGCCTGCTGCTGCTCTGGGCCAGCTGCTATCACTGTCCCCATGCAGACCATGTGATTTCTTCTCCCCGTTGACCTCTCCAACAGGCCGGCTGTGGGGGACTGGAGAGCAGCTGGGCTGGCTCTTCTCACAGCTCTTTCAAGCAGCCGCATGATAGCCAAGTGCGATAGCGCTGGTGGGTGGTCTGGCTGCAACCTGCGGCTCCTCGCAGGGAGCAGGGAGCAAGTTAAGTGCTTCAAAAGGTGGTTGTGTAGGAAGCTGCCTCAGAGGCTACCCGCTGCAGAGATGGGTAGATAGGACGCAAGCTCTTCCCTCCCCTGGGCTCCGGCACCTCCCCTGCGACTGCAGAGACGCACCGGGTATTTTTATTTCCACACCAAACTTACACTGCTCACCTCAGGCTTAAACAGAGGAGCGTGAACGTATTCCAAATTTACTTTTTGGGTTGGTTGGTTGTTTTCTAAACCTGTCCTTGTTTTGGAGGAAAAGAAAAAGGCTTTTAAAAAAGCAGCGGCTGGGAAATTTGCCCTTGTTTATAAGTGGAAAAAAGTAAATACACAAACAAGAAGAATCACTTTTATTTTCACCACTAAAGACGTTTTGCCACTTTTTCCCTCCCCATCAAATCATTGCATTCACTATAAAGCCTCCTTTTTTTCCAAGAGTGACAAAGGGTTTCTTTGAAAAGGTTTTGTTTGGTGCTGGCACCCCGGGCTGCAAAACCTGGGTCTGGCCCCGAGCTGCAGGTACTGCCGGTCTCCCATACGCTTTTCCTTCTTTTGCCTTGGGGCAACACAGAAAGAGCAAAGGAGCCAGTGAGGCCACTTCTGAGCCTTATGTGTTTGCGTCTCACCCCTGTAAGAGAGCTCAGGTGACTTTGTTCTCCAGCTTCATTTGTATGCTTGGAGCCAATCTTGCCATGGATCTAAAAACCAATCATTGCTATTGATTTCATTTTGAATTTGCCATGTGGAACAATAGTCAGAAGAAAGGTTGCCTTGTGCCTATAAGCAGAAAGGACCAAAATCCCCCAAAACCCCACCAAAAAAACAACAGTAAAAATCCCAGAACTCTCTTTTGCATTAGAAAAGCATCCTGGCATGTTAAAATCACCCGTGAGCACCTCGCACTGAAAATTAAAAGAACATCTCAGTTTTGTCACTGAAGCTGAAAAATGTTATTATTTAACAACTGGTTGTGGGCATTGCTGATGTTATAATATATCTCATTTCAAATCATAACAGATGAGTGATCTCTAAATTGTTGGTTCATATGAGATAATACTCCATCATGCTTTCCTTTACAACACAAATCCACATAACTAGCACAGTATAAATACAATCACTGGCTGGTATAGAAGCTTCAAATACTATTTTAAATCCTGCAAGTATGGCTGGTGCTCAAATTGACAGCTCAATGCTCTGTCAGTTCCCACTGCCAATCTCATTATGGAAGTAAATGGCTCTATCTTATTTTATCCTGTCCTATACATGATGCACTTAAAAGGACTTAAAAAAATCTAGTAAATGGAAATATATGGTACAATGAACAGTTAAAAATGTCAATTGAATTAGTGGTTGTGTGATATCTTTTCAGCATACAATGTGAACACAGATGCTGCCTTTTATAGAGGTTTATGCATACGAGGAACGTGAAGTGGAACAAATGAGATTTGAATTTTATTATTCTTTTATAGCGTTGCATTGCAGATAGCTTTTTTTAATTAGCTCCTATCTCAACACCTATGGCAACTCTAAATAATTCAGAGAATCTTGTCTTTTATTGTTGTTGTTGTTGCTGTTGCGGTGGCTTCTTTCGTAGAGAAGTAGCCCTTGCGAATGACAGGAAATTTATCTATCACCTAGTTTAAAAACAATCCTCCAATTCAACAATTAAACTCACAGGGAGTGCGCCACTGCCCACTCAGAGTCTTAAACCCAAATCAGCTACCAGATGCACAGTGACAAATCTATCCTAAGCCCTAAGAGGTGCCAGGAGTGCTAAAAGTTTGCTTCCCTTTTCATGAGATTTCCTACGTGCTCCACCATGTAGAGCCTGTGGAAGTCCATTTGATGGACTCAGGGGGCTCAGGGAGCTGGTTCCCCACCAGTCCCTCAGCTCACCCAAGGAAGGACAGGAGGGACTCGGTGCCACGATGGAGCTTCATCAACCTGTTACTGCCTCCTGGCCTGGCATTACACCCTTAGGAATAAAACACGAGCTGGATATAAAATAGGCATGAAACCCATCGCTCCCAGGACTTCAAAGCAACAGGCGGTATTTTATGTCAAAATAAATAAACAAATGTGTGTAGACAGAAGTTGATGTTTATGCTACATTGCGCGGGTGGGGGGGGATGGTCCCACCAGCTCCGTTTCTAGACAGCAAATCTTCGCACAACTTCTTTGTTGAAAAACTTCAGGGACACGGTGTCTTATAAGGATTCCCTCGGGCTCCCAGCCTCTCCCTCGCTTCACAATGTGTGGGCAGGATACAGCTGTTCAGCTTCACTGCGTGGTCTTCTCATCCAAACTGTTCACATAATGCAAAAATTACATCCCTCAAGGCACTATGGAAATTCACATCCTAACACAGCTTCAAATGCCTATTTATTTCGCAGCCTAGTCCAAATATTACATCTTCTCCAGAGTCCACTGTTTCAAATGATACCGCAGTGCCACAGATTAAGTCTGTGGGATTTCTTTTGTACCTAAAAAGGACAAGGATTTTCTTATTATTTTCAGAACAACAGAAAATAATTATTTCTTTAAAAAAAAAATATCAAAATTACATGTTCCCCCCCCACAGTTTCTTTCAAGGCAAATCCAAACTTCAGAAAATTTGTGAATTGCTTAAAAGGTCATTCTGGGGGCTTAGCCCAGCTCAACAGAAAGGAGCATTTTAGGTCAAGTATTGCACTACTAGTACTGTAGTACTCAACCTCCAGCTGAGTACTCCCCATTCATAGGAGAAACAAAAAGGATTTCTGCTGCTGTATATCATATAAATGCAACATGATATGAAATGTTTATAGGCATGGATTTGAGAAATTTCTAACTCAAGTTTTCAGCAATTACATTAGTCTGAAAAAGTAGCCTTTATGTTTTCGGCATCCGTTTCAAGCCTGGGAAGCAAGCACAGAAGAATGAGCTTGCTTGTCAACAGAGAGTCCCGGCGTGGCCAGCCAGTGTTAAGCCCAAAATTTAATTCAAGCCATCAGAAAAACAAAAGGAAAGAGAAAAGAGGATAAGAGACTGACATTTTGCCAGCATCTGCCTCTTCAGAAGACAGCAGGTGCTGCCAAAATATTAGGCTCTCTCATCTGTTTTCCTCATTGTTTTTGTGATGAGGGGGAATTAAATCCTACAGTTGCAATTGATCTAACATGCCAAGGCTCCTTCCTGATAATTGATGACTTTCTTGATCTCCTTTTTTTGACATGCTCTGTCCCCAGATGCCCATTGTCCCTCCAAATCTTTCCATGGCCCCTAAGCCTTAATTAGATCTTGCAGGTTCTGTTTCTGTGGTGCTTTCACTGCTGCAGGTTTCATTTCCACTCCAAGTCTGACTTTTCTTCAGGCTCCAGCTGTAGTTCAAAGATGCTCTGCTGTTCTTTGCCATCGTCGGCTCACCTGAACTACCTTTTCATAGCAGTTGTAGTAGCTGCTGTCCCAGTCCTCTGTGAACGGCCGCTGTTCCCCTTGGCACTCATGAAGAGGGGCTGACTGCAAAGGGTGAGTATGAAACAGTAACTTTGGGTTAAACCTAAGGAAGGAACTTGTGCTTGATGATACAATGCAGAATTTAAGTATCTGGTTCAGGAATGGAGCGGGAAAATCTAATTAACATCTCTGCACTGTGTTACACGTTATGCACTGAGAAATGGGATTTATGGAAAGCAGTGCATTGCCGTGAGCAAGCCCAGCTGAGGGATGTGTAAGGCATTGCTTTTCTTCCAGGCAGAAGCACCTAGCCCAGAGTCGAGGTTTGGGTGTCTCTCAGAGTTAAATCCTCCTCCTGTTTGAATGCCCAAGTCGTGCACTTAGGGGCACAGTAAGCAGCGTGGATATTTCGCGCTATTGCCTACCTCATGGTTAAGCCACGGCACAGAAGGACAAGCCAGAGGGAACCCCGACCCAGCACCTAGGGCGAGGGCAACCAGTTAGAAGAGGGGGGCTGAATGTCCAGCTCTTGCTCCCAACATTTTCTAGAGGCTTTCTAATGTAAAGGATGAGGGCAAAGGCAGAATTCTTTCCTCTCCCATGTGACAGCCTTACTCACTTGCCCAGAGTCATGCTCTCTTTGCTTGCTCTTCAGGTAGCCCCATAACTGTTTTCTACCCAGCTGCAAAGTTTCCTAGTGTCAGCATATTGTGCAAAAGGTGGTTTTGAATGAAGTCAGCTCTCTGTAGCAGAGTGGTAGGTGTGTTTTGAGCATGTTTAGTGAACTAAGGCCTGCAGGGCAGGGGATTTTGGAACCGAGAAGCCTGTATTTTTGTAAATCCAACCAAGCATAGGTAGGAGGTTGACACCCTCCTCTTGGCCAAGATGGCAGTACTCCTACTCTGGAGTACAGCAGAGCTAACATATAAAAGACTTTGCAAGAATATTTACACTCTTTTTGGGTATCTCACGTTCTGAGAAAGGTGCTTAGGTAGAGATCTTCTGGGCCAGTGGGTTCGAGTGAGGATCTAGAAAAGGTCTTCTTCCACACTAGTCAGAACATCAGACATGGTACACACTTTGGAGGAGGGAGGAAAGGGGGCTGCAGGCAGACATCTCCATGGGAAGACTGAATAAAAGGTGTCACATTGTGAGGTTCATACTGCTTAAAGTAAACGAAAATAGACATTAGCCACAAAAATACCCTGCCCTACAAGTCACCATCCCTCTTTTGACATCGTAAGATAGGGTTTGACATTTGCTTTTCTACTCCATCCCCCAGCAAGGAGAGCAGTTTTTCTGCTGGCTGAGAGTCCCTTTGGAAATGCTGGTGGCTTCCCTTTTGACTTCCTTTCCCTGCCCTGTGTTTTTTGGCAGCAGCAGTGACGACTTCAAAGCAAGCAGTGGGAATGAACTTTTAAAAGGTGGTCACTCAGTAGCAGCCACATTAGCAGCTGACTATTTCAGAGAACTTACTAAAAGAGAGGGGCCTCAGTAGCAAAGGATATATTAACAGCTACAGGGTACTTACAGTGTGGAGAGAACAGCAGCTTGTTCTTTATTTATCAGCTGCCACGCTGGTAACTAGCTTTGGCAGAGTGGCAGACTAAGTCAGGAGTCCGGGGAACAAAAGAGGCAGATTTCTTTCTGCAGTGTTTTTAGATTCTGCATTTGCAGACTGCCTTGCTAAAGACACATAGAGAAGAGAGAGATTATGGCTGTGATAACCTACATAGCAATGCAAGTCTTAGGGAAGCTGGATTCCAGTTCACCTGAGAGAAGGCAGGTGATACCGGAGGGCCTTTGTATAGCAAATACAGTGCCAGTTTTTAATGGAAGCACACAGGGCACAGAGAGGCAACGAATCGTACAGTAGTGACACGTACTTTGGAGGGGGTGGCACGGGAGTATCACAGTGGCAGACTTTTAACAGCTCTGGGTGTGCTGGGTAAACCCAGCTTTTCTAAACCCATTCAGCACAGCTCCTAACACAATTATCATAGCCACATTTTCAAGCCAACGTTATGTCAGAAGCACTCAGTATATGGAGCTCTTTGGAAAATTGGCTCCTACTTTTTGGCAGTAATTGAAAGCTGAGCTCTTAAGAAAATGGGAGCTCTAAATGCTTGGATGCCATTTCTCAACTTTGCTCACAAATAGGAGAACCTGTAAGCCACAAAGGCAATGCCATCAGCCATCTTTTAAAGGATATCACCATCAGACATACTGTTATTACATTAGTTCTTCTATTTCGTCCTCATGAGAACTGTAAGATAAATTTAGCAGTAGCAGAGTGACAGACCACTCATTCAAATTCAAATATCCTGTTATAATAATTCATATACCCTGTTTGAATACACAGCTATATCTAAACAGAAAGAGCACTGATGTGCATGTAGGTAACAGTATGTGTAGTGCATGCCTGTTCCTTTAAATGAAAGGAAACGCCAAGCAGTTATCTCCATCAGATTTTATTATGTGACATAGGATGAACAATTACATACTGTGCAATAAGCTAAGTGAGGTTTTAATCGCTGCCGCATTTATGGATGGTTTATCCTGACCTTTCATAGCCTTAAAAACTAATAACTGAAGCAAAACGAAGTTTACCAGCTCTTCTCAGAAACTAGCCATGTGAGCATAATCAAATCCCAGGCATTAGTAAAGCCTGTATTCCTGAGCCGGTGAGGAACTGAGTCACTTCCCACGTCAGATGGTGCTGGACAAGCAATGTCTTTTCTTTTTCACCAAATTATTAAAAAGGGTATGGGGTTTACAGATAAGACCAAAACATCACCCGAAGTAAATTACAACGAATTTGCAGCTTTCATTGTCTGCATACTTCATTTACAAGACAATGTTGTGATATCTGTAATGAAGACTACTTATTCTAAGAAATTAGACTACTTATTCTAAGAAATGTGTTGTATCTAAGAATAGTCATATAGAAATTATACTAGATAAATGTCATACTAAAAAGGGCGAGCTCTGTCTTACAGAGATACCAATTCTACGGAAATATTTTCTTAGGTAAAGAGATTTGGTGAAGTCCATATGTAGGTTAGTAGCAGAGCTATGAACAAAACCTGAAGTGTCACCTTTTCTCCCTCTTCATTATACCACCATGGCTTTCCAGAGAGATGAATGATATGACAAGGAATAAAAGATGGTATTCAACACTGTTTTCACATTAACGTTTTTCTGCTCATCCCCTGAAGACCCACAGCTGTCCTTAGGACTCTAATCCAGAATTTTCCCCATAATAGAAAACTTAGAATAAGAGTTGCCTCCCCTTCACGTGTCTTTTGCAGGCCATTGATTTATGGACTTTCATGCCTCTTGCAATCAAATGATGCCTTGAAACCCTAATGCATCCAGGAAGCAATCATTTGAAATAAAAGACCTGAAGAATCACTACCATGAAGCTAACTCTAATGATAATCTCTTTTCACCATAGCCATGTTTGTAAACACAGGAATGCAAAGCTGCCCTGTTTCAGCTTATTTCAGACATGAAGGAAACAAGACACTGTGATTCTCTCTTTTTTCTTTTTCTTTTTCCAAAAAGGAAGGCATATTTGCAAAGCCTGCCTGCAGCAAGCCCTGTCTACCTGTGGTTTACTCAGAAGAGTGGCTTTTCAAGGCCTCTCGAAGGCTGCCTCATTCCAGGCTTGGAGACAAAATTGCCTACAGCAATACTTAGCCATTTATTTGCCACCCTCAGCTGCAAATGCAAAGAAGCAGACACACCTCAGATTAAACTCACCACAAACATTCAGAGAAGTTAACTGTTGTGATCTGACCCACAAAAGAGAGAAAATGCACATATCCGATGAGTTTGCAGGCATCATTTCTTGCAGCTGCGCAGCTGTCCTTCACACATGAAAGAAACAGGTCTGGCTACCAAACATCTCTTTCAGCTTTTCCTTCTATACATCTACATTCAGGTTTCTCCAAACCACAGCTCCGCGCAACATTACAGCTGCCTGGGCCAGATCCTCGGCAGTTGTAACCCTTGGATTTCAAACCCCATTTCCACCCACCGGAGAATCTGTCTGCAAGTTAAAAGTACTTCCCTCTCCTCCTTCCCCGCCTGCCACGCAAACATACACACACGCATCCACATACATGGTAAATGGAATGAATCCAAAAAGTTTTTCTCAACTCTGGTAGCATTTTTTTTTTTTTTCAAACTAACTTGGAAGGAAAACTTTGAAAGCTTTCCAATGCAAATGTTCCTGGGGCAAGAGGGCTGAATGTAAACAATAGCTAGGGCTTGGTTCTACACGAAGTTTTAATGCGGAGTCCTAAGTCAAACGTCCTTTCCTCCTCCTCTTCTTTCCCTCCTACAGCTAATGTGTACTGTCCACACTTGTGCATCACTCCATCAGACACTCCTCATGGCTGCCAGGTCAATGGAGTACATGGCAGCTTCTGCCAGGGAAATAGAAATGTGCTAGTCTGACATTTTTGATAATGACTTCCCCCCAGTGAGTCGGGGGAAGATAGTCATTTTCCCTAGTTCATGTGGTTCTCTGAGGAACAGGTAAGACACGCCAGAGAAGCATCTTCTGCTTGGTTATGTGGATGAAAACTGATGGGAAAACCAGAGAAAGGATGCTATCTTGCAGTAATTAGGGCAAGGGGAAAAAAAGGGGGGAGATGGAGAAGTTGGAACTTTTGGTTCCTGTTTCATAGTTTCCTTGGGCCTTGAAGGGGTTGAATCAAAGGACTTCTGATTTTCAGAATTGTACAATGGCAGCCCTCTCAGATCAGACAACATCATTAAAGGGGGAACGATCACATGATAGGATGCTGGGAAAAGGGGTCAAAAGATAACGAAGGCTTATGTTTTGATTTGCTAAAGAAAAGGTAATCACCAGAGTGGGATTTGATGAGGTCAAGTTGGACAGACCTAACTTTACTCTGGAAATAGTGAAACTTTCCACTAGAGGAACTTCAGTTGGGCTGGGTGAGGTGAACATACCACAAAGAGGTCAGGAAAAGAGCATGAACTTTGTCTACTCTACTGCAAATTCAGAGCATCTAGTGAGCTCTGTATGACTCCCTGATAACCGCCCAGGTACAAGCACATACAGAGCCATTTTCTGAGTTTATACAGCTCTGGGGGCCAGGATGATCCCGTTCTGACACATGAACAATGTTCAGCAGATGGAGTGTCTCAGTGCCTTTGCAGTACAGACCACAGTAAGACTATAAATGAGGCACTATCTTTTAAATTAATCTCTCCAGTATAAAGTTGGCGGTGGTGGGCTATTAATAAATTTCAGATAACCACATTATCTGAGCATCTTCTGGGTAAATCAAACTCTTGCAAACTTTTTAGCTGATTTCATCATCTCACTGCCTCTTTTCCCTTTGCAAGGCTTTAATACTTCTTGGCATATAGGCTGCTGTTGTTGCAAAAATTTTGTTGCAGTTAATTTTTTTTAATTTGTTGATCAATTGGATTTGAAAGATGCAAGGCTGATGGAGGAAAAAAATGCTCATTTGACTAGATCTAGCTATGAAATACACTACTAATCCCCAAAGATACTTGGATGAATTCTAAATTCATATATAGGATTGTTGATGCTATTGATTTTTTTAACGTCTAGATTCATAATGCCTTTCATGCAATGGATAAATGTAACCACGCTTGTGGAAAAGATGATGGCCTGTCGGAAACTCCAGCCATCTGCTGGCTTTATATATGACGATTTCCTTTCTTTGATAAGCAACACCGGGATTTCCAGATTCAGCAACTCGGCATCTTCCTTTAAAGCATGCACGAAATTTGTAACATACCATAGGCTGGCTTTATTAGATTAATTAAAGAAACCTATTAATTTCCAAGTAAATTAAGAATATTTTTAATCATTGCCTGTGAACCACTTAGCACATTAACTTGTCCCTCTGAAGTCATTTACTTAAGTGTGCCCTCAGTTTGCTTAATCCATAACTGGTCAATAGTATATTAATATTACAGTCTCATTTCAGATCTAAGCATGTCTGAGCCTATTAAACTGTCACCCTGGATTTACTTGCAGGGAAAAATTATCTGCATTCAGAGATAGAGGGAGAAAAGTATTAAAGTGAATCGAGCACTAATGAAATTAATCATAATCATCGTAAGTACTTTCAACTACTATCACCCAGTGGGAGATGCTGCTACAGGAAAGTCTTCCTGCTCTATTGTTTTTATGGCTGAGCTGTGGAGCATACTTTAGCTTTTGTTTGTTCCAAAGAGACCGATAGCGCTCTGGTGATCATTTGGAATCATTCTTTTTTGTTTATTTTTTTTAAACTAAGAATCAACCTTAGAGACAACCTTGAAATACAAGCCACTTCATACAAGGCTTGTTCTACTGAACTAGTTTAATGTAGGTCAGACCTACTGTAGCTTGTGTTATAATTCATTCAAACTGTGAGACTCCGTCTCTTGCTGTTTACTTTTACTGCACTGCTTTTGAACCTAATATATATAATTTACAGGTCTAAGACAATAGGAAAGAGCACATCAGGAGAAAAATTATCTATGTCCCTGCAGTGTAAGACACTTTTAGATATACAGAACCAGACCCTGAGTTGTGTAAATCAGAATAGGTTCATGGTGCATTAAAGCCAATAAAGCTATGCAGGTTTATATTAGTGCTGTAAGATTATCCTTTACAGCACTCCTCTTAATTCATGCAAAAATTTTACAATCCTTTAATAATACTTGAATTTTAATTTTTTTTTTCCCTTCCAAGTTCTGGGGTCTGTAGTGGTAAGACACTAATCTGTATCCTGTTTAATACTCCATGAAACTTTTGAAGGGTTCCCCCACATATCTTCTTTGAATTCTTCAGTCGTCTAGAAACTCTGGTGTTGTATGAATTAAACAGTTGAAGGAAACCTCTGATGAAGAGGAACACGACAATGGGAAAGTCAAAAAATAGCAACAGATCAAAAGCAGTTATCTCTAAAAACAAATTCGGTGCTATCCACAATTAAGCAACATTTGACATTTAAAAAATATTTGATCAGTGTTTTGGCTTACAGAACTGCTTAAGGGGCACTGTGATGTGTAAATTAAATTCAAATGAAGGTTAAATATAGTTCTTTGGGAAAGACTGCACGGTTTAAATTACCTAATTATTTGGACAAAATCTGTTCTCCTGTAATTATATGTATACAAAAGAATGTGTCTTTTTACTAAGTACATTTGGAGAGGAGATGTTTATCAGCACATGGTTACTTCCTCTTCAAGATCGTAAAGATACTGTCATCACTCAGAACCATGTAAGAAGAAGGAAAGTTAGTTTATACATCTATCAGAGATCTGCTGAGGTTGAATGGAAGTGAGACAGAGTGCTCCTGTATTTTGCTGTATGCAGCCCTCCAGGTCCTGATCCTGCAAAGCTCTTTGCTATACACTTTGATTTAAGTTTTTCCCTGGAATTCACACCTATGCAGGAAGGCATATACCAAGGCAATGTGCCCAATCAGTGCTCTGGTGATGGAGAGCTGATAATTCATCTAATCCATTTCTGCTACAATGCAGGATCACTGTTTGCAGTACCCGAGACCAGATTTCTGCCTCGCATTCGGCTCAGACCCTCTCATTCTGCAAGTGTTCCCAGACTTCAGAAGGACGACTGCTGGAGTGAGTTACAGCCCCATGTGAGTAAGGGGATGAGAGTCTGGATCACTGAGTTTTGTTTAGTCTATTTTTAAATGTGTTGAGTGAGGGGATTTCACCATCTTTCTGAGGGAGACTCCTCCTGAGCCTAGCAGATGTCAACAGCAGGATATCTTTTGCATGATATTGGGCATGAACTTTCTCTTTGCCTTGTCCGTTCCTCTTCATTATGTTCTTTTTCACTTAACTGTACTTCTACCAATATTCACACCCTTCAATATTTCTGTTTCTTTCTCCAGAGCCATTGCTCGCTCTCATAAACCGTAGCCCTTTCATTCTACCTTTGTGTCACTCCATTCGCCTCCTTTCTGCTTTGGGAGGGCACCCTTCGCACCCTTTTCTGCCTCCCTCCGGTTTGCCAATCCAGTTTAAATCTGCCCTGTGTGGCTGAGAGACAGAAATGTCAGCCTTGCTTAGGGCTCAGAGCTCTACGCCATCAATTTGATATTGCAATACAGGCATAATGCACTTGGATGGTTCAGTTCCTGCTTGCGAACCGAAGTCTTGCTCTCCAAAGGGCTGGAAATTAAGTCTGCACAATGACATTCACTGCAGCAGATCTGTGACATGGAACAGAGCCTTGGTAAAGAAAATAAAGAGCAAGGTCATATTGCTTAAAATTCTGACATTTCCAATATGTACCTGGAATTATGCAAATATCTGTGGTTTCCCAGGTTGGAAGAGTAGCATTGCTTTGCATGTCCGGTCCCCAGTCATAATATCTGTCACAATTATACTGGAGAAGAAATCGCACGCTCATTAGAAAAAGTGCATTGATGCACAAAACTTGTGTCTGGTGGGTCCAGAGCATCTGAACTGCATGTGGGAGGAATGTTTGGGTTTCACACATGTGTCAAGGAGGGATTTTTCAAAGTGAGTGGGAAATTAAAGGCAGCTCATCAAACTTTCCCACAAGTTATTTTATCATCCACTCTCTTTATTCAAACTCATTCTGCAGAACACTTAAAGGAAAGGGAAGAGAAAAAGAGAAGGAAAAAAAATAATTGATTTATTGCTAATAGTCATAAAGGGAAACCATAAATCTACTGGGGCCATGCAGTGAGTCTAATAGTGAGTAAGAACACATGTAATCAATATGAATGTATTCATTTTTATTTTCTCTCAGCCACAATCAATATGCATGGTATCTCACTGCTGAATAGGAAGGCACAGCTTTTGCCCCAGTGAGTTTACAATAATTCAGCCGAACTCCTGCTGAGTTTTGATTGAATAATAAGTTTGGCTCTTGCTAGACAAAAAGTGCAGGCAGGCAATACGCTGACAGGGAGCAAAACTGGGAGCCAGCAATTCTAGAAAGGAGCCGGCTGCAGGAAGGCAAGGGAAGAACGGAGCACTAAGGGGTGACTTTGAAGAAGAAAGACAAAAGTGCTGCAGTTGTTTCTCTGGGTGGTGGAAAAGATTGCAGAGCAGAAGGAATTCACCCCCAGCCTTTGGTGCAGCATGAAAAAAAAGATTCAAAGGTGATCTTCACAGCACTGCAGGAAGGAGTTGCTAACACACAAGCAGCTGACCTCCGCAGAGCTTCAACCTTCATGTGACTCCTACAAATACTCATCTACAGGACATTTACATGTCTTCACGGCCCTGTCCCATGATTACATGCACCCAAAGGGCACAAAACAGCACTGGTGGAGTTGCCAGCAGCAGAGAAGGGGGAGATGCAGGCCTGGGGAAGTCTGGAAGAGCACTGGCTCCCGCTATCACACCCCGGGCAAAGGGCTGTGTACAGAGCAGGCACGGACGATGCAGAGGAAGCCTCCGCTCCGCTCCCCGCCGCTCACGCTGCTGAGCAAGCAGCCTGTTGCAGTCTCCACTGACTTTAATTTGCAAACAGCCTTAAAGCACTGCAGAAAACAGCATGGGAACTCTTTTTTTTGATGACGGTAACAAAGGCTTGGCTGTGTAATGCCTGTAATGCAATCGCTGAACAACCAAAGAGTACACAAGGTGTCACACAGAAACAAAGAATGAGGTCATCCTGACCAGAGCAGGCAATGAAATCAGAGAGGAGCATTCATATTCATTGAATCAAGCTTCTGCACTATCATTTCTGGACACTGAACCTACTGTGGGCACTAATACAAATCCAAACAAATAAATATAACTATTTCACGTGCTCTTGAACTTACCTGCCAGAGCAGTGGTTGTGTCCCTCAATCCCTCCAAGCAGGCAACCTGAAAACAGTTCAAAGAGCAGTCAGGTATCTAACTTTCACTGAAATTCAGGAGTGCTGGCCATTTAGCTGTTCTTTGAAGACATACACACAAGCATGCGCTGCTCTCTGTCAGACAGTATGTTTCTCAATGGCCTCTCTCTTTTCCTGGGGAGAAGTTCCAGAAAAATCGCCCTGGATGAGCTCTCCAGAACTAATCACTGTACACTGCTTACCTATTCACTTCCCAGGCTGCTGATGTTCTAGTAATTATACTGTGTCCTGTCACGCCTTCAGTTTGTTAGCCTCCTAATGAAAAGACCTAATTCCTTCCTTAACTGGTTGGGAGGCTTGGCTAATGGTGCTGTGTAAATGAAGAAGATGGTTATTACTATGATCATGAGTGTTACACCAGTAATAACAAGGAACTGTGGTCAGGTATGTCAGATACACAGGAAATGAGAGAAAATACCTACTTAAAAAGAAGGTTAAAGAGACAACAGCTTTTCATGAACTGAGGAAAGAGATTTGCATGCGAAACAGAACATGATGAGCTCGGTGAAAAAATCCCTGCTAGCATTAACTCCGATTTAAAAATTATTTAATTTTGCCATGCATTTTAGCCCAGGGAACACTGGCTTCCTGCAAGCATGCAGGCGAGCTCGTGAATTGCTCACGGGAATACCTACAGGAAGGGAAGGTTGAGCTCATATATTTGGTGATTCATATCCAGTGAGAACTGCACTACCTTGAGCGAATGGAGCACAGGAGCTCCTCTCCTGTGCCAGAGAGGCCAATGACTAAGGAAGCAAGTAAAAGACTAGACAAGTTAAGGATGGTCTTTTCCTACTGCATCTTCACAGCTTTTGGCAGTCAGTAGGTTTTCATCTCCCTGAAGAGGCCCAGATGGCACCTAGACACAACAGTGTTGACAACCCCATCAAAGAATCTGTCTCACCTTTTTGTTTGCTCTTGAGCTTTGGTGTACCAGTGCATCTGGGCCAGATGCAAACATATTTCAGACTGCTGAGTACAGGGGAAAAGAGTGGTGTAAATCCCACGTGTAGTCCTGAGTACAATTCTCCAAGGCAGTGATACCAGCTTAGCCTTCAGGTGGAGTTAGGTCCTGTTTAACTGAACAAGGAGAGCTGTAGATGATAGTGATTCAGTTATCTCCTCACAAGTGATGCGCAGGCAACAAGTATTTAAAACGTGATACAACAAATATTTTCAAATAGTGATCTGCTCACAGCAGCTTGCTCTCAAAGTAAGAGGCAATATATTTCTCCAGGGAATTATTTCTTGCAGCTCATGCACCAAGCCCTGAGCCAAAAAAGCCCACTTGTGCCATGGAAAACCTCTTACCAACTGCAAGGGGCTATCTGTAAAGTTCTTTCCAAACAGCAAGCTACTGAAATCAACATATATCAAAGACCAATCCAGACATTACTCCATTCCTTCAAATGTCCAACACACCAACAAGATGTTAGTCAGAGAAGTGCTGCTATGTCTCACTTAAACATGGATGGAGAAACCAACCACAACAGCAAACATGTCAAATCAACCATCTATTGTATTGGCCTGTTTATTTTTTTCCATTCTGACATTCATCAAAAACTCTCATTGTAATCCATCTATGCCCTAAACACTGCCTGGCATATTTTTCCAGAGAAAACCAGAAAGCTCATTAGCTTCCTTTAAAAGATACAAATCTGCAGCTCAACATAAACTTCAAGAAAATATATTTGATTTCCTGTACTGGAAGGTAATTTTTTCAAAACTAACAGCAGAGGATTTGATACATCTCCAAGATCCTGAACATGGAAGTAGCTCTACTTCACATCATCTGCAAAACCTTGGAGGAAAAAATTAGGGGAACTGTAGGAATAGGAAGATAAATTTTATAAGGAGTAGCAAAAAAAGCAAAGGAATTATTTCAATTAAACACACAAATTAAAAAAAAATTAAATAGATGCAGTTTCTTATTTTTACAGCTGGCTAAAGCTTTAATAGTAGCAATTCAGTGCTTGTACAATAGCATCTGCACAAACAGTTGTAGTTCCCTTGTGTAAAGCATGCTGGATGCAGCAACGAATTTGCTTGAACTTGCTTTCACAGGCAGCCTGGTCTAACAAAGGAATGGTTAATGATTTCTGCTAAATAATAGAAAGCTTCAGACACATGGCAGTGTAGGATGCTCCTCACTCTCCCTTTGTCTAGGCGCACATCTTAAACCTTGCACAATCTAGAATCTAATTTGGGGGGAGGGTTTGGGGAGTGTAGGGAGAGTCAGTGAAGAGAAATCTTCATTCGCTTTGCCTGGCTATGGAGTAGACCACATGGATTATCTTTTTATTTGTGTTTACCCTTCTCAGAGTATTTGTGTTTAAAAAGCCTAATATCCCCTATCAAAAAGGATTATGTGTAATTGGCTTGATGCTCATCTCCTTGAAACTGATGCTGGGAGACATACCGGTGTATTCAATTTATAAGTTTGTATACAGGGCAGCACCCAATAAAAGTCCCTGAAAACCGATAAAGTTTTACATTATACAATTTCTCTGTACCCCCTCTTTATTTTTCTTTTTCTTTGTGCAGAGAAAAGTTAGAACGTTTCTGTACTTGATTCAGACCAGTTAGCGGAGATTTATTGGCGAGGGTTGCACTGTGTTTTTGGTATTAACCTCTTAGATCACAGCAAGTGGCTTTTGAAGTTGGCTGGGGGCTAGAGGAAAGTTCTTTGTCAAGGGACGTATCATGTCTGCCTCCTTCCAAGGGGAGGCTGAGGGCAAAGGGGGAAGTGGGAATGCCTGCCACATCATGCAATAAATATTAACCAGAGATGATTATTGAATGCAAAGAAATAAATAACAAAGAGCTCTTACAAGCCTTACAGCTTGTATGTATCTTGTTAGGTGATTAAAGAAAAGCAGGGTTAGAAAAGAATGATTCTGCCAGACGAAATCTCACATGTTTTATTCCTAGCTGTGTTGCAAAGAAAGTGAAATGATTAAGGGCCTTATCAGCCCTTACTTCTCCATCCCCTTCTGATTCCTCCTGACCCTTCCAGCAATCCCAGTAGCCCTGTTCCTGGAACCACGTTGCCAGGTCCCTCTCCATCAGCAACGGGTTTTTCTCCCTGCTGTTTAGGGCACACGGAGCATCAGCACTTTCCCAGTGGGAGTGTACAGCAGCACCACTTCTGCCAGGAGAGGACAGCAGAGCAAGTCCTCTCAGTCCCACCAGCCAGGTGAAGGGGTACTTGCACACTCAGCCCCACAGGGCAAAACCTGGTTTGCTGCAGCTGGAACTGAAAGAGGAAATTAAGCCTGTGGAGTTTCAGTGTCTCTGATTAAATTTCCCGATTAAAACAAAAAGAGAAAGAAAAGGAGAAATGTGTCCAGTAAAGGAGGTTGGAACCAGGCCACGGACTTCATCACAGAGCAGTCTTTCCAGGCAAGGAGCAAAGAAATCTGCAGCTTTATTTCTACCATTATTAGGACAAGGGCAAATTGACAAAATTCACATCTTAGTGCAGTTTCAGGTAATGAATGTGCCACAAGATACAGAAAGAAGATGTTTAATTGACAGCTCTTCTAATTGTATTACTTTAAATGCTGGAACAAATAATCAAAGAAACTATTTGTAAGCATCTAGAAGATAACAAGGAGATGAGTTACGGGCAGCATGGATTTGTCAAGAACAAATTGTGTCACACTAATGAAATTTCCTTCCCCCACAGGATAATAGAGCTTGCGGACATAGAAGAAGCAGTAGATGTCATATATCTTGAGCCTAGTAAGTTTTCTGACACTGTCTCATATAACATTCTGATAAATAAGAGAAGAAAATGTGAACCTGGGGAAACCTACTAGAGAGTGAGTGCAAAACTGGTTAGAAAGCCATACTGAAGAGAATAATTATCAATGGTTCACCGTCAAAGGCTGCATCAAGTGGATTTCACAGAGGTCTCTCTTGGTCTGATACTATTCGTTGCTAATGAACTGAATGATAGAAGACATTGTGGTGCTATTAAATCACACATTGCCTATAACTGGAAGAGGTTCCACATCTGCTGCAGGAGAGGACTAGCGTTCCAGATCTTGACCGTTTTGAAATAGTCTCAAAAAATAGGATGCAAGTCAAGCAAAGTGACTGTCATATTACGCAATGACCCAGCACTAGTCTGCTACTTAAATTAAAAGTTAACAATAATTGACTTGGTACTACAGCTTTGTAGGTAAAGATCTATGTGTTACAGTTGGTCAGAAGACGAACACAAGCACTTAAGTAGAATTTTTTTTTTTCCTTTTTACTCAACACTTGTAAGACCTCAGGACATTGCATCCAGACTAGCTTTTGGGCCACTTAACTTTAAGGAACATGTGGGTCAACGACGTTCAAGGGAGAGCAACAACCGAAAATCTGGTGATCTAGGAGAAAGAGCTGGGCCTGCACAGTCTAGAGAGAAAACAACTGACGCAAAACACAGCAGCGATCTTTGAATCTGTAAATGATTGTTGTAAAGAGAATTTTGACAGTTTCTTCTCTGTGACCATAGTGCATAGGAGAAGAAACAAATGGTTTATAATTTAGGAAGAGAGTTTAAGGTTAGGCATTAGGAAAAAATTTCCAGTGTTATAGACAGTTGCACAATGGAATAGACTCCTTAGGGATGCTGTGGAGTCTCCATCACTTAGAGAAGTTCCATGTACAACTTGATGTTGTCCTGGAGCAGGGAATGGACTAGATGACCTCTAGAGACTCTCTTTCAATCCACTTTTCTATAATCCCATGAATTCTATGAATACCACAATCTACCTATATTTAATAAATTAAACCGTAAGGGAAAAAAGTAATCCCCTAGACCCAGAGCTAGGTTGGAAAATACTAAACATGCTGTAGTAATAGGCCATAAATTTGCTTTCATTCCCTAAGGAGATTTTATTGCCACAAAGACTAACATACCAGAAGCCTCCTCTAATAGTTAAGTAACTCCAATACACTGCCAGATTCTTTGATTCATATTCTGGAGGAAGTAGTTTATGTTTATAGAAACAAATTGATTGCATCACAAATACAGGTTAGGACAATCTTCTGAGCTCTTTATGTCTCCAAAATGCCTCTTTGTAAACCCTCATATGTCTCGAGCTGCAAAAGCACAACTCCAGACCATTATTAAAGGGTGCTTTGAATTATTTTCATCCTATTCCTATACTCACTGCTTCTCACTATAACATTCAAATACCCTACTACCCAAATGAAGATGAAAAAAAATGCAGACAAGATGTGGCATGGCCTAATCAGAAAACACAAAACTGTGCTGTTCTTCAGTGTCAGACATCCATATTTTATGTAAAGCAGAAAGCACTTTATTTATAAGTTGATGGAAGGGACACTGAGGGATTTCCTTTTGATACCATGAGTACAAGAGAGAGAAAGAGAAACTTTCTAATTAAAATCTTCCTAAGAAAGTGTGGTTTCACAGAAAGGAATAATTATTGCTGTAAAATGTCATACCAGTAAGGCAATCCAAGTTATCAACCAGGGTTTTAATTTTCTTTTTGCATCACCAAGCAGATTCCATAATACATTTTCATATAAATGCCTAGGTTTTATTCTTTTTCACTTGGGTTCACTATGGTGTTATAGGGGAAATGAGGCCTCTTGCTCATTTTGATAAGCAAAACCTGGTGGAGGGAAACAAAAGCCACCAACTACTTTCTGTCTGGAGTGAAACTAAACAATTCACTCAATGAGTTTGAGCTTCAGAGAAAATAAGGTCAGAATGAACCGCCCTTGTAAAAGTCTGTCCCCCAACAGTTCATGGGGTTCACACAGGCTACATTTGTTCAAAGCAGTCCCAAGAGGACAATGCAAGCCCTGTTTTACTACCACAGGATATAAGGTGGTATCAAATAATGAATCCAAGTATTTCCCTTCTGAACTCAGCCCAGAGCACTTTTAAAGTTTTCTAATATAAAATAATATACCATGAAGTGGAAATCTTTCTGATATTTTGTCATTTTAAGCTGTGGTAATACATTTTCACTTGGAAAATATAACTCAGAGCTCATTGTGTGCTTTTTTGTTTTCTGTGTAATCTGTGATGCATATCTGAATGGAATTTTTGCCTGTAATTCTATAAAATTTACTCTGAACTGCTGCTTATGCTCTACTGATCACAACTCTGTTTTAAGGATTGGCTCTTCTTTTTCAATCTTCTCTTCACTGCCCTTTTGCTGTATTAGAATATGAGGAGTAAGAGGGAAACAATTTTTGCATGTTTAACACTTTGTTTCCCCTGGACTTGTGTCTAGGGCTATGGGGATCTTGCTACCTCACATGAGCAAACCAGGAAATCATACTGTTGGAATGACAGACTTAGTAAATCTGATGGACAGAAACACGCATTGACTGATATCTTTGATCTCCAAAGTTTTTTAGAATTATCTACTATGTTTCAGTGGTGACAGTTATAAAAGGAGGAGGCTAGATCCTCAGCTGGTGTGCATTAACTTAACTGTGAAATCCTGAGTGATGGTTTACATACCTGTATGTCAGACCAGATTTAACCACGGCTCTAGACCATAACCTCTGGCCATTGCCCTCCAATGGTCACTGGTTCTAATGAGTGTTTAAAAATGACACTGATTGAATAAGTCCCATGTCATTTAATTCAGCTTCTACAGGAAATGGTTTGATTTGTTTTCAGTCCAAATGAAGCCTAAAATCACTTCCGAAAGTTTTTTTAAACCAAAAAGTATGACAACTACACCAAGGCTAAATTGGACCCTGCACTTACGATCACTTAGCAGCTTCCCAGGTGCTAAAGTATAGCATTTCATTAGCTGCTAAGAAGAAGATGTGCAAGTTTACATAGTCTGTTAAAGCTGCCTCAACTGGGACACTTTAAAAGCTCAGAAATCATAAGGAAAATCCATGCTTCATCCCGTCTTGAATAAGGTAAACCTCTAATCATCACAGGTGAAGAAGTGATGTTCAAATGATGCCGCAGAAGTGACTGGACTTCTAGCTCCTCTGTGCCTAACCACAGAGCCACCGCACAGGCTGCAGTCCTTGTGAGGTACAACACAAGTGAGGAAAGACTGATCACTAACAGGAGAGTGAGTGAGATAGGGACAGATGGGGAAAGCAATCTCAGAAAGAGGTGTGATCTTCAAGCAGGTCATTCAGTGATCTGAGTTAACGCCTGGCTCCTCTGTACATGGGACAAGAGCAAACCAGATGTCTGAAGTACCCTGCCAAAAGTAAACTAAGAATGTCTGAAGTCCCTCTGCCTTTGAAGTAAACATGACTTTAAACATGAATCCATAAAACAGAGCACAGCTATTTATAGGAAATCAAATGTAAATGAAACGGGATGAGCTTCCATGAAATAGCAAGAAAACAAGGAAGACAAAGCAAACAAACAGGAATGTAAGGAAAGCACAGTCCGCATTTGTAACACGGTCATTAACCATGCTTTGTACTTCTGAATGCCCTTTATTTGCTGGCCTCAGAGTCTGCAAACGTTAAGGATTTGTCTACAGAGAGGCTGCGGGTAGTAGATGATTTATTTATTCTGCTGCCGCTTTTGTCTCTGGTTACCCTCTTGCTGTGTCAAGTCTATTTACACTCTTTATGGGTGTAGCGTGATGTAGTGCCTGTATATATATGTGGAACCAAACAAGGACTGTCCCAGAGCATGCCCGTTCATAAGCAAACGTGCTGTTGCTTTGTGCATTGAACACAAGGCCCCTCCGCACCCAGCACTGGCACCCAGCACAAACCCCACAGACCGAGTAATGACAAATTCCAGTTGCCGATCACCACCAACACCAACTCCGGCTTCACCCAGGTCTTCCTTGAGACCATTAATCATGAGTGTCCATCAAGCTGGTGGGGAGCCTGGGAAGATCTGCCCAAAACACTCCAACTGGGAGCTACAAAGTTCTGCCAATCTGTAAGTCCCGTGTTTGGGTCTTTTGAAATGTCTGGGCTCAGTGCCTGACAATGTCACTCTGACATGGTTGGGGTATGCACCTGGAGAGCTCTCCTAGCCTTTGCTTCCCTATTTGTAAAGATGAACCATATTTATTACCTCCTGAGCATTAGGAACTACTATGAGGATTACTTGTACACAGTAGTGATTTAGAAAAAAACATTTCTAAGTGATACCAAAAGGAAATGCCTCCTTTTATTTGTGTTGGCATTTTTTTTCTCTCCTTTTGTAGTGAGTTTAGTGCCTGTGAGAAGTGCTCAGAAATCCTGTTTTCTTAAAAAGCAGCTCGAGGAAATCAAGTATTGCTGTCATGGAACAGTCAATCCCAACACGTTGCAAAAGCCTTGTCACTTCGCATTACACACCTTGATGAGATGCAGGTTGAGAGATCTGTATCTAAATGGTTTCATGGGTGGTAAGAGGGTCACACATGAAAGTAGCCCCTCTCCCTGCAAGGCAGCAGGTTCTCCCAGGGGAGAATCAAGACTTTCTTGCTGAAACAGTGGATCTCTCCAGTTAACAGCCCATCACACATAGGAGAAGCCAGGGACACGTTATTCGGATTTGATTATTGTGAGAGCTCAGAGAAAATTGTGGGGACACTGGGTGCGTGGGAACCTGTACTTTGATGTTTCTATTCTGCCACTACCTTTATATTTGTGCTTTCTCTCCAAAACTGATGGATTCATTATGCTGCACCACCTGCTTTAGGCATTCTGCAGCTGCCACAGCGGAAAATGGACACATATTACATTGCCACTGAACTAACTGAGCTATCGCTTACTGCTTCCTTCCTACAAAGGGGAAGACGATAGACTTGTTTCCCCCAGCACATTTCTTACATAGAGATGGTGCTTTGTTAATAAGCCAAGCCCAGTATTTTAACAACTGCAGGGTGAAGGGTTGAAGCAGTAATATGCCTTAAGGTCATGTGGCACACGGTCATATTTTAATTACCACTGCCTGAGGCTATCTCCACAGGTATGTTTCCTTCCTGCATAAAACATGAACCTGGGAGTGATTTCAAAACACACTGTCAAATAGTCTGTGACTCCAACAGGATGTACGCACTATCAGACTTTAATCCAAGGGCAAATTTTATTCCAGTATTTTATCTTGTAGGCTCAGAGGGGCAAGAGAAAGAAACACTTTTCTGTTGGTAAACTAATAATGTTTAGCAACGCAAGGTGTATCATATGTTCTAGAGATCTTTCATTTCCTTAATAAATACCCAAGCATAGCAAGCTCTCAACACCAATATCCTTTCAATAAAAGGTAACCTTATATGGTCACTACATGATACATGATTTATAAGATGTCATGTTAAAGTAAACTCAAACTCACCAAACACACTGAAGGAAGGAAATGGTTGTCTGGCTCCATATGCTGTTTTCATGTTTCTATTAAAACCAGACTATTCAAACACTGTGGATACCAGCACAGGTTTTAGCTCTAAAGGAATGATAAAGAGAGTCTTATCCATACCATCTGTATCAATAGCATAAAAATTGCTGGCAACACATGAATGTGGTTAAAACACTTATGGTCATCTTACTGTTGGGGATTAAAAAGACATTGCTCCCGCAGACTGGTTTGCTCAAAGAGCTATCATGAAAGTGGATCATTGAAACCCTTTGCTAGCCAGATATCATGCAAAAACCAATAGGGTAGTTGAACTGTAAAGACCAACTCCTTTGAGACAACCTCCTTTAAAGTAGGATATAGCACTGCAGACGTTGAAACCTAATCTTCGCTGTCATACTTGTCACCTAAATCCAAGGTCCAGATTTTTGTGAAGTCGTGCTATTCTGACTGAAGATATTGTACTGCTTTTGCAAACATCTTCAATCTACGAATTTATAATGCACCTTAAATAAATCAAAAGTTGCTTATTTATTATGGATGACCATAAAAAAAAAAATCTAGGGCATTGAAATAATTTTTTTTCCTGTCTGTTCCCTCTGTTCTCAGTCCCTGGCGGATCCTCGGAGGCATGGTCCTACAACAGGCTACTTCAGGGACTCCCAAGCTCAGGCCCTGCCAGGCTCCACCCAGACATCAGCAGAAGAAACCTGATGTAAACAGAAGGTGGCTAAATTATATTTTTCCTTCCCTATAGGGGGCAACCCTTCACCACTTCAGTGAACGAGGGGCCACCACACGTCTCGGCTCGGGCCCAGGAATATGCTGCATCACCATAGCATAATGAAATCAAAGAGAGGAACAGATTTCAAAGCATGTCACAGCAGGTCAGTGCATTTGCTCGGTAGTGTGCTGCACAAAGCTCACATAGTTGCTTTTTAAGTTATTTTTAAACCCGCTGCCAAACCATGCTGTTGTAAAGCCCAGCTGAGCTGAGACCCTGCAATAAACTCAATAAAGTACAAGATATTCTAGATTTTGTAGGAGAGGATTCATCCCACATATTTTCAAGGTACCCTTTCACACTGCACCTTAAGTTACACTAAGTCTTTCAAGCATGCCACTTCGCTTGGAAATTAATATATTTATTATGTACTTTTGACTCTACAAGAGTTTTGGTTCATTCACTTCAATGGATATACAGTGGTCATTAGCCTTAGGCATCAACCACTACTTCTACTTTATTAACACAAGTACCTTCAAGAACTTCTGCTAATGAGAATGGCAAAGACCCAGAAAACGCTTTCAATTCTTTGAACCTCACTCACATCATATTACAAGGCTAATAGTGTCACTACTCCATTAAAATTTTTAAGTATTACAACCTCTAGAGCCAGTAGTACTTAATGACTTAAACACCTCCCCCTCCCCACTTTTCTTCCTACATTAAATACTATAGCATGCAGCAGCTTTTCTTTCAGCAGCAAACACCATCCATGGTTCTTGTGTGTAATTGTCCAAATGGTTTCTATTTAACTTTCCATGTACAGGACACATTCCTTGCTCAGTCAGAGCTACCAGCGGAGCCCAGAGAGCAAAACATCTTCTTTCTCATTACCCTCTACAGCACACAGACCGGGGGGCTGAGTATGAATCAATACATGGGGACCTGAGGAACATCTTACCAGCTGCAGCAGGCACAGCATTCCCAGCTGCTTTCTTATCAGGCCAAGGGACTTCCATCCAGCTTTTTGGTTCCTCCACCTTCCTATGGCTCTTCAGCGTTTCAGAAAGACAGGCTGAAGCTGGAAGAGAGTCAGAGAAGTATCTTAACTTCAATAGCACAGCATGTAAAGTGAGGCAGTTGATCCCAACAGGGTGATTCGAGGGGGTGGAGATCAGTACATTAAGCATATCATAAAGCCAACAAGGAGAGCTTGAAACCTCCTCAGTGTGATTCTCATTGTGTGGGGGAAATCAGAAGGACGGGGAGCAGAGGTAGGTGCTCAGCTGGAGCTGCCTGGTGCTAGGCAATAGGGAAAGATGAGCACAGGGGATATCTGAATTCCTGCTGTTTTTCAGGAGCATTGGTATCCCTATCCATTGGATTAGGGCACTCACCTGGGAACTAGGACACCAAATATTCAGACTCTTCAGAAGACTGCACTTGACCACAGACTCCTGTTGCAGGTGGTCCATCAAGCACAGTGTAGGACTCCTGAGATAAAAGAGCACAACCAAGAGGGCCCCGGGCTGTAACTTTAGTTCAGGTGGGAAGCTCTGATCTTTGCCGCCATGCTGGATTTTATCAGAGAGACATGGTCCTCTTTAGCATTTGCTCCTGACAGGACCTGAGTGTGCTGTGAGCTACGCTTGCAACTGCGCTCACCCACTGAAGATTTAAGTTACAGTAATACATTTCAGCAGAAATGAATATGTTCATCTGAACTTCAGGCCAATTTCATTGCAGTGACACAGAAATAAAGTGACAGAAGCGTCTGCCAGCAGTCTCAAGCACAAGGCAACAGTATGCACAAGCATTTGAAAGAGTTTTAAAGAATAGTATTCTTCCTCAGCTTATTATCTTGCTGTTTACTATGTTGGAACCAAGATTAAAATACTTTAGTGTTTACTGAAGCAGCATATATGGTATCTAACAGCATGTTATTTTGTGCACACTGTTTAACATTCTTTATTGCTCCAACTCATAAGGTTTATTTGAAATCAGTGGAGGAATTCATCCCATCCACCATTTACTCAGCTATTATCAGCCACTGCAAAAGTGCCGTGTAGAGAATAAACAGCAGTTATTTATGAGCTTTTGCAAGCATGCAAACTCCTGATAGAAAATTACATTTTTAAGATCCATTATTATTTATGGCATGGTGTGTGTCACTGTATGCAGTTGCATTCTGTATATAGGTTGCTCCAGAGGTAACTCTGAAAAGAACTGTAGCTACCTGGTTTAACTTGGCATTGCAATTGTTTTATGCTTGATTTCAGCCTCCTCCTCTCCCCACCGCTCCTCCACCCAAGCAAAAGTCCTTCTTCTTTTGCTGGTAGCTACAACGAGCATAGAGCTGATGGAGGATTAAACTCTACCTAATGTTTTGATCAAATCTTAGCCAAGTGAATGGGAAGCCGTCCTGTTAAAAGGGAAGACTGATCATGGAACTCCCAAATGCCAAGAAATTTCCGCCACAGAAGATAAATACAATCCTAGCTGGACATTGGTCAGGAATAATTTAGATCCCATTTACACAGATGCGATCAAAGAGAGGAGAGGTTCCCGCTCAGTGCAACATGAGCCACTTTACATGGGGACATTGTTTGGCTTGATCTGAGCCATGTATCAATGCTCACCTATAGGCAATTCCTGACTGTCGGATCAGTAAAGGAAACTCTTCTAAATTCTACAGCTAAATGTAGGAAAGTGTTGTATGTTTTTCCAATATTTCCATTTATTCCACCTGGCTTTTTAAGTTTGGTGCATTAATACAGTTTACGTTCTCCTCTTCCACCTTTTTGAAAATTTTCGTGGTCTTGCTACCCGGTTAGAGACAAGGGTGTATACAATAGCTAGTGATTGCTTCAGATGAGCAATCTGAGTGTAAAGGTTTAGTGCGGCTTCATGTTTCATCTTCCGAGAACCTCGGTGACATCTCATCTGAAATACTTGGTTTGCATCACATCTCTGTGTATGTATTCCCAGGTTTGATTATGTGAGCTCTCAGAGGAAATAAATGCCAAGAGCTATGTACCTTTGCTAACTAGCATTTTTATACTGGTTTTGCATAATCAAGCAGCACCTTTCATCCAATAATATATTTAAAATATCTTTTAGACAAAGCCCAATTTGATGAGGCTGACTCTGCAGCAGCAGGGAGCATGCATGGTACATTGGGCTTTAGAGTAATGGTTTAGATATCTCTACAGCATGTAGCACACATAAGCTCTGAAGCATAAAAATCATAAATGATTAACCTATTTGATTTCACATAAATGATAGAAATATGCTCTTCATGGTTTATTTTATTGTCTAAAAACAAAGGCATTATGTCATCATGTGATGAGGGCTTTTTATGGTCTTCAGCAATGCTAGTCTATTTTGTTTTAATTGCCAATTTTTCAAGGTATTAATTGCTAATTATTATATATTTGTATACGTGACACTTCAATTATAATCATGTGATCATAACTGTTTGGATTGAATATTGTCTCATCTCCATGAGTTATTTCCACTACAAGCAAGGCAGCCTTAAAAAAAAAAAAATCATCCAAACACTTTTCTTTTTTTTTTAAACAAAATTTCAAAGAGGGAAGAATCTTACTAAAATGTTCAGTTTGCAAGAAAACATGAAGGGCCTTTGTAAGAAAAATTAAATTAGCATTTTTAAGCTTTTCAATAAAGCGATGTCTCAAGTCAAAATTTGGGGGAAGATATGATATTACGAAAAAAAAATGTTAATGCACACCAATATAGACATTTCCAACAGCAATTGAAAAAACCAAACAACACTTCCCAGAACTTTTCTAAGATCTACTAGTATCTTAAAAATAAAACACTGCATATTTTTATATTTCTCTATTTTAAAAGTGCTCCAGAAGCCTCCTTTGGATTTTCAGGTCATGTCTGAAAAGACAAACAGTCTTAGGGATTGTTATTTTCCACAGAAGCTACTGGCTGCTTGCTATGTTTTTTTATATGATAGCCCTTTTAGGACAGTATATCCCTGCCTGGTTA
This sequence comes from Dromas ardeola, assembly GCA_013398915.1. NCBI lineage: Eukaryota > Metazoa > Chordata > Aves > Charadriiformes > Dromadidae > Dromas > Dromas ardeola. The sequence continues at coordinate 175,505 of VYZM01023357.1, forward strand.
AAATCAGCAAAGTCAAACAACTTGCAAGACATGTCAGAAGCACACTTCAGATTGGGCTTATTTAGGAAACAGAGAATTTGGGGTTTTTTGCAGCTTGGCTACTTTTTCCACACAGTGTAATGAAATTATTTTCAGAGAACCATAAATTCCTGAGGAATTCTTGAAGCTTTACTTCAGTTGATCTTAATCCCAGTCGCAAATTGGCTACAGTGACTACGGGAACGTTGAAGCTAAACTGGCTATTTAAGCTTTAGTTTTAAACACCCTACATATGGTTCATTAGCTCATCTCCTTGCCAGGTCAGAAAACAAGTGGAACCTGCTTGAAGACAGCTGAGGTAACCAGGAGACTCTGGAGACAACCCAGAATGTGTCCCGGTGTCACGTACACTTGAGCTCACACAGAGAAATTATGGCAGTGTCACCTACAAAACACACTCAGTTGTATATTGGTAGACCTGGGCCTCATCTGGAGGCGTGATCTAAAATATGCATCTCTCCTGCAAACTAAGAGGCAAAGATAAATTCCCCCACTTTGTTTAAAATGCTGCTGTTCTTGACCTCTGGGATATAGAAAGATTTATATAAACAGAATTTCTCTTTCTGCTTGCTTCCCTGTCCTGGAGAAATATGTATAAATAAGAGATCAAAGTTCCTGTACAAACACTCAACATAAAGCTGACAGGCTGCAAAAGCAGAGCTTCTTCCTCAGTGTCTCAGGGAACGGTGACTTAGTAAGCCCCTGGGACTTTGCAGAGCTGCTTCCTCCACTAGACTATACCCTCTGAGAGAGGCCTTTTTTAATTTCATTTTCATTTCAGTGGTGCCTCTGAAAATATAAATATGTCAGAATGATTAGGTGGCAAATGGTTTATATTAGCTGCTGCAAGATATTTTTGCAGCCTATTTGGAATCACACGGTGCCATCTGTGGCCTGGTCTTGTCATCTTTCCAGAGGCTGCTGAATTCCCATGAGGCAGAGAAGACAGAGGACTTGCAAACTTTGGCTTCGGGTAGCCCCTCAAAAGCCCCAACAAACTTTTTATTTGTTTGTTTGTTTGTTCAGTTAAGATTCTAGTAGGCAACATGGCATTTCCTGGTTTATCTTTATTTTGGTTTGTTTGAATGTCTCATCAGTTACCTCCCGATATCCCAGCCAGCTGTGCAGATTCAACTGAGCAAATAAGGTCCGGTAGGAAGTTATTGATGGCTTTATCAGTATGAAATACTCACAATGCATCACCTGCATGCTTAGGAGTGTAATGCTGACAATAAATATGATAATAGTTGTCACACATCAGTGAGAGAAATGTTGAGCTTCCAAAGCACTGAATAAATTGCATTTTCCTTTATTTATTCAGTGCAATAGATGGCACAAAGATGGTAGAACCAACCAACCATTTTGACATGTTTACAAGGCTTTTAAATCATGAAATGGATTATTGCAGTGCTGAAAGTATTTGGCAAATGCATTTTATGCACAGCACATTCTGCTTGAAGAGGCAGGCTTTTTAATTTACATTTGTTAGAAGCGCCCCTGACGAAGAAGGATTGTACGTCAAAGAAGCTACACTTTTGGTACCAAACACAGTAACCTACACTGTTGCATCCAAGCTGCTTCACACACAAACATACAACTAGACAAAGAGGAGACATGAGAGTCAGAAGAAATAAGCAGATGCCGTGAATCACCTTGCTGGCTGTAGCCTGATGTAAGCCAAATCCACAATAAGACCCAAGCATGGTCAACCTCTTTCTCTTGAGTGGGTTCACAAACACACCTGATGGTGAGTTTGGATCCATAGATCTTAATTAACAAAACTTCTTTATTGGTCGTTCCCCACTTCAAAAATTTGGGTTTAATATAACAAATCTATGCCCATTTGAGCCTGATGCAACAAAGTGCTAAATGCCTCCTGCAACACGTACCAGGCTTGTTTCATTTCCCCTGAGTCTCATAAATAGCCAGTAAGAATAAAATCAAACATCCATGACTTCATGACTGAGAACTGGTAGCAAACATCTTGATGGAGTGGGCCCATCTTATATACATCAAATATTTTATCTCACCTAATTTGAGCTGTCTAAAAGTGAGCATTTCTAAGCAGATCATCCATGCTCCTTGTACTGAAAGAAAACAGGTGTATGCAGGAGGTGACTCAATCCATTTATCTCATTCACCTGTCCTCCTGGATATGCTTGTCTGTCTCTCTCCACCAGCCATGGTTAGTCTTGGACAATTAGCTCGGCCTAGAGTGAGCTTCAGGTGCCATGGCTGTAGGGTGCTGCTAAGACTTACTTGAGTATCAGCTCTACCCAGAACAGCCTGCCCACGGCACACTTCTGGGGTTGCCACCGCAAGGCAGAATGCCACAGGCACCTATGATAATACTGTATGCTTTTGTCTGGTCAACAGTCCACTCTGGATGTCTAAGTTTTAGATAGCCATGTACAGATGAAATAAATCCCTCTGCAGTACCATCTGCCCAGTACTCGGGATCCTATCCCTTACAGAACAGCAGTTGTTTAAACAGATTCCCCATGAAACTCACCACATCCCAAAGGTGCTATTTATGCCAAAATCTGATGAGCAGTCTCTAAAGAAAACAGTTTTCCTTCAACTATGTCTTTTTTCCCTTCCATTTCTGGATCCAATAAACAAGATCTTCAGCAGCTGTAAGCCAGACCATTTTCAGCTCTGCTAGTTTAGAGCAGCTGATGGTCTGGTCAAAGCTTCAAAATCAGCATTTTGGCTTCAATTAATCTTTGCTGCCCCAAATACAGTGTTCAAACGTGGGAGCAGTTAACATGAATGTGAAGTGCTTGAGGAATTAAGAAGCAGAAAACAAACCTAGTAAAAACAAATGGTACCTTGTAAGCTGTTGGAAGACTTGGGTTTTATTTGGGTTGTAGTTACAGGCTAAATAACCATGGCATTCTGCCAACTTTAGTAAAGCTGTGGCTTTACAGAAGTGTCTTGGTTTTATTTAGAACAAAAACTCAAAAATATCAGAGCACCTTACTGCTGGGGGAAATAATAAGTTCAATAGGAAATGGAATAAAGAAGGACTGAAATCCCTAAAAATCAGTTTATAAAATGAACCAAGAGAAATGGAATATTAGGGGTAGGTCAAAAAAAATTAGAAAAATGGCTAGTTCTTTGTTTCCATAAACCAGAAATTAATAACATGCACATATTTAATGTTCTCCAAGTTTAGACATGGTACTGTTCCCATTGAATTAGGCATGCATACATCATTAACACACATCAAACTACATTAAAGTAACATGAATGGTTTGATTTAAAATCCACAAATGCCTGGCAGTAATGTATCTTTACATCAAGGAAAGAAGTGAGCAGAAACCTTTCCACAAGTTTCTAGTTCCGATGAATAGTGCTACATCCTTCACATGATTTCAGGGCACACTAAAATTAATTTCTCCTCTAAATATCTGTGGGATTTTGTGTATTTCCTTGGCTTTGGGCTTTAAGGAAAGGGGAAACAGTACCAGGAGAAGTATTTCAGGCAATTTTAGAAACCACAGGCCGTTGGCAGGACAGAGAGTAACGGCTCTGAGCAGTGCCAGTGGCTGCTAAAGACCTTTCTTACACTGACTCTTGATGCAGCAGAGCAGTGCACATTTAAAACAACAATTCTGTGTGCAGTCTGTGTACTCTGCTGCCTGTGCACAGTAGGCCCTTATGCTAAATGGCTTCAAGAGAGTATTATTTGTGTGTGTGTTGTGCATCCATTCAAGTTCGAGATTTTCTGGGCTATATGAAAGCACATGGAGAAATTTTCTTCTCCTCCCCCTTTCTCCACATACACCCCATGTCAGCAACACTCGCTCCACATTCCATTTCACAGCAGAAGAGAGTGCCCTCTTCATGACTACACCCTATTCAGGAGCTATTTCATAAACTATTCTACAGTACCTTTTTGTTTATATTGTGGAACACACACACATGCACACACGCGTGCTGTTCCTGGACCTGTCCTCATCATTGGCTTAGTTGTATTTGGTATAAGTCAGATACTAGTTCGCACCGCCCTACTTGCTAGGCTGCAGACTAGGCTTCACTAACTTTCTATAGTCTATTCACTTACTGATCCCACAACCAGAAAAACTTATTTCCATTACAGGAAAAATTTGCAGGACAGCTTTTTTTCATCTCTAATGCAGTGTGTGACGGTGAAGTTCAAGGAACACTGTAGAAAAATCTTTTAAAACAGAGATGCTGTAAATAACAGAGTGAAATCAGAGAATTGTCTTCATCTGATAAGAATGGAGGCTTATTTAATTACGTCATCTGCATGCGTGTGTATGAATTTGTCTGTCTTTTCCACACATTGAACCTGCCAGACATCTTTAAGCAAACTTGCCAAAGGGGTAGGGACTTCAAAGGTATGCTTCTACAGGTATGATGACCAAAGGTAGCCAGGTAAAGGAAAGATCCCTTTTACGTTTCCACTGAAGAAATGACAGAAATATGAATTAAACTCTTACTAAACAGTAGAGAATCCTCAAGGGAAAATAGCTTCAGGTATTTTCCTACAACAAAAAATATTTCTCTAGATGATCATCTTGAAAAACAGCAGAGAATCCAGCATAAAGCTGCAGGAATCCATGCTTTATCAGTTCTCCTCAAGGAACTGCTTATTGTCTACTTGGAGAAATGTCAGAAATAAAGATTTCCAACAAAATATTAAATTCCTTAAGCTAATTTAGAATATTGCACAAGGGAATTATTTTGCAAGATTCCATCGACTGAAACAATAGCACACTCTTAGAAAACACAAACCCAACAATCTGCTATTCACAAACTGGTCTTTAGATGTAGTGTTGGCTTGCAGTATCCAGTTGTAAAGCTTACCATTACCCGCCTTGGTGTAAACTAGCATAACTTCAAGAAAATGGATGTAACTCCACTTGTCCACATTAAGCAAGGCCTCTACTTTGATATATTTGGTGAGAAATCCACGAAACGGTATGAGCAGAACGTCCTTGACCTGCTGGATCTCAGTATTAATGACTTCTTTTGCTCTAAAAATTATGATTAAAAAAGCCAAAACCAAAACCACCCACCCTAAAAATGAAAAAAAAAAAAGTAAAAAAAAAATAAAATAAGAGCAACCCAAATTGCTGCCAAAATATATAGAAAATAGTTTGCATTCTGCTTCTCCTAGCATCTTTTGCCCCAAGGACAAAGGTGATGGCTGCCCGAAACCCCAGTTTCTCCTCAACAACTTCTTGCAGCAACTGAGAATCAACTCCTTATGTGCAGTTTCTTCAAGTTTTGATTCAACACAGATGCCTTGCTTTCCATTGTTTTAAAATCTTCTTCCCCCATGGATGCATTTTTCTTTTCCTTGCCTTCTATGGTATATCTTGAAGAATCTTCTCTTCTTTTTTTCAGTGGCTTTATCCTGTTGCTTAATTCATTGTTTTTTTCAAGGGTCATTAAACTTTCCCTTCAGCTGCCTACCCAGGCTGTGGGATGAGATGGCAACAACCACCTGAAGGAGACTGAATGTGTCTGGTGCTGCCTCAGGCAGGAAGTTGGAGAAGATGTCTTGAGGTTCCTTTCAGCTTTACATTTCTGTCATTTCAACTGGCTTTCTTCCTTGGCCCTGATTTGTTTTATTTGGCCATAGATTACATGATCCCAAATTCAACAAAGCTCTTAAGTATATGTCCGTGTTCATCCTTGTAGTTAGGAATAGTAGTTAGGAATGAACTTGGATCACACTGGAATGACTTTTGAGAATCTCAGTAAAGCCTTTTCTCCCAGTTCCCCCTTTTCCTCTAGTTCCTTCAGAGTGTCTCTCACCTCCACATCAGTTTGCATGTCAGACCTTCCAGCCAATCTTGTTCCCAGTCACTTTCCAGTTCCTCGTTTTCCACTTTCCAGTTCCTCGTTTTCCTCAGACCTCCTCTCTTCATCCTCTACATTGCCAATTATTTATTTGTACGCTGAACTGCTCCACCTATGGTCGCGCTATGCAGATCCTGTTGTTCCCATGCTCAGAGACTGCTGGTGTGGGAGCTTTGGGAATTAATGCAGCTCCAGTTGTGCAGCCTCCACCAAGCTGTCCTTCCAGCTGCCTCCCTCTTCCACTACTCCTAACAACAGGTTTGGTTACTTGTGCCCAAGAAGAGAAATGAACTTCAACCCAAATGTAAGCAAAGACTAGGAAAGCCAGGAAATGGGCAGTAAAAGACTGAGGACTGAAAACTGAGGACTGTGATATAGGTTCCCCTGAGCAGATGAAGTGAAATAAGGAGCGGCAATCAGCTCTAGAGTTACCTCCCTCTATCTCCAGCAACGGGTGGCAATGGTTCAAATCAATGTAAGGACCAAATTGACAATTGCACAACTCAAAGACTTCTTAGCAGGATATATACCAAGAAAACAGGAAGTGTCTTTTGAGGAAGACCTTTTTTGTTATTTTTTTTTCTTCACAAAAATTTAACGATAGGAACCGAAATGTAGTAATAGTAAATAATATTCCTGTCCTAAGACATTACATAATAAGTATGTCATCCCAGAATAAGTGTTTGTGGTTCGTTTTGAGATGCCTGGAAATAAGATTCATGTTTAAAAGGTAGGGAGGGGAAGGGCACTACTGATCATTGTTATAATAATGAGGTTTGTGCTTGCAGGTTAAATGTGTTTGTGCTAGGCAACGAAGACTTACTGAAGAAGAACCTGTCTCTCTGGCATAAATACAAGGACATTAGACTGGCTCCAGGAAAGACTGAAATCAGGAAATAATTTTCAAAATTTGTGGGTTGATTTTGCTGCACCTGTGAGTTTAAGCTTTCAGTTTTAAATTATTATCATTAGATTCTTTTATTGTGTGGGTTTGGTGTTTTTTTAATAGGAGAAAAACAATTAGTGATCCTTCTATTTGGCAAAAATGTGCTCCTAATAGTGAAATATCAGGAAGATGATAACATGTTATACTAAGTGACTGATTTACCCTTCTTCACGCAGGCCAATTTATTGCAATTAAAGATTGTCACTTCAGTACAGAGGTCAAAGACTAGGGCTTGTACAATCATTTCCTAAAGAAATTCTGAAGAGGCAGAAGAATGGGCACTCTGCTCCCTCCATCATTTTGTTCTGCCTCTGCATTGTTAGCAAGGCTTGTTGCTAAAATGCATAATTTGCATGCACACAACGAGCTTAATTTTGATCTCAGTTACAGACTTTTTATTCTAACCCAGAGCGAATAAAAACATCTTTACGTAACCAAAGATTGAACTAAGCCTTGAGGGCCAGTCCTGCAAGACCTTCCTTGTGTGCTTTTAAATTCAGATGACCTGTTTCCAAGGAAGAGGATAGTAGAAACCAGATTGTATAGAACTGGCTGCACAATTGGTACAAAAGTGGCAAGTATTCTCCTTTGGTTCAGTTCTTATCTTCATGGGTAACTACCTCGCCTACAGAGAAACTACCTCTGAGGCATGGCTCACACCATTCTGGCTTTTTTATCACTTAGTGTTTTGACAACATTATTCGCTAAATAAGCGAAGAGACACATAGAGATCTCCCAAACATGCAAATGGATCTACCTTGTCTCTGGGAATTAGAGGCAGTAGGAAAATAGTAATGCTGACAGGCATTCATGTTGCTGGTGAAGAAAGTGGGAATGGAAGGAGCAGCAAAAGCAGGAGTGAGACCTGAGGAAGGGAAAGACATGGATGAGATCTGCTGCTGATGGGAGGAAAGAGAGAGGGTGTTTCTGAATACTCTCTTGCATGCCCAAAAATGAATCTACTCTGTAGGATGACGTCAACAGTGCCAAACAGGAAGACGCTTCCTGATTGACCTTGGGTATTCCAAAATTTAGGGTTTGTTGTGGTCAACTCTACACTGATTTTATGCTGGGGATCTGGTACTTATACTCTGATACACATTTGTACTTGTTCTATTTATATACATTTTCTTACTCTGAGGTTGTCTTCAGCACTACTTAGTTTTGGCAAGAAGCAATCTAGTGCCAAATTATAAAAGCAACAAAATACACCACACAACCATCAGATGGGCTTTCAGTGGGCTTTCAGAAAGCTTACAGTGCTTTCTCTTCTGGAAATAACAGAAGTGCATAATGGCCTATGAATAACTGTAAGTTATAATTCAATTTAAATTGATGGACAGGTAAACCAAATAAGGCCGCCAAGTTCTTATTTTCCAAAGGGTTAACAGTGAGGAAGAAAACGAAAGAGTGACTAAAACTAATTAAACAGGTGAGGTCAAGAATTTGCAGGCTGAGAGAACGTATAAAATGTGCAAAAGCTACCTGGAACAGGCAATCAAAGCAGAGATGAAAAAATGTGTAGAGGTATTCAAGCTTGATTGATCCAGTTTAACTGGATGAATCCATTTAAGATTAATCTTAAAAATCATCAGCTCAGTGCGCAGAAGCAGCCAAAAATAATAAGCAAATCTTGGGCATCATGGGCATTATTGAGAACAAGACAAAGGGAATCATTTTGCTGCTACAGAAAACCCATGGTGAGCCCTCATACAAATACCAGGTGCTACAACTGGTGTAGCCCTGCATCTCCAGAAGGGCATCATGGAGTTAAGGGAAAAGGTAACGACAGGCAGGTAAATAGTCAATGT